>VDFB02271358.1:992785415-992835291 GCA_007258455.2 Sequoia sempervirens | reverse complement strand
CCATTGATTTGATATCTTCAAGTTGGTTAAAATTGAACCTTAGAAACTCACTAGAATTTCGATTTGGTCTAAAATTGAACAAGCAACTTCAACATTTGGTTTTGGTGCTATAAAAAGAACTCACGATTTCTTTTGGGATTTAAAATGAACATGTGCTTATCTTGTTTTGTAATCTTTTTTACAAGCTAATACAATTGAAATGTGTATGCACTTCTTTCGCGCTTCATGACGATCTTGAGAATCAAAAGTATTTTGGTGATATTAGGTTGTCTAAAAATTTGTCTCCACATTTCAAATTTGGGCTCTTAAAAATTGAACAAATCTTGTTAGTGTGAGTGAGTACATTGCGTGTGTTCTCTCTTTGTTCACGCAAACAAAGATTGATCAAACTACGGATGTGCTTATTCACTTTTTTTTACCTTTAGAGGGCTTTCCTTGGTGGGAAAAAGTACTCACCCCAAGGGAACAACCAAGTCATAACGAGCATAAGTTAGGCTCTTCCAAACCGCTATACAAATTTGTGGTTGCAAGGAAAGTTTGAAATCAACTTAGTGATGCATGATAGCTCTCCCCTAGTATCTTTATGATGCGTAAAGCCCTTGTTCTAAGGGTTGGGAGACCTCTTGAGGGAGTTTATCATCATGTCCTTTGAACTAGATGCACTTATTACGAACCCTTGTTTAGTAGCCAAAAATCCCAATATTTGTTAGCGTCAGGAGGTCGGACCTCTAAAGTCATCCCACATACTTGTGATTCTTTGTAGAGATGAAAAGTTCGTCATGGGAGATTCATGAGAACTAAAGCTTGGATGACCCGTAGAAGTGAGTTCCATGGAGGGGAGCCAGTGTGGTCAAGCTTCTATTCATCCACTCTAAATAAGCGCAACTGGATTTATCCAAGTGGGAACTAAAAAAATATTTTATCTTCCATCCTAGGGTTGTGCAATATTTGAGTCAGTTAAACACATTGCTTGGATCTAAAATGTTGAAGAAAAACATTCAACAAGGTCATCAAAATCTCAAACCCTTTAGAAAGAGCAAAAACCTTTGAAAAAAATCCAAGTGCTATTCTTGTCCCTAAGGATTTTACCTTAGAGGCTTCTAAGTATTTAGATTTATATCTCAATTTTCTCTCTAAAGTCAACATTAGGGAACTATTGCCTTCATTCTCTTAATTTCCACATAATGGACCTTATGGGATGAAAAGGAATTACATAAACATTTACTTTGAAAAGAAGTGTGGATGTGGTAAAAGCAAGTCATTAATCAAGACTAACTCAAATTGAACCCCACACATGTGCTTGGTATCTTTTGGTCATATGGTTTTCCATGCAAACATTGGTCTTTTGGTTTGAAATACTCATAAGGTAAATAATTTTATTCACTATCTTGGTCTTTTAAATAAGGTTCTCCTTAGGTTCATTTAGGATCAAATCAAACACTTCATCCAACCCAAACATTTATCATCTACATCCCACAAACAACTTTAGATATTTGGAAACATCATTCTAGACTTGGATACATCATTAAACCAAATCAAAATCACCTTGTTTAGTTAGGAGTGTGAGTATGCATCCTTTCTCATACATCTATTTAAATTAGCACCTCTTTGAACAAGTTTATCCTAAATATCACATCTAACATCCTGGGGTATACAAGTTCATTATCCAAATAAAAACATCAAAATCAAATCCTAAAGTCTAGCATTGATCCAAATTTTCTAAACATTCAACACCCATATCATTTACCCCTTTCATCCTTCATCTCATCATTGGTCCTAAATCCCTTAGAGGTCAACAAGGTCAAAACACAAGAAAAACATGGAATATAAACTTGCTCCATACATCATGAATGGTCTAAGTCGACCAAACTATCAAAGCCTTACAAAACCAATGGATTATCAAAACTCACATTTATACAATCCATACATGGGATCATTGTTTCCTACAAACCTCAATGGTACAACAAATGTGAGTATGCCCAATCTAAATTTTGGAACACCTTTCCCGATGGTAGATTTAAGTCAAAGTCCAAACCTACAAATCTATCAACCAAACAATCAATGCATAAGTCTTCAACAAAAAAACATTATCCCACCAAATCCATACATGCCAAATGTGAATATACCAAGTACAAGTTTACCAAACATGAACATTTCAAATCCACACTTGGTAAACTTTGGGATAGATATGTTTGTGAATCATGCAAATTTTGTTCAAAGTCCAAACAATATGTTAACGACTCCATGTATTGATCCAATTCAAGGTAACACCATGCAAAATCAAAGTTACCTAGATCAAGGCAATGTGATTCCCAACCACAAAAATGTTCCATTTCAACCTATAATGCCAAATCTAAACATCATCCCAAATCAGAACATTGTCCAAAATCAATTTGTCCATGATCACATACTAACACCACAAGTATACATTCCAAATCTGCTTGAACAAAAACCAAATCAACTATATCAAGGATGTCAAGATCAAAGTCAAGATAAAATTTTGTGAGATAAAATTGCTTCACTTAGGAAATTAATTGATTCATATCACCAAGAGACAACTCCACCCCAAAATCTACACACTGCAGAAGGATTATCTCATCAAAACATTGAGTTGTCTCCACAACCACATCAAGAACAATATCTCCAATGTCAAGAGGTTGGATATCAAGATCAAAAAAATCAACAACCAACCCAATCACCACATCTTGAAGATCAATCACCACATCTCCAAGATAAATCACAACAAGAATCACCTCAACAAGCACAAATCTCACAAGAGCACAAATGTGAATACACTCCTTTTGGAGATCCAATCGAATCAGTGCTAAGAAAAATACTTGATGCAAAACTCATCACTCTTCCAAAGGTAAGTGCTTTCAACTTTGTCATAAACTTCCCTTGGAATAGGGGTGGATCTTATTGTGAGTATCATAGAGAAAATATTCATCAAACATCAAATTGTGTTCAACTCAAAAATCTCATCCAAGACCTTATTGACCAAAAAATAATAATTGTTGAGGACAATGGTCAAGATTCAACCACTAGTGATAACAGTGACAGTCTCTCCACCACAATTAATGAAAATAGTGATCAAGATCTATTCATCAATGAGCACCTTGAATATTTTTCTACCTCATCCAATGATCAAATCAACATATATCAAGAGTCACTTTTCAATGATGATCAAAATCCACCAACAATACCCAACAATGATCCAATTCAAGAAATGTTAACATCGTTTGATCCTATGGTTGAAAACATTGACAATCTCTCCACCACAATTGTTGAAAACAATGATCAAGATCTATCCATCAATGAGCGCCTTGAAGATGTTTCTACCTAATCCGATGATCAACTCAACATACATCAAGAGTCACTTTTTAGTCATGATCAAAACCCCTCAACAATATTAGACAATGATCTATTTCAAGGAGTGTTATAATTATTTGATCCTATTGACATAATCCACGATCCATTGACCAATAATCATGTTGAAAATGTCTCTACATCACCTAATGAGTTAGAGGACATATCTCAAGAATTTATTCCAAAGCATGATCAACATCTTTAACCAAAGTCTAGCAATGGCCCTTTCCAAGTCATATTGACATCCTTTGACCTCATGGTTATAGATACTAAAGGGATCCTCAACTCAACATTTGATCCAAGTCCACTCAAAGATCAAGAGGATGTTGAGGCACTTCCCATGCCTAATGAAGACATCCAAGAACCCTTTATAAGCAATCCATCCTTTGAAACTAACCCATGTCAAGAACTTGATCCAAAGCATGTCAAAAGCAATTCCAAAATTAATCAATATCAAGAATTTGTATCTCCAAGATACTACAATGATCTAATGGACACTCTCCTATCTATACAAGATGTTGCAAATAATGATCATATCCATATAGCACATATTCCTCCATCTACCCATGAGATGCTTACTCCTAATGGAAATGTAGATGATCTTCATTCAAAACAAGAGTCTCACACTCTTGATATCACTACCAAGGAACAAGAGTCTCCTACTCTTAACATTTATACACATGATCAAGATATAGGAAAATCTAGCGACATATCAGAAATGGGCCATGAAGAAGGCTTCTATAGAAGTTGTGAATCAGAAACATCATGTGAAGGAATATAAAAAATGAATCATGAGGAATACTTTTACGTGGACAGTGAATCATCAACAACTCTTGACAAAGCATTAAAATCTGATATTTCACAAGATCAAACCAGAGATATGAATCAGGAAGTTATCCCACTTATGGAGGATCCTATCACTTATAAACTTGGATCACTTACCTTTTTTAGGGAAATCTATCTTATCACTGAAGAAGCTATCACCTTTGAAGATCCACAACAAAGCAGAGAAATAGTAGCACCTTGTTTCCAAGGTAAATCATGTCCTATTGCAAATAAAATGTTTCAACAAATGAATTATCAAGGCAAAGGATTAGGCCTACAATAGGGTATCCTATAACCAGTGAAGATTATTGGAAATCCTAAGCATCAAGGTATTGTTCATTTGACAATTGAGGGATCTAAAAATATCAGTGATACCTCTATAATACTGGGGGCAACTTCGTCTCAAGCAAACGTCAACATAGGGAGCACGAAGAATACTTATGATGAAACCGATGCCAATACTACAACTAGCCATGTCATGAATCTTCATCCACCCATCACCCCATCCACGAATTGGGAACCACATCAAAAGAAAGATTTGAATCAAAGTACAAAGAACATTATCAAAGAAAAAGAAGTCGAGAAGCATAATGGACAAACCCAATACACATGGATACCAAAGAATACAAAGAAAGATTATCCCTATCAAACTCCATTAGTCAAAGAAACTATGGGGAAGAATAAAAAAATAGAAAATTATCCATCAAAGATTTCCACACAAGCAAAAGCAAGCTTCCCAAGTGACGTACAAAATATATCAAGCGATTGGTCCTAATTCCATGCACACTTTTGTATCCACCCAGCATTGCTTATCTTCCCAAGTTTGGAGAGTGAAAGGTTCCAAACTATCAACCAATCCATCTTTTATTCCTAAACACAGTCCATCCACACGTCCACGCATGGTATCCAATTCTCACATTAACCATGTATTAGCAGCCACCCTTCATCATAAGGATTCAGAAGGCACTCTATCACGATGTGCACACAAAGACAAAGTTAACTCCGATATCAATTCAAGTGCATGTATCTTGGCAAAACAACTTCTTCAGGCAGGATATCGATGGCACATTATGACATAAGAATCTACATCAACACCACCAAGTGATTCAACATGAGATTAAAAATATTTCACATAGAAATAAAAAAAATAAAAAAAATATGAAAATCCAAAAAAGTCAGAAAAAGGATTGAAAACATTAAAGAAAAAAAATTGTCTTCTAGTGAAAACCACTTCGGTGGCGCTTTGGACAGGTACCATGATGAAAACCTAGAATACAGGCATCATGTGTAGAATTGAGCATCTGCGTATGCTAGTTCAGGTGGAAGCATCTTATCTCATCCATAATAAATCCATTCATCCATGAACCATTTATCTAATCCATTTTCATTCATCTACATCCATCTTCCAAGTTTTCTTGATCTTGACAAAGTTTGGTGCACACTTTACACTTGCTTATGGTAAACATCTTGACATGGGTCATTTTCATTGATCCTATCCTACCCAACATTATCTAAGCTATGCAACATTATCCAAATGAGCATTCTTTATCCAAATACCTTATCTTATCGCAAGATAATCCATATCCCTCCATCCATACATCTATCCAAGCATCCACCCATGGCATTCCAAAAATTGCTAGACACTGGGGGAAAATATTTACATCTTGCTTCAAGAATAAATCTTGATCTATATCCTCCAACTTATATGGTGATCTGAACATTGGAAAATGTGAAATCAAATTGGTTAAAGCATTTGTGAGCACAATCCAAATCACTAACCCATGGCATATTTTGACAAGAAGATGTTCCTTATCAAGCTTTATCTTTCATCGAACATCAATCCAAACAATCAATATCAATTGCATCTAATTTACACTTCAATGTCACATCAAATCATTCAAACAAATTTTGTTCCAAATCAAGCTTCACAATCTATCAATCAAATCCAATCAATCTATCATCATCTCGGGATATCTTTCCTAGTCCTCGTGTTGCTTAACACTATCCTTGCATTGTTGTGTATCCTCAACAATGTTATTATCATCAATCCATCAATCAAATCTAATAAATCCCTCTTCATCTTGGGATATCCATCCCAATCCTCGTGTTGCTTAAGCACTATCCTTGCATTGTTGTGTATCCTCAACAATGTTATCATCATCAATCCATCTATCTAATCAATCAACCTTAGCTTGGTTTTCAAAAAAATCCCAAAACAGAGCACTGATATTGTCACACATATCCATATCCAAATCATCAAAATCATGTGAAAAATCCAAACATTCAAAACAATTAGAAAATCCAAAAACATCCAAAACATATCAAAATCCCAAAAACAGGTCCAAAAGTCAAAAAATGTCAAAAACATGGAAATTTGAACTACGTTGTCTTCGAGCTTAAATGTAGGCAAGGCTCGTCTTTGATCAGCCCCCAAGACACAAAATCCAAAAACATTCAAAAAACAAAAAAAACACCAAAAACACTTAAATAACCCAAAAATCCAAAAAACGGCCTCGTAACATTTCAAAAACACCAAAAACATCCAAATATTTGAAAAAATCCTTCTATCTAATTTCGCTTCACCCACAATAATCTCATCCATAATAAATCAATCGTCACACTCACCCTTTGCCAAAATAAATAGAAACAACCACAACAACCAGCAAAATCAAATTTGAAACAACAAACTTTTAAACACAAAATCAAACTCTTGATTTTTTTAGCAAACATGTCAATCGACCTTATATCAATATCCTTTCAAACAACCTATCAACTTTCTACCATCCACTAACATGTCTTAGGATGCATCCTTCCTACAATGGGCATTATCTTTGGCAATCACTTTGGATTCTTATCCTCAAAACAAATCCCTTTAACTAGAGGTATGAAGAACATTGACTTGTTTGTGTACTTGATCTTTTCTTTTGATTTATCTTATTACGCTCATTCCAATGACCTCTCGATGATGTCTAATCAAAATTATTAGAGAGAAAGGAATGGGGCATTGATCATTATCTTTTGTTTGTTGTGCTTGTTGGACGTTCTTGTAATATAACTTGGTGAATACTTGCTTTGTTAGGTATGTATGGAAGGTGTTTTGGGCAGCTTATTGACTATTGCACTGATAGGTTATACCTTTCTGTGTTTTGGTTTGAGATGTTTGAAACTTCTGAAGTGCATCCTAGCAAAGTTTCTATATGTCAGGTGTGAACAAGAATACTCCTATCTATTTGTCGATTCAAAGTCCATCTCACTAGATACAACACCATCCTGGTTGTTTGTACCTTAATGCATTGTATCCATGTGTGTTATCAAACATAAGGTAAGTAAGCTCTTTTAAAATGACAATTCCTAATAAGAAAATACATCATGATCATCATCATCATCTCTAATAAAGTCTCGACAGATCATGGACTTGTTGGATCCTCTTTTCATCTCTCTCATTCTTCTATCCTCTTTCACACTAACATGCTATCATGACATGTATCCATCAATACATCCATCTAGAACCTCTTTGTCATGAGATCGACCCTCAAATCAAACTTTTCGCTCGATCTCTTGAGGGGGAAGTGTACCAGTATACTTCTTTCTGCTGGGGCATCCAAAAAACTAAAAAAAAAAATTGAATTTTAATCTCGGCAAGGTTATTCTTTGAACCAACACAGCAGATACATTGCTTCAAAGAGGGGCAAAATATAGACACATAAATTATCCATATCATGCACCATATCCTAATTTACTAACATCAGTTCTACCTAAATCATCTTCTTTACTAAGTAGTTAATTAAATAATGTGAATGGTAGCTCTAGACCTGTTCAAACATAGACAAACAACACAATGTTAGTCATCAAACAAATCTACACTAACATTCCCCATGCAATTCATCCAAATTCCAAGAACAAGAAATGAAATAAAGATAATCAAATAAGAACTATTAAATCTTGCTCAAAACATTCAAACCCTTAATCCCATGGGGGAATTGTTGCTATTTTGATATGGAAAATAGATCTTTCCCAATTCCTTGCAAGTTTGGATGATAAACTTGATGCTCCTTGATGAAAATTGACCATAATCTAGCTAAGATGGATGAAATCTATGAAAACTTGGATGAAGTGTTAATGAATTTGCTCAAAACCTGTAGATAATGGCTTTGCATAAAGTTGTGTATCCCAAATTAGTAGAAGAGCCCTCCATTTATATGAAAGAAGGATGGAGGAATGAAAGATATGAAGAATGTGAGACTAAACATAAGTCAATGGCATTGTGCCACTTGTCAACATGCTAGTGGAGAGAGGTGGAGCACATTTTGATCAATGTGCAAATAAATGCAATTAGGTGGAAATTTGAAATTCAAAAGATGGCTTGTGGGGGAAGAGTTGAAAGATGAGTTAATGCCACTTGGCTCAAGAAAAAGGACATGTAAGAGTTATAAATGCCATGTTGGAGGACAAGTCCTTTTAGGAGGGAGATTTCAAATTGGAGGAATATTCCAAAGAGATGTCATTTTGAATGAAAATAGAAGAATTAATATATCAATTAAATTGATTTACTTGTGCAAGTTGCAAAAGCTAGAGGATTTGAGGATTAGAGTTAGAGTTAATTAGGATTTAATTAACTTATATGGAAATTAGCTTATATGACATTTGATTTAGATTTTTAGATTTATTTAAATCAAATGAGAGGAATAATGGACCTTAGCAACTTAATTAAATAAAGTTTGAATTATTTAATTAAAGATGATGACATTAGATTTAAATCAAATAAAAGTTTAATTTATTCAATTTAAAGGAGATGACTTGGGATTAAATAAAAATGATTTATTTAATTAGAAGAGGAATGTTAGGATTTGATTAGATAAAATTGATTTATTTAATCAAAGAGGAATTATGAATTAATCAAATAAAGATGATTTATTTAATTAATAGAGAAATTATGATGAATTAATTAAATAAGGATTATTTAATTAATTGGTTAGTAAAGAAGATGATTTAGGCAAAACTGATGTTAGTAAATCAAGATCAGGTGCACAATATCAATCGGGATAATTTTCGTGTCTACAGATTAAAACGCACCTTGTACTCTTCAAGTCTGCCAAAGATTGGTCCCAATACCTCTAGATGTTCCTTCCTTGTTCTTGACTTGGCTAAAATGTCATCCATATAGTCTTCTAAAGTCTTGTGAATCATATCATGAAAGATTAAAGTCATTGCTCTCTGATAGGTGGCTCTAGCATTCTTCAGACCAAATGGCATCATGTTCCAACAATAGATTCCCCATAGACATGTAAACATTGTTTTATGTTGATCTTATTTGGCTATCATGATCTAGTTGTATCCATATAATCCATCCATTAGTGAAAGTATTTCATGTCTGACAGTCAGATCTACAATTATGTCAATATTTGGAAGAGGAAAGTCGTCCTTGGGACATGCCTTATTTAAATCTCTAAAGTCAATACATATTTTGATTCCCCCAGTGGGTTTTGAGATTGGTACATTGTTTGAAACCCACTCAATGTAATCTATTGGTCGGATAAAACCCACTTCAAGCAGCTTCTATAACTCCAGTTTGACCAATAGTGCAATCTAAGAGTGCATTTTCCTTAGCTTTTGCTTTATTAGTTTAGCATGAGGATAGATTGCAAGATGGTGAACAACTACTTTAGGATCAAGGCCTAGCATCTACATAGGACCATGAAATTTTTTCCTTTCACTCTTTCAAGAACACTACTAAGTTCTTTTTCTCTTCATCTAGGATTGATTTTGCATAGAAAGTGATTTATGGTGCATCATTTGTCCCGACATTGACTGGATTGGATTTCTTGACAAGCACTACTGACTTTTCTTCATGTATCACACTAAGGGGAAGATTGAATCACTCATCCTTTGAAACCTCGAGGAGGATTTCACCCTTCAAATGCATCCTTTATTTTTACTGTTTTAGGATCAGAAAGTGCCACAGTGTGGTTTTTACTTAAGGATTGAGACATAGTTCTCATATTTTCCATTTTGCGAATGATAGATTCAATCATTTCCCCATAGTAGGCTTGCATATTCAATTCAATGTCAAAACTTTCCTTGTGGTCCCTAAATGGCATGTGATCACAAAGCCCCATGAACTCGGAGATAGCCTCATCGTTTTTGAATGAATCCAAGATGGGTGGTCCTCGTTGGTCCTAGTTCATAAGCTATGGGTAGACTAGTTTCTGTGTGTATGAAAATATGCCTATCATAAATGAATTCAAAACACAATCAATAAAACCTTATATCAAAGAAACTGAAAGAAAAATAAACAAACTCTTTATGGCAGCTTCTTTGAAGTTGTTCTATTGCTCTCTATCTCCAGCGTTTCGTTGATTTGAGTTGCTCTTAGATTTTATATGCCAAGCTCAATGAAATGGACTACTAGATAATGAGATTTAAATTAAAATGCATACTATACTAAGATGCAAGATTATTGCTAAGATACAATAAGATTATTGCTAAAGATGCAAATGCATAAGCGTAATTGCTTGTGTGTGTCTGTGTATATCTCTAAGTGTACGTGTGTAACCAATGCTTGGATTCGCACATGTATTTATAGAGTTTTTTGAGGATTTTGATTGGCTGAGTTTGATCAACGGCTGTAATAATTCCTGACAGATCAAACGGTTGAAGGTGGGCGAGACTAGAGCGAAAAATAGAAGAAAACGAATAAATCAGGATTTTTCTATTTTCGTGGAAGAGATAAGATGAGATGATTGACAAAATCATCTTTTTTAGAAGATAATGGAAAGATATTGAGAAGATAAATAATGAATTATCAAATTCAATTATTTATTTATGAGTGCATGTAGATTTTTCTTAATTAAATAAATATTTAATTAAGATTTTGAGGAAATCAGAAGATTTCATAATTAAATGAAATATTTAATTATGATTTGAAGAAAATAGATCTTTAATTAAATAAAAATATCTAATTAAATTTGAAAAAATGATATGTGTTATGAAATTAATTAAATAAAGTATTTAATTAATTAGAAGAAAGTTTAAAATAGAAGAAAAGAAATATTTTAATTAAATTCAAAAGATGATAATTAATTTAAATAAATAAAATGTATTTATTTAATTAATCAAGTAGACATGTGAAATAATTAAATAAAATAAATTTATTCAATTATGGTGGGAGAATAAAATGAATGGACAATATAATTAAATTAATTAAATTTAATTACATGTAGAAGACTTTAGAGAAATTAATTAAATAATAAATATTTAATTAAATGTTAGGATTACTTAGACGTGACCAATTTTATGCACATACATTTTGCCCCCCTTTGAAGTGATGTGTGAAATGCATTGCTTCGAAGAAAATAAAATTTTTGCCCCTGATATGTTTTTGATGCTGATGTTGATGATGCCCCCTCGGGAGGTAAATTACGGATGGTGATATGAGTTTTGAAAAAAAAACTTGATTGGATGATGAAATTCTGATGGCGATTCAATGATTTAGCTCCCGATAATTGGTGTAAAAGATGCCCCTGATGAAAAAAATAAAGTAAATGCCACCAAAAACCCACCTTAATTGACACATATAAGGTAAAAGGGGTGAAAGTGGAAGTCATTTTCACTCTTTTGCTATATTTATTTTTATGCTTTGACGGTGACTTAGCGAGATGTTGATTCCATTTCACACGCATAGATTCGAGTGGGCCCGCCGATTCCAGAGACCAGACCGTTACCCTTTATGATTCAAAAAAAAATTATTTTGATCAAATTTTCAAGCTTTTTCGAGCGGATTTAGGTTTAAAAAATTTGTTTTAGCGCATACGACTATCTATTTTAGCACATTCGAGAAAATTTCCGTAGCGCATATAGGTGCAAGGTAAATTTTTGGTTCTCTAGCGCATACGAAGTGTAGATTAACATTTATAGGAGTGAAGTCCAGCTAGAAAACTTTAGCGCATCTAGGGCACAAAGTCGCTCATTTAGGGATTAGCCGCAACAAAAGTGGATTAGCACATCTAGGGTATGAAGTAGCACATTCGTTGTGTATCTTAGTGCTTATAGGGAAAACTTTAGCGCTTTTAGGGTGCAAAAATGCGCATACGGAGTTATAGCCCTTCCAAGGTAAACTGTAGCGCTTATGAGTTTCAGTGCATCGGAGGCGCAGATTAGCGCATATGGAAAAATTTTGGCAAAATGTCATTGTGATGAAAAATGATGGTCTACATTGCTTCCTTGGTCAATAGATAGAGAAATTAGTTTGACATCATGCTGATATGGATAGAAATGATAGGAAATCTGATGATTAACTGATAACTTTGCTTCCCCGAATAGAAAATAAAGAGTAGATAACTGATAACCTTGTTTCCCAAAAATGAAAAATAATGAGTAGGTAGCTGATAACTTTGCTTCTCTTGAATTAAAAATAAAGAGTAGAATGATTGATGTATTGTTTGATAACTTTTCTTTTATAAAACAAAGAGTATATGCTTGATATGACTTCTGATAAATTTGTTTTCTGTGATAGAAACCAAATAGTAGATAATGTGATTCCAACATATTTGTATTCGTGACTGAAGTAAAAATAAGAAAATGATTTGATCGTTGATAAATTTGCTTTCCTAAAAAAGAAAACAAATAGTAAATAATGATAGAGTAGCTTGATTTGATATTCAGATAGATTGATTTAGCATTGAGTGCATGATATGATTGATTGCATGATATGCGTCACTAATATGATGCGTTGATATGATTCACTGATTAATTTGATATCGGTCACTGATATAGTTCACTTGGTAGATAGAGCACATGATATGAGTCATTGGTATGAGTCTGATTAATTTTCCTTGTGATGACCAAAAAATAGGAGGTTTTTGACAACCTTCAGATTAGAGAGCGATTCCCGATATGTTGGGAACGGGTAGGAGAACTGACTCCAGCAAAGGTACAGTGGATAGCTGGTTGTGGGTTGGGATCCCTGTTAACTATCCCTTGAGGGATTAGAGTCAATAGGGGACTGTTGACTACATTGGCAGAGAGGTGGCATTTCAATCATAACACATTTCATTTGCTGACTGGTGAGATGACCGTGACACCCGAGGATGTGTACAGGATTCTAGGGATTCCTGTGGTAGGTGCCCTTGTGGTTTATGACCACAAGGAGATAAGAGGGATGAAGGCACTAAGGAGGATTTGCGGTGATATGGTGATAGCAGGATATTGGATTGTGGGTGGATTTCAGTAGATATCCAGCCTTAGTGGTTATGTTGGGTGCATTCATTGGAGGCTTCCTTGGACCGGACCATCGGTCGAAGGGATTTTCAGTTGGTTGGGGTAGGATGCTAGAGTGGATGGTGACTCAACCGTGGAGGTATGCCTGGAGGAGCTGCATTTTGGCTCATTTGTATCATGATCTGCATTAGGTGGTATACCAAGGATCGAGAAGTTTGGCCAGTGGTGTGACTCTACTCTAGATCTGGGCATGGGAGCATATTGTGATTACGAGGCCAGAGTGTGCTAGGGCTAGGCCACCAGGCAGGCCATATGTATATGTGTATTCAGGTGCACTTGTCCAGCCCAAGCTGGGAAAGTTGGAGTACTGGCGGCGCATGCTAGATGATGTGGATTCAGTTATATGGAGGTTGTACACAAATTGCAACCCCTGGGACATGGATCATTTGGAGATGCCATTTGTCTGCATGCCCCGATATATAAGACGGACCCCATACATTATTGAGAGATTTTTAGCCTTGCAGGTTCAGAGGTAGTACGGATATACGCAAGGGATGCCACAAGGCATTGCTCACTATGGGCGGTGCAAGGATGATCCTAGATGGGGACGATGTATTACATACTAGGTGGCATATACAGAGTATTCCAGATTACAGTCTGAGGTATGGGCATATAGGCCAGAGGTGACTAATGTAGGGATGTCAGATGAGTACTTAGTGTACTTTCACACACATCGATTCCCACGATTTACATTTCCAGATGAGCCAGGGCCCATTGCGGTAGTATAGCAGCCAGGGGTGGAGAGATAGGAGGAGGTGGCAAGCGGAGAGTAGGCGGTGGGTGGAGGAGAGGAGGAGGAGAGTAGAGACGATGAGGAGGGGGATAGAGATGAGGAGGGAGGCAGAGATGAGGATAGCTTAGATGGTGGAGATGATGGGGGAGATGATGGAGGGGAGGAGGAGAGGGTAGTGAGGCAAAGGTTAGACATCCTCGGCAGTGCTCAGATTATAAGGAGGCCTAGATCTGGTGGCAGACTACAGACTGTTATCAGGGTTTCCTCCTCTTCACAACAGGCACAGATAGACATATTGCAAGCTTAGGTGTAGACTATTCAGGGTCAGCTAGGTCAGGCATAGAGTTTGATAGTACAATTATAGTCACAGCTGACACAGGCACAGGCTCATGCTCCAACACCGACACAGGTATCCCAGCCTACCCCAGACCCACAAATAGCCCAGCTAATCACAGAGAGGGATTCTTTGAGACGAAGGGCAGTGGAGGCTGAGGGCATTGCTCAGAGGCTTATGGGCACTGTAGAGAGTGTGTCCTTGTGAGATGCAATTGCAGAGGGCATGGAGATGGCGAGGGAGGCAGAGTACTACCGTGTTAGATATGAGGAGTTGTGTCCTCCTGAGCCCAGGGAGCCATTCCCATGATCTCGCAGTAGGACCAGGAGCAGGTCGCAAATAGTCACACAGAGCATGGGGGTTATTGGGCCTTGGCGGGATCTAGACGCAGGTACTAGTGGCAGGCCACCTCCTTTCGGACCAGCTCCATCAGGGGCATCAACCAGCTAGTTTGTGATGTTGTGATGCAGATATATTTCACACATGTATATCATTTTTAGAGCATGTATATGTGATTTTTGATCATATCCCATGTATCTCTCTTTTGAATTTTTAGTTTCTTTGGACATTGGACATTTGTATTATTTATGATGAGCGATGATATGCAGCGGCGATGATTTTTGATGATGTGATGTGAATTTATGGGATGATTATGTGATATACATTTATTTCTATATGTTATGGATTTTGGTATGCATTTTAATGATTTGATGACTATCATGATATGCAAGATGATTGGATATGATGTTTTTATGATGTTAAAAATAATTGATGATGTGTACTAATGATGTCATGCAGGTGGATGACTTATGATGTGATTATGAAAATATGCCATGGGATATTTGATATGTTTTATGAAAAATGTTGTTTGGCAAATGATATAAAAATGTATGTATGGAATGTTTGTTTTTGGATTTTTGAATGCAAGTAACTAATCATAGTATGATGGAAAATGAATGTTGGGTTTATGATATGCATCATGAATTTGTAATATGAAAATGATAGGATGATTAAAGGTCTGATGTGAATGTAATGTGACAAATGATAAATGATATGAATAACGATATGAAGTGAATTGATTAATAATAGTATGATAAGATGATAAATGATATGTGATGAAATGTAATGATGACGAAATGAAATGATAAATGAACGATAATGAGATAATAAATGAAATGACAATATGAAAATGAAAGTGATATAATAATGAAATGAACGATAATGAGATAATAAATGAAATGATAATGAAATGACCATATGAAAATGAAAGTGATAATAATGACATGATGAAAAATTTGAATGATAGGAAATGATAATGATAATGAAATAATAATATGAAAATGAAAGTGATATGATAATGAAATGAATGAAAATGAAATGATGAAGAATTGAAATGATATGAAATGATAATGATAATGAAATGATGATATGAAAATGAAATGAATGATATGAAATGATATAGGATCTAAAATAATATGGAAATGAATGGCAGATGATAGATGATAGGACCTAGATGAAATGATAATGAGGATGAGATGATAATGAAATGATGAAGAATTGAAATGATAATGAAATGATGATATGAAAATGAAATGATACAGGATCCTAAATGATATGCAAATGAATGGAAAATGATAGATGATAGGACCTAGATGAAATGATAATGAGGATGAGATGATAATGAAGATGAAAGGTGATGATGAAACAAATATTTGAATGTCCTCCACAAACAGTCCAAAGAGACATGGCAGTCGTTGATGTTCTTGTTAGCCCTTTCAAAAACTCTGATGCAAATCCAGTATGCAGATATATATACACTGATCTAAAATGAAATGCAACTAAATGAAATGAACCATTTGTTAAGCCTTTTGTTAGTTTTCTTGAATCAGCATAGAGCGTTAAAAATGTTGGAAGTATGTACAAGCATCAGAGGGTAAATTAGCACCAATGATGACCTGAGTAAAACTTTCATGATTTTTGATATAGCAAGTAAACACAAGCATCGAGGTATAATTGAACCCAGATGACCTGAACATTTCTTGCATAAACAAACAAAGACTAACCACCTTCTGATACAAATTGGGAACTGTCATCAATGATAAACTTTGGAAATCATGTCTCGCGACATATTTGCAACAGATGGATAGTTAACCTCAAGACAATAGACAAAGAAAGATCATCCTCTTTCCTCGCCACTCTAGTTTAGTACATCATCGAGTGTGCTCTAGAGAGATGATATCAAAAATTAAACAACCATTGTTCAAAATTTAGTACTACTATGCCAAACATTATTCAGATTTTAGATCATCCATATATGAGTCATGATATGGTACTTAGCTGAAAAATGTTGTGATATGGATCAATGATTGGATAGTTGTTCATAAGATTTGATTGTTTGTTCGCAAGATTGAATTTGATGTCATTGTCTAGTTGTTTCAGTAAAACCTAAAAGTTGATTGCCCCTAGTATGTCAATGTTTGCCCCCAGTATTGACACAACTTGTCGAAATGGATATGTACAATGATCAAGCCATGGTAAGACGTTATCGTTCTAGGAAAATGGTGACAACATGATGCTGGTATGGCCCTAAGATGATGAAAAGATGCATGAAATGAAGGCTGAGAAGCCAAGTGTAGAACATGAACTAATAGATGGAGAGCTACAAATAGTGTTTGTTTGCCAGATTTTCACTATTTGTTATTATTGCATTTTTCTTGTCAATAGACTGCCTGTTGCCAGGTTTTCACCCTATGATGATTTTTTTAATTTTTTAATTTTTTTTTGTCACTACCGAATGCCTGTTTGCCAGGTTTTCACCAAGGTAACCATTTCTTCAGGACTTTTTCTACTGTTTTTGATTTTTTTAGGACTTTTTCTGTTGTTTTTTGTATTTCTTCAGGACATTTATCTACTGTTTTTGTATTTTTTAGGACTTTTTCTACTGTTTTTGTATTTCTTCAGGACTTTTATGGATGATGATAACTAACTTAAACGTAATATTTCTTCAGGTGCATGTTGTTGATGGGTTCTTCAAAAAAGTCCCCTTTTGGTGTTGATAGTTTGTAGGCTCCTAAACCGTAGACTGTGATAACCACATAAGGACCTAGCCAATTTGGTTCAAACTTTCCCTTCTTTTCTGTCTTGTTGATTTCATGGATTTTCTTTCAAAACTAGATCACCCACCTAAAAGGTACATGGCTTTACTTTGTGATTATAACTGCGAGACATCATCTGTTGGTATGCTTTCAAATGATCCGCTGCTCTTTCTCTTTTCATCTAGGAGTTCTAGCTCTTGCAGTCGGGAAACTCTGTAGTCATCACCTATTGTGAGACCTTTTAGTGAGACTCTAAGTGAGGGAATCTCAACTTCTAGAGGAAGTATAGCCTCCACTCCATAGACAAGAGCAAATGGCGTTGCTCCTATTGGCGCGCAGACACTGGTTTTGTAGGCCCATAAGGCAGGATTGAGTTGAACATGCCAATCTTTCCCTGAATCATTCACAGTTTTCATTTAAAAAATTAGTATAGTCTTATTTGAGGCCTCTACTTGGCCATTCCCTTGTGGATAGTAAGGTGTTGAATATCTGTGTTGAATATGAAATCGCTCACAAAGTTCATCAACATCCTGATTCTTGAAAGGTCATCCATTATCTGCAATAATGGAGTTGGGAATGCCATACTGACAAATAATATAGTTGAGTATGAATGATGATATTTGTTTGTTGGTAACTTTAGTAAGAGGTACTGCCTCAATCCACTTGGTAAAATACTCAGTGGTTGTGATGATGAACTTATGCCCGTTCGATGATGAAGGATGAATCTTGCCTACTAGGTCCAACCCCCATTGGGAGAATGGCCAGGTTGGTGTAAATGGTTGAAGTTCCTGTGCAGGAGCATGAATGAGATTCCCATGAATTTGGCATTTTGAGCATGTTTTCACAAAAGTGAATGATTCTCTCTCCATTGTAGGCCAGTAGTAACCCATTCTAATCAATTTCTTGGATAAGGTCAGTCCACTCGAATGAGTACCACAAATGCCACCATGAACTTCTTGTAAAGCCTTGTCAGATTCATCACATTCAAGACATCGGAGTAAAGTACCATTAATACCACGGTGATAAAGAGTGTCGGCGATAAGAGTGTAGCGAGAGGATTGACAGATAAAATTTCGCTTTTGGCTATGGGATAAATCAGGTGGTAAGCTGTCATCTTTTAGGTAGGCATAAATCTTGCCATACCAAGGTGAAATGGATCCCACCAAGTGGCAAATGATTTGGCTTTCAGGCGTGTCATAGGCAGGTGCAAATGATTGTTCCACCAGAAATTCATAGCAAGTCTGATTTTCTAGGAGTTGTAACAATGATGCGATTGTAGCCATGGCATCGGCTGCTTTGTTATCAAGCCTTGGAATTTGTGTGAATTTGATATCCACAAAGTACTTTTTGAAGTCGTCAACCATCTTTTTATATGGCAAAATTTTGTCATCTTTGGTCTGATAATCATCATTGATCTGATTAATGACTAACTGTGAGTCGCCATATACTTGTAATTCTGTAATCCTCCATTCCAATGCTATTTTGAGTCCAGTGATTAATGCTTCATATTCAGCTATGTTGTTAGTGCACAAAACCATTAGCCTATATGATCAAGGAATGGTGTGTCCTTAGGGGGTGATGAAAAGTATGCCTGCCCTCGATCCATGTTGGGTGAAAGAACCATCGAAATATAAGGACCATGGTTGTTTGGATTCTGCAGTAAAGACATCAGCATCTGGAAATTCAATGTGTAGGGGATGATTTGCTTGCAGTGGTGCTTCAACTAGTTGATCAGTGATAACTTTTCCTTTGATTTCCTTACGATCAATATAATGGATATCAAACTCACTCAAAATCATTACCCATTTTTCTAACCTTCTTGTCAATGATGCTTTGCTTAATAGATACTTGAGTGGATCAATCTTTGAAAGAAGATTGATTGTATGAGTTAACATGTAATGCCAAAATTTATGTGAAGTAAAGACTACCGCTAGACAAGCCTTCTCGATGGTAGTGTAGTTGAGCTCATGACTCGTTAGTGTTCTATTGATGTAATAAATTGCACATTCTTTCCTTGTATGGTCTTCTTGTGCTATCAATGCACCCAAGGATGTCTCTGTTGCGGCAATATATAAGATCAATGGTTTGTCTGGATTTGGTGGTACTAGAATTGGTGGAGTCATTAAGTACTATTTGATTTGTTGAAAATCTAATTCACACTTGTCATCCCACTTGAAAGGAACATTCTTATGCAGTAAATGTGTGAAAGGTAGACTTTTGTCGGCCAATTGTGCAATGAACCTTCGTATAGATTGAAGTCATCCCTGTAATGATCTCAACTGACTGATGTTTGTTGGGGGAGGCATTTCCATGATTTCCTGTACTTTGGCAGGATCTACTTCAATTCCTTTTCCTGATACTATGTATCCTAAGAGTTTTCCAGAGGTGACCCCAAAAACACATTTCTTGGGATTGAGGCAAACTTTGAATATCTCCAATCTTGCAAATATTTTGGACAATATTTCCAGATGTCCTTCTCTGGTGTATGACTTTGCCAATATGTCATCCACGTAATCTTCCATGAATGTATGCATCATGTCCTGAAATATTGTATTCATAGCTCTTTGGTATGTAGCCCCAGCATTCTTTAGACCGAAAGGCATGACGTTCCAACAGTAAGTTCCCCATGGACATGTGAAAGTTGTTTTCTCCTGGTCTTTGGGTGCAATCTTGATTTGGTTGTAACCAGAAAAACCATCCATTAATGAATACATGGCATGTCCAGCTGTCAGATCAACTATAGTGTTGATGTTTGGAAGTGGGAAGTCATCCTTAGGACATGCTTTATTAAGGTCTCTGAAATCTGTGCATACTCTGACACTTTTATCTGGCTTGGATATAGGAACAATGTTGGAGATCCATTCTGCGTAGTCGATTGATCTTATGAAGCCCACATCAAGGAGCTTTCTTAGTTCTTCTTTAACTAATAATGCAACATGGGGGTGCATCTTTCTGAGTTTTTGTTTCACAGGCTTAACCCCCGGTTTAATAGACAAGTGATGCATGATAAGATCAGGATAAAGACCTAGCATGTCTGCATAAGACCAAGCAAAGTTGACTTGATTTTCTCTTAGAAATTCCATGAACTCTGGTATTTCTTCTTCTGTCATTGATGCAGCTAATTGTAAAATCCTTGGTTTGTCTAAAGTTTCAAGATTGATAGCATTTGTAGGCTCAATAAAAATAGGCGATCGCTCATGGTAGTGCTCTAGGAGAGTGTCAAGATTCCCATCGTTTGGCGCCTTAAAAAGGTTTTCACCATCTGATGCACTCTTTATTTTATCTTTTTCTTGATCTAACATTGCCAGATTCTGGTTTTCACCATTAGATCTTTCTTTTGGATTTTTACTTTTGCAGCTAGGAGAATTGACACTCTCTTGATTAAAGACTCTATGCCAAAAATCGCTAGTGGAACAATCATTTGCGTCATCCGAGGAAAGGAAGTTGACGATAGATTCATCACTTGGAAACATAGGTATATCAATAGGTTCGGATGCATCCCAATCAATGAGATCAAGATGGATCAAAGATAGCGGGTTGTTGGGTTGCATGAAGTCGGCTATGGTTATGGTCATAACGGAGTTGACCGTAGGATCTGAGGTATGAGGTGGATCAATGATGATACTGTTCTCATGATAGTCTTATTCATTTAAATCTGACTCAGTATCACTAGAATCATAGTCACCTTGTAGTTTAGATTCTCGTGTTTGGGTCCCTAAACCTTCACCTTCGATTAGAGTTGGGGTATACTGGTGTATTACATCAACTTCTTTGTCCCTCCAGAACTCATCATTGTAAATGGTGTCCCATTCATATTCAGTAGAGTCTGTGTCAGAGTGATTATCCATGAAATTATGAATTGTTGCCAAACATGCTTCTCTTGAATCTGAACCTTCTTGTAATGTGAAGACAGTACCATGCAGTTGTTTGGATGTTCCTTATTTTGAGTTAGCATCATAGCCTAGTCTGGTTTTCTCTTTTGTAGCAAGTCCTCAAGGGTGAATACGCTCAACTACTCCTTTTATTTTTCCGATAGGACCCTTATCATAGCCTATCTTCTACATGATTGAATACCCTTTTCCATATATATCTATTGGTAATTTGACATTAAAAACTGCTTCATCTTCATCTTTATAGAGCTAGTTTAGAATTTCTCTATCCTCAGGATCTTCCATGGGGAATTTTTCTTTGATGAATCGTCCATTAAACTTTGTGTTTGGCTCTGTTGGTCATTGGGTTGATGTTGATGCTACTGATATCTGATGTTGTGTGATAGAAGGCTGTCCATATGACCGAGGTGATGTAGGTAAATTAGCCAAACAGAGAGAGTACTCCCCGACTCCATGGTCTTTAAATCTCAATTTCCTTTCAAAACTATTGGTTAACTAGCTGATTTGTGTATCAATCTTGAGAGAAGTACTAGCACGAGCTTCTCGATTGTTAAGAACCAAAGTATCTTGATTGGCTTTGATGTTGGCACAAGTTTGGACATTTGATTTATCAGCTGGTGTCGTGATTTCCTGCCCATCATAAGGAAACTTAAGACATTGATGATATGTGGATGGGACAGCTTGCATTTCGTGGATCCAAGGACGACCCAACAAGATGTATGCAAGATCACGGTCTAATACTTGACAGAAAGTATTTTTGATAATAGGTCCCACTCTAATTGGTAGCATGATTAAACCCTTAGATGCTCTTTCCTCATCATCGTAGACTTTAATAGTAATCTTTCTTCTAGGATCAATGGAGTCCTTAGAAAATCCTAAAGCCTGAACTAACTTCATGGTACATATGTTCAAACCAGCACCTCCATCTATTAGAACCCGTCTGACACGAAACTTGTGAACCATGACTTCCAGGTATAATGATGAATTATGAGGATGAGTTATGGAAACATCATCTTTTTCAGAAAATTAAAGGCATGTCAGTGAGGACAAGTGTCCTACCATGGCTTGAAATTGATCCACATCCAGATCAGTGGATACATTTTTTTCAACAAGGGTCTTTTCAATAATTTCCTTATGTGTTGGGGAAATCTTCAAGAGTTCTATGATAGAAATCTGAGCAGGAGTTTTTTGAAGTTGATTGAATAAGTCATATTGATGTTGAGGTGGAGGCCCAGTGGATTTTGAAGAGGCACCCTTTAAGACAACTTTAGCTTGTGCCCTTGTCGTTGCGTTGACCTCCCTATATTCCATTTTTTCCTTGACTTTTATAACATTGACCTACTCATCGTCAATGTAGATATGATTGATTATCATATCATCAATATGATTCACACTTTTTCCCAAAGACTCACCTTTTTGATAGTTGGGCAAAGGGTTACGAAATGCTTGGTGGTCTTCATTTGATTGTTGATGTCCTTCTATTGTGATGGTGCCATTTTTGACTAAGTCTTGAATGGTATTCTTCAAGGCTTGATAGTTATTTGTGTGATGACCTTTGCACCAGTGATAGTCACAATAGTATGCCTCATTCCATGATGGAGGCTTCACACTGGGTTCATAGTTTCGTTGAGGTGGCAAGGTAATGACATTTTTAGCCATCAACTCTTTGAATGCAGATTCCAAAGATTGACCCAGTGGAGTGTAAGTTCTACTGGAGAAGAATGAAAATCATTGTGGATTTGTATTTGAGGTATTCCCTAAGGATTTGTTATTGTGATTGGTTCCTCAGAATCCTTGATTGTTGGAAGCCCCTTGATTGGGAGTAGAATGTTGATTCACATTGTTTCTCGGGAGAGGAGGATTGTTTCCTTGATTTGTGACCGAGTTGACATTGTTATAGTTGTTGTTGCGAGGAGCACTTGGAGTACTAAGGACAAATGGCTTTGTCGAGACATGATTTGCATCAACAACACCATCATTCACCACATTCTTGTTGCGAGTCCAAAATTTAGACTTGTCCTGATTGTTATGATGATTGAATGAGCTAGGATTATCCTTGTCAAGGTTTATTATTCTTTTGACCAAAGCACTTTCAATGGTTATAGCATCTTCAATCAATTTCTCAAAAGAGGGAAGAAAATGTAAATTCAAATGATAGCTCATTTTTGAATTCAAGTTGCTAATGAAGGTGACCATCTTTTCCTTTTCAAGAATAGGACATGGATATCTAGCGAACATTCTTCTCCATCTCTGAAGAAAAGTAATAAAAGGTTCACCAGGTTTTTGCACAACTTTGTAGAGATCTATCATAGTGATTTGGTGTTGGATGTTGTAGGAATATTGTAATATAAACAGATTGATTAATTCCTCAAATGTCTTGACAGGAGTGTGATTTTTGATAGCCATTCCATAGAGTGAGCTCCAAGACTCCTAGGAAACAAATGCATCAAGTAAGTTTCCTCATGATCAAACTCTAAAGTCATGTTTCAGAAGTCTCTAACATGATCGATTGGATCTGCTTTCCCATTATACCAATCAAATTTTGGAATTTTGCAATGTTTGGGAAATGGAATCATGTTGAGACTTCGATTGAAAGGATAAGGACAAATGTCCTCAAGGGTATATTTCTTTGTTGTGGCTCCCCCTTGTAATTCTTTAATTTGTGCTTGAAGTTCCTTAATTTGTTGAGTCAAAGCACTAAGATCAGATAGGGGTGATTCTTTAGGTTTGTTCTTCAAATTCTCGGTATCAAAGTCATGAGGCAATTTAGCTCCTTGGTCAGCTAGATAGAGGAAATATTTTTCTTTATCGCGTTGCAAGATCTTTTCTATGGCTTTGTGAAATTTTGGATCTTGCTCAGCCTCTCTAAGACGTTCTTCATCTCATTCCTCATCACTATCTATATGGGTTTTGTTCATG
Source organism: Sequoia sempervirens (assembly GCA_007258455.2). Classification (NCBI taxonomy): domain Eukaryota; kingdom Viridiplantae; phylum Streptophyta; class Pinopsida; order Cupressales; family Cupressaceae; genus Sequoia; species Sequoia sempervirens. The sequence continues at coordinate 992,810,853 of VDFB02271358.1, read as the reverse complement.
TCTCTGTAGTTGTGGAATGGATTTTCTTCTCTGTTATCCATGTCGTTGTTGAAAAGTGGATTACGATTTATACTGTAAATAGGATTGTTGCTTTCACCTTCTTCTTGAGTGTTTTGGGTATGACCTTCTTGTTGGATTTCGTCCTTCAATTTATTGTATTGAGATCTTGTAGAGATAGGCATATGATTTTGAAGAGTTCTAAACTTAGATCATGGTTTCGATAAGTGCAATAATGAGGATATCTTGATCTGATAAGATGTGAATCCTATGATATGATCAAAGATGTTCCTAATTTTTTATTGTGGCTTCCAATGATGAAGGATGTCAGAATCCTATTGGGGAAGTTGAATCAATAATTATAAAATTTGTTTGAAGGGCGCACTCTTAAGATTTGATCTTTTGTTTCAAAAAAAAGGTTTTAAAATCACTGAAGGATTTGACTGGGATGTGATGGATATTCAATAGAAGGTTGTGGTATATTATCAAACTCAAGAGCTTGATTAGATTATGTCATTGAGATAGAGATAATCTCTGATAATAAGCTCGAGAATCCAAAGGCTCTACAGCGTACTCGTCAATTAATCCCCTAACAAAGTCTTGGTATCTATGAAGAAATCCACGGTAATGAAGTAAGACGTGTCGACTTTTGTACAAAAAATTTCTTCTTTGTAATGTTTTCTTATACCCTAATTGTTTCTTGGGTTTCCTGATCCTACTGGAAACTGATTTCTTGACAAATTTTGTTGCTTTCCACTTTCTAAGCATGGGAGAAAATATTAGAATGTTATTGAACCCAAGATGTCAGAAAGTCAAGTGTGTGAATGATTTCAGTTGTTGTTTTTCATGTTCATTTCAGATGATCTTTTATCTGAGTTAATGTGATGGAAAACATAGCAAACACTCTGAATTAAATGGAATGTAACCAAACACAGATAAAGCAAGCACATCCTATGGTAAAGCCAGGACAATATCTGCTAGATTCCACGCGGGTTTCCCCAACCGCATATCGGTAGCGTGTGAATTCAGAAGCTTGGCTACACGGGCTCCCCCTTACAGTGCACTCTCTTCTCATGCCAACCAAGCTTCCAATCCCCATGAAACTCCCATGGAAAATTGATCACCTCAACTACAGACTACGAAAGTGTGGATGCCTTCACACTAACCGGTGTTGTGCTAGCAAATAGAAGGTTTTTGGTTTACTAAACAATGGTGTTTAATTCGGGACCCCCATTCGAGTGGCCATACATAGGGCAAGAGATTAATCACCAATTAGGTGGCACTCCAGCCTGAAGAGGTTAAGCTCAACAATGTTTATGGGAGTCTACTCTGTCCATATGACACATCCGCACTCGTAATCTTAGGTTTTCCCTTAAGATTCACATTTGTATACCGGTCGGGGGTAGCTTAGCTTTAGCTCCATTTCCGGTTTGAGTCACGTTGGGGTGATGAAATCCCCAAGCAGGCCCAATTTGTTTCTCTTACACCCAGGATTCGCATCATTGCACAAGGGGAGAGGATACTTCAGTTATTGTATCAGGGTTACACAGGGATAAAGTGGGTCTGGCTTTCTGATCACCTAGTTTGCACAGGGTGAGAGCATAATCACCTACCACTTTCAAGCACAATCAAGCAGAGTAAACAAATTCATTTTAATGCACCAAATCATAATGATTTAAGCTAAGTGAAGATATTGCTTCACAACCGACATGGGGTTCATTTTAACTGCATGATCAAAGTGTGGTGACTATCCTAGATTGATTCATTTTAAACCAGAAAAGATTCTTTCTGCGGAATGCGTCAAACTCATAATCCTATTTTTATGTTACAACCTAGATGCATTGAAACAGACAATATATGAGTAGAAACAGATTCCAGATGAGCAGAAATAGACCCTAAATGTGCTAAAATAGTCCTTAAATGTGCCACTTTAATTAAACACCAATTTAAATATGTAAATACTGCATCACTAATGTTCTAAAATTTACCTTAAATGCACTAACTTAACTCCTATATGCGCTAAAACAGTTATTAAATGCGCTACTTTAGTTAAGTGCAATTTTAACTCTAAATGTAATGAGACTATATGCGCTATTCTATCCCTCGGATGTGCTAAATTAACCCTCAGAAGTGCCGAAACAGTCCCCAGATGCACTAAAATTTCTTGCAAAATAGAAACATTAAATTCCCAAATGCGCTACAGAAATGTGTCGGATGTGCTAAAACGCCGAATTTTTCTGAAAGCCAAACTCCAAAACGCGAAAACCTGTTAGAATGTTCTACAGAAAAACATCAAAATTGGGGCATAAGCCCCACGGTGGGCACCATTTTATGTGTGTATGAAAATATGCTTATCATAAATGAATTCAAAACACAATCAATAAAACCTTATATCAAAGAAACTGAAAGAAAAATAAACAAACTCTTTATGGCAGCTTCTTCGAAGTCATTCTATTGCTCTCTATCTCTAGCATTTCGTTGATTCGAGTTGCTCTCAGATTTTATATGCCAAGCTCAACGAAATGGACTACTAGAGAATGAGATTTAAATTAAAATGCATACTATACTAAGATGCAAGATTATTGCTAAGATATAATAAGATTATTGCTAAAGATGCAAATGCATAAGCGTAATTGCTTGTGTGTGTCTGCGTATATCTTTGAGTGTACGTGTGTAACCAATGCTTGGATTCGTACATGTATTTATAGAGTTTTTTGAGGATTTTGATTGGTTGAGTTTGATCAATGGCTGTAATAATTCCTGACAAATTGAACGGTCGAAGGCGGGCGAGACTGGAGAGAAAAATAGAAGAAAACGAATAAATCAAGATTTTTCTATTTTCGTGGAAGAGATAAGATGAGATGATTGACAAAATAATATTTTTTAGAAGATAATGGAAAGATATTGAGAAGATAAATAATGAATTATCAAATTCAATTATTTATTTATGAGTGCATGTAGATTTTTCTTAATTAAATAAATATTTAATTAAGATTTTGAGGAAATCAGAAGATTTCATAGTTAAATGAAATATTTAATTATGATTTGAAGAAAATAGAAGATCTTTAATTAAATAAAAATATTTAATTAAATTTGAAGAAATGATGTGTTATGAAATTAATTAAATAAAGTATTTAATTAATTAGAAGAAAGTTTAAAATAGAAGAAAAGAAATATTTAAATTTAATTAAGAATATTTTAATTAAATTCAAAAGATGATAATTAATTTAAATAAATAAAATGTATTTATTTAATTAATCAAGTAGACATGTGAAATAATTAAATAAAATAAATTTATTCAATTATGGTGGGAGAATAAAATGAATGGACAATATAATTAAATTAATTATATTTAATTACATGTAGAAGACTTTAGAGAAATTAATTAAATAATAAATATTTAATTAAATGTCAGGATTACTTAGACGTGACCAATTTTATGCACATACAGTTTCAATTCGGTGATTTGGCTATTTGAAGCAAAGGATGTGGTGGTGATCATGAATATGCAGGTATCCTCAAATAAATCTATGATATCGAGGGGAAAGTCGTCGATGGTATCATTACGTGATGTAGGTAACCAAAATGAAGGTTTGAATCATTTGATAGAAGCACCCTTGCCAAGAAGGGTCACTTTACTTGTGGTACATCCAAGACCAAGATTCTTAGGTCATTTCTCATGAGCAAGAGGTTCTAGAAAACCATTATTTTTTTGGCCCAACTTTTCATTATTTTTGTATCCCCAACCCATCATTAGTTGCAATCCTTTGTTGTCATCCTCCATTGGAAGAGCGGGCTTGGGTCTATTATCTTGATATAATAATTCTGATAAATTTTCCTCATCAATGATCTCCTTGTTCAACTCTCCCCACTTTGTGAAAGTGGTAGATGCCATCTTGATTGTCTTTTATACCTTGTCAATTGGTTGGGGCTTTCCATAGGATCTAGGATAAATAGGCAACTCTCCAACCATAAAAGAGTCCTTCTTCAAGTTATAGTATCCACACCCATTGTCTTTAATTATTGCTTTGATACCAAGGATGTTTTGCATGATAAGGTTTTTTTATTTGGAAGTTGAAGCTAGGGTAGATGGGTCAATGAAAGAGGAAAGTGTTGGCACTTCATCATTCTTAGGCACTTATAGGATCTTATAGTACTTTGCTTCAAGATTCTTGCAATAGTAGAATGGTTTGAGATCACCATGGATTGTGATTTCTCTATCTTCATATGGAAACTTAATGCATTGGTGGTAGGTATGAAGCGATGGCTTACATGGCATGGATCCATGGGTGACCTAGAAGGATATTATATGGAAGGTCAAGTTCAAGCACTTGGCAAGTAGTTTTTACAATTACGGGTCCTACTTGGATGGGAATTTTGATTATGCCTTCATAAACCCATTCTTGATCATCATATGCCCTTATAGTTACACCTTTTTCCTTTTCAATAGCATTTTTGGAATAGCCCATGTTCTTGATCAGTTAAAGGGTACAAATATTAAGACCAACTCCTCCATCCACCAAGACTCTTTTGACTTTGTTTTTTGTGAATGAGGACCTCAAGATGCAATGTGTGGTTATGTGATGGCTATGTTGGAAGGTCTTGCTCAAAAAATTTAAGAATATGAGGAGTGGTGATGTGTCTGACCATAGCTTGGAATTGTTCGGTATCAAGATTATCAGGTACATATGATGATGATGATAAAGCCTTTTCTAGGATGTCCCTATGTGTAAGAGCTATTTTCAATAACTCTAGGATGGAGATTTGGGAAGGAGTCTTCTTCAATTGGTCCAAGAGGCTATAATCATTTGGATTTGACTTTGGTAGTGATGGTGGTGCCCTAGGTTGTGATGGTGCTCCTTGGATAGTGACTTTTCCTCTACGTGTGGCGACTCCACACTTTGCACTAGGCCCTTTGATTGTGATGTCAAATATAAAATGATCACAAGATGCTACCACATTGTTATACACATGACCTACATTGTGTTAATCCTTCCCTTTTCCATTATCATTTCCCTTGCTATGGTCCACCATCGGGGTCTTGTATATTTTAAGGTCTTGATTTCCTGATCATTGATCTATAGTTGCATCTACATTGTTGATAAGATCTTGAATGAAATTTTTCAATTTCATGCAACTTGATGTTTTGTGTCCCTTTATTTTGTCAAAATCATAAAGATCCCTCTCGTTATACCATGGAGGTTTGACTTGAGGCTCTTTTTAATTTTGATAATTAGGGAGTGTGATGAGATTAGATTGCACTAGTTTTTGCATGAACACTTCCATAGGTTCCCCCAAAGGTGTGTACTTGTGTCATTGAGGGTAATTATTTCGAGGGGGTGGTCCTCTTTGAGTGTTGGCAGTGTTGGTTGTTTTGCGGTTGCATGTTTGGTTGTTGTGTGTTTGTCTATTTTGGAGCACTTATCACCAGTTTCATATCAACTATGCCATCATTAGTAACATTCTTGTATTGGCCCCTATAAGGGGTTTTTCATTGGAACTAGATGACAAACGGTTATCTTTGTAAGCTTGTGTTGCTCCTTATACGATAAGGGCTCTTTCAAAGTTAAGACCCCTAAGTATGTGTTCTTTGTATGATGAGACGCATTGCATTTTTAGTTGGAAGGACAAATCTATTTCTACATTGGCAATAATGATCTATATTTGTTACTTTTCAGGAAGTGGCCATTTGCATTTACCAGCTCTATGCCTCCATCATTGCAAAAAAATTGTAAATGATTCACCCTTGTTTTGTTTTAGGGTGTATAGTTCCTCCAAAATTATGTCCATATCGATGTTGTAGGAGAAGTGATCCACAAACCTATCTATTATTTCTTGGAAATTTTGGATTCTAGGAGGTAAGTGCAAGAACCATTCTATGGCTTGGCCTCCCAAACTATGTGGGAAAGGATGCATCAAATAGGAGTCATTATATGCTACTTCCATACATGCCACATAAAATTCTTTGATATGGTCATTTGGATTTCCACACCCTTTGTAATTGTCAAATTTGGGGATCTCAAACCTGGGCGGGAATGGTATTATTTCAATTTTTTTATCAAAAGGATATGGACACAAGTCTCATTTTGCATATTATTTCTTCATTTTTCCATCTTGGATATCTTGAATTTGTTGTGTGAGTGTTCTAATTTGTGAAGAAAGAGCATCTTGAGGGTTATTTGGCGGTGGAGCATACATGTATTGTGGGATGGTAGATGAATTGTATGCAAGATTTTCATAATGGGGTGTGTTTGTGTTGAATGTATTATATGGTGTGTATGGTGGATTTTGATATTACGTGTGTAATGGTGATAATGGTGGAGGTGTGTTGTATGTTCCTCTTGAATTTCGATTCAAGACATTTTGTTGTGAATTTTTATATATGGTTGTTGTTTGTTGTAATACAAGCCTTGTTGTTGTTGTTGTACAAGCATTTATTGTTGTTGGGAATTTTATTGTTCTTGTAATTGTTGGGCTTGCAATTGAACTTGTTGTTATGCTTGCAATTGGGCTTGTTTTTGCAACTAAGCGTGTGCTTGTTGCACTTGCAAGACTTGTTGAGCTTGTTGATATGCAATATATTGTTGATAATCCAAAGCATTTTGTCCTTGAGGTGATGGAATGGTGTTTTGATTTGGGACAAATTGGTTTGATTGAATGTATTGGCTTGATGGGATGTTTTGATTTTGTGGTGGATTTTGGGAAATCATGTTATGAGTGTCTTGTGATGGAGGATTGAGTTGATTTTGGGGTGGATTTTGTGAAATCATGTTATGAGTGGCTTGTGATGGATGATTCATTTGATTTTGTGTGATCAAATTTTTATTGTTGGAGACTTGATTTTTATTTGGTACATGTTGGGTTTGTTGTGAAATTTGTCCTTGATTTTGTTGTGCTAGCAATCCTTGCAAATTTTGGGATTGTCATGGAGGAATGTACATTTGAGGACCCATTTTATTTTGCTTTACTCCTTGATGTTGGATCAAAGGTTGGGATACTTGATATGATGCCACTTGGTGTTGTGGTGTTAGTGGAAAACTTAGATTTGGAGCCAATTGATTTCAGGATTACCTTGATTGATTTGATTTGGGACCTATTGATTTGATGTATTTCCTTGATGTTGAGGAACTTGTTGCAGAACAATTTGATTTTGGGGATCAATTGGATGGTTTTGTGATGATTGACCTTGCAATTTTGATGCTTTACCTTGCAATATTGCATTCACTTGTCCTTGGAGATTGACTTGGGGTTGTTGAACATTAGGGACATTTGTTTGATCATTTTGGGTATTCGTTGTGATTGAAGAATATGGTTGGGCATGAAATTTTGGTGCCACGTTTGTGTTGTGGATATGTGATGTAAGTGGCATGTTTGGATGTTGAGAGTGTTGAGGGATGGGGATGTTTTGGGGGATGCTTGTGTTTTGAGTACCCAAATTTGTGTTGTTCCCTATATTTTGAGTGTTACCAAGTTGAGTTTCTTGTTGAGTTGCAAGACTAGATGAAACCACCCTAGAAGTTAAAGGTTGACTCGGTACATGTGATGAACATGGTTGTGTGATGGATTGAACAACATTTTGGAGCAAGGGTTGTGTGATAGAAATTTGAGGAATAGATGCAATATTTCCCATAGGTTGTTCCCTAAGTGTGTTCAAATTAAATGTGGAAGGGAGTTTAGCTCCTTCCTTTTCCAATGCCAACATGTATTGGGTTGGATTCAATTTCATCATAGTTTTGATAAGATGGTGAGTCTTACGATCTTATTGCAACTCAAGTAATTCATCTGCGATAAGTTCATTGGGATTATTGGTAACATCCTCTACTTGGTACCCCATTTCTTGTGAAGCTTGAGAAGGATTTTGTGATGGAGTGGTGAAACCTCTAGGATCAAATTCTTGCATTACAAGATTTTTTTGGTTTGGATCACTCATGGTAGATAAATTTTGGTTTTTCTCCATGTCTCTCTTGTGTTTTGGCTAACTACACCTACACACCATCATCAGCCTTAGCCTCTTCCTCCTCCTCCATCACATCCTATATGGCCTCTCTAACAGGAACATCCCATAGACTCTCATCAATATCCATCTCTCATGTGACCTCTTCCTCCACCTCCATCTCTTGATCCCCTTGTACCTCTTCCTCCTATCGATGAGCATTCTCTACCCTCACCTCCTACTCTGCCCTAACCTCTTCCTCCCACTCCTCTCTTATGGGTGGTAATTGTCTAGGCACAATAAGTGGAAGCCCACCTCTACCCCTCCTCCCACCCCTCTATCCATCCCTGCCACCCTCACTACCTCCATCATCATCACCATCTCCCATCCCATCACCTCTACCACCATCACCACCCCACGCCAGCCCTCTCCCTCGCAATCAGCCTCATGGACCTCTCCCAAATCTCTCCACTGGTGTTGGAAAATTAGGAGCAGTCAAGGGAATAGGTTGGTGCACCTTCCACCATGCATAATACTCAAGCATCATCCCTACATCCCCCAACTCTACTAGCACTCCCCACTGCATAGGTTATAGCCCCTCAAACTCCTGAATAACAACCTGAGGTATAATCATCAGCCCCCATTATGATATCTCCTGAGCAGACCTAGAAAACTTCGCATCCCAATAGGTACATCCTATCTCTCACCAAACTATCAGAGTTCTCTCTCTGATAGCTAATGCTCAATGATGTGTTGGCTCTACAGTATATTCCCTATCAAATAACAATTTTTCCAACAATAAGGAAGGTGCTCTACATCATCCTCCCAAGCCACACATTGTTTATATGGCCTCCAAGTGAATCCATCAAGCAAATCAATCGCATGTCACTAATATCCCACATTTCCCACATGCGTTAGGTCACTGCCCCTCCATATATATACACATACGATAACTCGAGTAACAAATCTCTATCAGTAACTGGTTGAAACACGATAATATGCCCCCATGCCCAAACCATAAAAGTTTCATGTCATAACCAATCGAACAAGCACCCCTATACACAACATCATGAAGTTGGAAGTATAGCATAGCCAACATACAAGGGCCCCATGCATAAATTATGCCCTCCTCCGTCATACTAGCCAACATTTGGCCCCACCCAAATGGAAACTCATGGCCTCGTCTATCTGGAACAACTACCCCTACTATCACACTGCATACTACGACTATCAACCACTCATACCTATCTACCAGTGTGTCCCAACAGATCTCATACTCCATTCCTAGATCCTCGATCTTGAAACACCTCTGCATAGCAGCTAATCCAAATTCAGGGTCATACACTACCCTCTTGTCATGGATCAGAATCCTTAGGATGTGCCATACATCCTCTAAGGTCACTATAGCCTCCCCATTCAACATGTGGAAAGAGTTGGTCTTGGAATTCCATCTCTCTGCAAGTGAAGTCAATAGCCCCTGATTAGAAAACAGCTCAAGCATGAACATCACAAAGTGCAATCCTAGGGCATGAAGAGTACTCCTCTCTGTGTCATCTAGGTGATCCCACAACACAAATGAAGAGGTTTGGCTCTCTCGTGTATATATAGTAGAAGCCTCACTTGTGCTCAAACAACACATTACATTGATTAGGACACCTAAACAAACCTATTTGACCTTTTGCACTTTCAAAACTTTTCCAAAAATTGAGTTAAATTTTCTCACGGTCAAATGTGTCGCACCTTTTAATCGATGCATCACACTATAACATTTTTGGCATACTACCAAACAGATGCATTGCACAATAACAATTGTGGTTCACTATCCTACAGTTGTGGTCTTGTTTACGATTGCGAGCTTGTACAAATGCAACTCCAGAAGAAAAATGTAGTGCACCTCACAAATGTGTTGTGCAACCCTACACATGTGATGTTCGCGACTACATATGCGGTACAAAAATTACACCGCATATATTTGGTAATTTTTTACCCCTAAAATCTACTGAAAAATGCAAAAATTTCAAAGAAACAAAAGACTACGTACCTGTAGACACTAAAAAATGTCTTGTTTTGCGAGCGTCATTTTTCTTGGTCTTCTTCCCTGCGTAATTAAATAATTTTAATTATTTAATTATTGTCTTTGATCACATTCTTCTATTAATTAAATAATTTTAAATTATTCAATTAATTCATCTCTTGACCTTTATTCTACTATGGTCAATTAAATAAATTTAATTGTGTCGCTAATCCCCTTTTTCTTTAATAATTAAATAAATTAGCATTTATTTAATTTACCTTTCATCATTCATCTATAGTTAAATAATTATCATTAATTATTTAGCTATCCATTAATCGTTTAATTCTTCTATAGTTAAATAATTGTCAAAATTATTTAACTATCTTTTGTCACTTCTTCCCCATTAAATAATTAATCTAAATTAATTATTTAAATCTCCTTTTCTATTTCCTCTTACTTAATTAAATTGGTTGCATAAATTATTTTAATTAAGTGATCATTTTCTCTTTCTTCCACAAATAAATAATTTAAATAAATTATTTATCCTCCACTTGGTCAAACATTCTCTTCTCATGAAATAAATAATTTTATTATTTGTTTCCTCCATTATCTCCCTCCACTATCTCATTTTTGAATCTTAGCCATTGATTGCCTCTGGGCTCTTTTCAATCTTAGTTGTCCATGTCATAGTCGTCCCTAGCCCACTACTTTCTGGTGCATGCCTCCTCAACCATTGATCTCATAATCTTTCTAGAAGCTCGATCTCATCCGTCTGTTCAAATTGATGTCTATAAAAGAAGCACTTCTCCATTTTCAATTTAATAACCACTTATCTCTGACTTTCATGCTTATTTTTTGTAGGTATTTGCACACGCATACAACGATATGAGGGAAAATTTGCAAATGTTGTTTGAGGAGAGACAAGGGAGGTGATTCGACTTCAATATGGGGAGTGCTTTTATTTGAATGTTTTCATTTTATTTCCAATATTTGTTTGTGCTCTCTTGTTTTAGATTGGATTTCTAGCTTAGATAGTGTTGTGGTTGTCACTTAATCTATGATGCTTGAAATTTCCTATCTTACAATAACATGTCTTATCCCTTAGGCTGCCTGTAGGTCCACATACGATATCCTTAGTGAGTGTTCTCCAGAATTGGCACCATAACTTCATTCCTTTGCTCAAAAGCCACTCTCCTCTCCACTTAAAATTCTAAAACTCAAATGCACAAATGAGGATTTTGGACCCCGTAGGGCCTATTTATAGACCCTAGGTGGCATTGTGGACCCCCCTTTATAACTGGGTGCATGAACCTTGACTTTCAAATGCTAATACGAACACCCAGATGACCTAAAATCAAAATGTTTTTCTACCAACGCACTTAAAACTTCCAAATTAACTTATCAAAACAATGTCCCAAATTTTTCAATTTTTTTTGAAAATTTGCAAAATTTACCAAGGGAGCACCATGCTATCCCGCCATCACTGAGGCATACTAGGGCACAATGCTATAAAAATACATTGTATTAAAGAGGGATAAAATATGGATACATGTAATTGTCCTAGCCTGTGACTAGCATGTTAACACTAATTATCATCTTTCCTTAATGATTAAACAATGATTAATTATTTAATTATTATCTAATGTCATATTTTCACTATTAATTAAATAACTTTATGTTCTTTAACTAATTCATTTTAATTCATCCTTTCTAATTAATTAAATAAATCCTATTTATATAATTATATCTTTAATTCTTTATTCTATCCTAATTAATTAAATAAATCTTATTTATTTAATTAAATATTTAATTATCTTTTTTTATTCAAGGGGTAAATGCTTTTGAACCAGAGCTATAAACTGGAATACAACCACTCAACAATACCACCCCAATGGGGTTTGAACCTTAGTGGCAAGAACAACAATGCCACCTTTAAACCATCACACCATGCCACTATCGACTAAATATTTAATTATCTTATTCCTCTGAATTAATTAAATAATTATTAGTTATTTAATTAACATTCACCCACTTTCTAAATTAAATAATTACTTTAATTATCCCCTTCTTAAATTAAATAATTACTTTAATTATTTAATTCTCCACATTCACACCTCTTAAATTAAGTAATTACTTTAATTATTTAATTATCCTATTTCTTTTCAACATTATCCACTTCATCAATAAAAATAAAATATTTTATTAATTTATCTGAATCCCACTTGCACATTCCTCAAATAATTAATTCATTTAATTAATTATTATCTCATGCATTTCCATCTTGTTCTTAACAAACACTCTCTTCCAATCGACTAGCTAATGAATTCCACTTCACTGATCAATCAAATCAGTTCACTCCCACTCAGTGAGAGTTAACTCCTCAATCAATTCTCCATGCAAACATTTAATTGAAATTATGTAACTAGTTGCAGTCAGTTAACTCGTTCATCAATTCCTCTCAAGGATTCTTGCCCTTGATCTTGATCATCCACCTCTTAATCATGATCATCCATTCAAATCAATCATTTATATAAAATAAACCCTCATATCTCTTTGATGGCTAACCACATTCTTTAAGATTTTGCTATCTTACATCTACATTGAGCTTTTTGTAGATTGTGCACACTTAATATCTAAGAGCAAATAAGAAAAAATGAGAAGAGAAAGGGAGGGGAATCAAATTTGACATAGAAGTTGAGGTGTATCGGATTTATCATTCGATTTCTATTGTCATCTTGTACTTCATTGTTAGATTAGGGTCTCTATGGATTGAATTAGATAGTTTTGTGGTTTTTATCGATGATTCATGGCTTTCTCCTAGTTTTCCCTATCAACAACAACCAATAATGGTTCTAATGATTACATTTGAATTGAAAATCAAACCCCAATCTATTGACAAAAATCAAAATTTATAGTTGTTGGGTGAAAAAAATGTAATCCCATCAAATATTCACAATAATGTACACTACAATAATGATATGGGGGTGTGTCACATTCATGATTCTCTCTTTTTCAGAGAATATGTTTTACAATGTTTCACAATTTTAACTTTTGGATGCAATACAACTTTAAATTAAAACTAAGAAGTAAGAAGGGCACCTCCCCTTTCCGAGAGGAGAGATTCTATCTCACATAACTATGGTTGAAATCAAGGTTTTGTAATCTATTAAAATGGATTACAAAATTTTCACCCAACAATAGTAAACCCTAATTGTCTAAAATACACCAAATATATTTTCAAAATAATATGATTTTATAACTTCCAAAATTTTGAATCTTCGATTACAATATTTAACTAAATTTATTGGAACTATTAAACTCATAAGAGGCTTGTACAATCTAGTACACATGTATGCTCAGGTTAAAACCTTGTATGGATGGCTTCTAGAAGGTGTCAAGGGTATGAAAATGTCCAAATTTTGGTTTTCTAATCCTTGTAGGTGTTCATTGACATGTACTAGTTGATTGACAAATTTCTATTTTTTTTAATAATTTTTCTTGCACCTTTGACCTTATATGAGTCTATCTAATATTATATAGATCTCCCATAAATTTGTTGCAGGATGGATAACTTCATATATGCCCTGGAATTGATGATTTCTCCCATACAAGATGTTGATTCTTTTCTCTAGTCATATGTTGGGTCTAAAAACCACTACACCACTTCCTCGAATAAAATTCTACTCACAAGGCCAAGGTTTTCATAATGCAAGTGAAATTAGCTCAACAATAGAACATGGAGGGTTAAAGGTCAACTCTACAAGAGTGTATTATATTTCCTATGCTTTCAAGCTTAGCTTAGAATTAGGAGAGTACTCTTAGGGATATACCTTAATAGGTAATTAAATCAAATAAAATAGAAAACCACAAATAACTACAATCTTAACCCAAAATTTTGTCACTAGGTCAAGATAGACTGGTTGCATATAACTCTTATATAGTTGATGTGATTGTGCAAGCATGACCCATATAAAATTTATCTATTCAATATTCGCTTGAGAATGAATCCTTGGGTGTATTAATAGTCATGGATGCACAGAAAGAACGGATTCTAAACAATTGATTAATGTTTTTGATTTTAAAGTGTGAGATTGGTTAAATGGTTCTAGGTATGTGCCTATTCATTGGGTGTAGAGACACAAACATCAAATTGAACAAAAAATAAAAAAGATAGAAAATAGTTTTGCATTTGTATACACTAGAATAATGGAATCAATATATAAAACATACTTAATCATCCATAAAAAAATAATACATAAATCCATTTGAAGCATGCAAAAGGCCATTACAAGGCTTGTAATATTTAGAATGACGTTAAATTAACCAATTTCACATTACAATCATATTAGAAAGTGTGTTAAGAGAAATCCTGGTTGAGCAGAATCCCTTGAATATCTACATGCATCCATTGAGACATTTATATACATACATACATACATACACATATGTATATATATATATATGTATGTATGTATGTATGTATGTATGTATGTATGTATGTATGTATGTATGTATGATACATAAGATATTCATGTATGTCCTGAAAGAACACAAAATATTACTCAAAATGGTCTAGATTAGTAATTTTTTTCCCTAGAAAGACTTGGAAACCACATAGGTGTCTACAAACCATCAACAACTAACCCCCCAAAAAATGATCCTCAAAACTATTTTAACAACTGCTAGGAATGAAAACCCTAACCCATGACACTATAACAGTGTTAGATCTTTGACCAAAAATAAATCCCACCCAAAATGGGCATGTTAGATCAAAAATTGGGTTATGCATTGATTTATGGTAGATGGGAGACCTATATTCATGGGGGTAGTTGAGAGAAAAATTTGGGCATTTAATTTTGGCATTCAAACTTATTTTGAAAATATGCTCTTTAGGTTCTAGGTTCTTTTCAAGACCTGACCTCCAAGAAGGAATAAATAGTGTTTGTTCTTTAATTTGATGTGTTTGGAGTATGTTGGAGATGATAGGAGAGATAGATAATTACAAATTGGTACCTATATTCATTAGGCTAGGGAGTCCCTAGATTGAACCACAAATGCAATAAATGAAAACAAGGTGATGAATTAATCAAGTCACCACAAAAGACCATGCCTTTTAGACTGCAAAGGTAAGCTAGGCTCTACACATATACACCTAGAAAGACAATAGATGGTTGCAAAATATTAAGGCGGTATACTTAGCAATCCCCATGCATACCCACACATTTCCTTTATTATATTGAAGAGTGTAAGAGAGGGGGACCAACCATGTTCAAGGCCCCAGGTCACAAAGATCCAAGAGTGGAATGCTATCCTAACTTACCTCACTCTAAAGGGGTGTCTTGAAATGAGGGATGAGAATAATGAGGACTATAAGGTCCTTCAACCACTCTGCAGACCCGAAATCTAGAATGGGGCTAGGCGAGCCATTTTTTGGGTTCAACACTGTACCTTAGGTAGCTCTCTGCCTGAGGACGGGAATGCAATTATGGGATGATAGCGTGGTGCACTAGTGTCTCTCAGGTGCACTGGCGTCTGTATGACCAGAGGACTAAAAATACAGTAAGAACCACCAGAAAAAAAAGCTGACGGCCTAGCTAGTTATTTCTTAGGGGAGCAAAACATAACTATGAAATAAGAGAGATACAAACTAATGTGATAAAGTATATATATTAAGGCTAAGGTGATGAATATAATCTCACAAAAGAGCCTACTCACCAACTAGCTCCAAATGCACATCCACCTACACACAAGAAAGAGGGAAAATTGTTGGGGGATGTATAGGGATCTACCTCAGTCAAACCCCTGTTTTGGTGTTTCCACCTCCACAGACAGCCAAGATAGCAAAGGTAGAGAAAATTATGATAAAGGAGAAAAGAAAGTAGAGAACACAATAAACACTACAAAATAGTAAAGTGCTACTCAACCAAATTGTAGAGAGGTGTGAAAACGTTACCACCTCCACCAAGAGCTCACTAGCTAATGGAGGAGAAAAGAGGACTCAAACCCCTGCTGCAATGGCTTGTTCCACACTTGCTCTACAGAGTTGATGGAGTGTTGTTGCTACTACTATGAAGTTCCAAAGTGCTACTTGAGAGTGAAAATGAAGGCTGAGAATGCAAGATGTGATTGCTAGAATGCTTATAGATTGCAAGAGGATGCTTAGAGGGTGAAATGGAATGAGAATGGATCAATTTTAAGAAAGAATGAGGCATCTTCAGGTCGGTTGGTCGAAGAGGGATGTTACAATTTGTTCCCAATAGGAAGTGTAATGCCTCTACCAACTTCAGATGCAGGAATCCATCGGGGACATAAGCGCGTCACGTGGACGTTTGCATGCTATGTGGGTGTCCCTGACAGTTATTCTTCTACCGGCACAAAAAATAGAAGCCAATTGGAACGAAGGCAGTAAGCTAACATGTAATTTTTCCTTCATATTTGGTTTTCTAAGTTGAGGATGTATGAAGGGTAATTTGTGTAAGGGATACAAATTCACTCATATACAAAGAGATACTATACAAAAGCTTTGCGCAACTTTTACAAACTTCTGGCTGAAAAACTAATCAATGATACATTAGAAAATGCATACTACACAAGAAGGAGACACTCTGCTAAGGTTGATTCTTCCTTTAATCATTCACTCTTCAAGTTTACAAAATTTTATTACAAGGCTGACATCAAACCCAAATCATTACAATACATAAAAAAATCTTGGCATGTAATTGCTTCTATCTGGAACAAGGTTTGAATAGAAAACTCTAACTCTTAGAGTGAGTATAAAAGTGTAATTTATACTTTTGCAAGTTTTAATGCAAGAAGGGCTGAGGACAGGGCTTCAAGCCCTAAAAAATCATATGCAAACATGTGGATGTCCAGATTTGAGAAGAAATCATGCCTCATAAGTCCCCACACACACACCATATCTCCACATTAATGAGCACACAAATCAGGAACAAAATCTCCAAAAAATCTATAGAAAAACATGACCAAGACTTGACCTCTGACATAAAAGAGTACTACAAATCATAAAGAATCATGGAAGCCATTATGTCCTAACTAAAAATACTAAGAAATGCTTACAATATCACCCATGTATCCCTAATAATAAAATCTAATAGTTGAGAAAGTTGTTGCAGCATTAAAGATTCAAAATGTGCAAATCGCACAGAAGATCCCAAAGTCTAATCAATCTTTGAAAACCCAACAAGATCCAAGAAAGAAAGAATAGAAGGGAGGGGGCAGAAATAGAAATTAGATTCGAACTATTGGGCCAAAATTTTGAAAGTCTGAAAAAGGTCTAACATTCCAACAAGAAAGGTCAAGTTTGAGAATAGAAATTGGATCCAAACTTTTGGACCTTTGGTCCAAAAATATAATTAGGTCTCGAAAACTCGACAAGAACAAAAGAGGAAGAGAAAGGCATTCAGGAGCGATAATCCCAAATGGATTCAGACCTGAGGAACAAAGGTCCAAAAATATCGTCGGGACCCAAGTCTTGATTAGACAAAAGGAGTCGGAAGAGGAAAATCGGTCAAGATCGAGGATCCTGAACGAACTTGGACTTTAGGAATAAAGGTTTAAAAAAATATTATTCAGACCCGAAGTCTTGATCAATTAAAGAAGAAAGGGAAGAGTGGACATGGACCTTAGTCCAAGTGTCTATTCAAGGTTTGAATCCTTGAAAGGACAAAAAGGGAGCGGGGATGGGAAGCAAGAAAGGATTCAAACCAAACATACTTTGGTTTGAAATTTTGATTGGGACCTGACTTTTGATTGAATGGAAAATGAAAAAGATGAAGGGAAAGTCGGGAAGAACATAGATATTTGGAATTGATCCAAATGTTTGTTTGGGGCTTGAAACCCTAAGAGGACAAGACAAAGAAAAGACAAAGTGAAAAAGGAAAAGAGAAGAAAAGGAAAGGGAAAGGGGGAGCTTGTCAAGGCCTGAAGGGAGTCTCTAAACCCTTGTCGGGGCTCAACATGGTTGTGACAACCATGTCGAAGTCTGAAAAGGTTCTTGAAACCTTTTAAATGCCCGACAAAATCCTTTATGCTGAAAAGTTGAAGTTTAAAACTTGAAACATCAATCAAGAAATTTGGTTTCAAAACCTTTTTTGGGGCCTCACTTGTAGAGGGAAACTCATCCTATAACAAATAAAACTATAAAATTTGAAGCTCAGGTACATAAGAAACATGAGCAACCAAGAAATCACCAACTTGGGGAATTTTTTATTGCTCAACACTACTACAAGATGCATGTTGGGTCCAAGTAAAGTGCTCAAACTCAGGGACATTGGCATCCACACTATGAGAAGCTATATCTTCATCATAGAGGAATGTCTCATACTCAACTTCACTTACATCAGGGACCACAAATGACCAACATACCTTGGGGTCACCTATGCTAATACAAACCTCATTAACACATTCATTCAAATTATGTGGCACTTTTTGTAAAGAGCTACACTCTTCAGATTGTCTCTTAGTTGCAATCTCTTGGAAATCCATTGTGACATATGTGTTGCACGAATAAGAAATGTGACACACTTCTTCCATGCTTAGCTCAACATTATCACTTTCATATGACCCTCTTGAAGTGCACTGCACATGAGGAAAACTACAAGTTGCACATCAAAAAAAAGTTCTCATATGTGTCTAGACATGATCGCTAAAATCATATTCAAGTGCAAACTCTTCACAATAAATATCATCAGTTGTACCAACAGTAATCTCTACATGTTCATTTTCATGTATAACTACATCCATGTCATCCTTATGTAAGCAATTAGTAACAACTTCAAAACCAAAAAAAGGCACGAAGGAAGGTAAGAGATCAAACAAGAAAGCAATTTCTTGTTCACCATTTACATCACCAGCATATGCATGTTTTGCATAACTAGCTACTTGAGCTAATTCATTTGATGAATCTCTTGCATGCACATCCTCTTCATTGTCCACACTGCTACAACAAATAGTAGGGTTATACTCTTCCTTAAGAGACTAGAAATCATCATTTATTTTGTGGCGTCATAAATTTTCACCCTTGATAATTTCACATTATGTTTTGTCTCCCTAAATTATTGAGCTTAATTGAGTCCCTAATTTCATTAATTATGCATTCTATATCCCATTTCTACCATTTTTCAAGAAATTGCAAGCAATGAATAAATGAGTCCAATTGATATTTTTCCCCTGACATTTAATGTCCTATAAAATAGGGCTAGGATGCATACACCCTAGGGCGTATGGGTCCCCCTATTTTGTTGAGGACCAATTTTGGATATGTCGGTGTCAACATTTTAACATTCAAAATTCAACTTGTAAATATCGGTTATCGAGATTTAATTTTTAGGAAATTGAATAAATACCTAGTCTTTTCACCATTTGAAACTAGAAGGAGAATTTATGAGCAAGAACTATTGTCAAGAAAAAGTCAAGAGAAACATTTCAGAGCTTTATTGTAGCAATTCAAGATCTAGGCATCATGCCAAATCCTATTTGAGTTAATGCATGTTTATATTATCATTATTTGTGAAGGCTAACCCATGTTGTAGGTTTCCAAGCAATTCAAGCTATCAAGCAAAATGGATCCAAGAACTTGAGGTGATGTGTATGACTTTAGTCCTTCAAGGAATCCATTGAAGGGTGGTGAGTTGCAACACTTTGTTGATTCATCATTCCTTCCTATTCATTTATCTTTCTTATCATTGGCATTGCCATTGTGGAAGTGGAAACACTAACATGGGGTTTGACTAAGGTAAGACCCTAAATGACACAACCCTCCCTCTCTCTTTAAATGTGCAGATTTCAGGTTTGAAGAGGATTAAAGGAATCTTGAAGACAAATTATTTATTGTTGCAATTAAAGCCCTACATCTTGTCGAATCACAAAAAATCACCTACAAAATTATCTGACAATGATCTGATAACTCTGCAAGTGAAAATGGAGACCTCAGATCTGACATCAGAGGATTGCAAAAGTTGAGTAGGACACCCCTACAAGGACCCATATGCATTAGGGAACCTATGTCCTCCTATAGTGGTTGAAACCAATTGTTTTAGGTAGGTATACAATCCTCTACACTTCCTAGATCTACCTACAAATTATTATTTCAGTCTGTTAATTATCGAGATCTTACAATTTTCATATTAGGGAACATAGTCTAATGAGGTTAATCATATAAAATCAATTTCAATCCATTTCCAAGGCTCAAAAGGATCAGATCTAGGTCTAAGTGACTCACCTTCATGGTTGAGATTCAAGCTAAACACATTGTTGATTTTTATCCTAATGTACCTTTGAAAAAGGAGCAAAAAGCAATCCTAAGTTTTATGCACTAAACTTAAGGTTTCCTTTTTCTTATTATGTCGCCAAAAAATGTATAGTTGACATTTTTATGCTCACTTGAGTCTCTCTTATGGACTTTGGCTTGATTTTTCCTAGACATAATGTTGTAATGTGGCCAACAAGTTCACATTAGGTCTTGGATCCTTGTGAATGATTAAGACTTCTAGGTTGTCTTGTAAAGGTGTTGTGAAGTGTTGTAACCCACTTTCACACTTTTCTAGGAACCTTTCATTATAATTCACCTAAATAACTCCTTTTATCACTTACCAAGCCTTATTTCAAAGTGTTGTAAAGTTTTGTAACCTACTTACACACTATTCTAGACATGTCTTCACTAACTCAACCCTTTCTCATGTTTAAATGACCCCTTAATGCACTTTTCGACCATTTTTAAGTGTATTTTTGAGGATATTCTCGTTGGACAACATTTAATGCCTTGTAATTTCCGAAACCCACTTAATTTTCTTAAGTGGGACTAAGTCACCAATAGGGGTGACTTAGTCCTTTTTGGCACAAAACTCAAAATTATTTCAATTTTCTAGCGAGATTTTGTCCTCTAACCCTTGAGGTCGGCCTGTGATGTGTTATTTTTAGGAAATTTAGTAAGAAAAACTATAAATAAGGGTTTTTACCCTCATTTTTCATCTCCTAATTCATCAAGCATTCATTAACTTAACTTAATCATTCTCAAGTATTCAAACACTCTAAGCACAATCAAGCCATCCATTGGAGCACTTCATTACATATCCTCATATTTACACATCAAAGGTTTGGTAAGTTTATGACATTGCATGTTTTTTATTTATCATTCTCTTCATATTCCATTTCATTATCTAGGTTTTGATTACCAAAGTGGGGTTTTACCAAGGCAAACCCCTATACTCTAACCCTTAACCATTTTTCCCCCTTTGCATATGTGTTTGCAGAATTTGTAGGCAGATTTGTCAAAGAAATAGGTGTTGAAAAGTGATCAAGAAGTCATCAAAGTCAATCAAGTTAACATAACTCTAATTCAAGCTTGGAGACACTTTTTATCCCATTTTCTGCAGAATCAAGAGCAGACACCTGTCAGAAAAGCAAGTGCGGGCCTGAAGCTACAAAATTTTGTCTCGAGATCCTTGAAATGTGTAGGTGGACTAAGTCACCACTACTTGTGGATTAGTCCATGGGCCTGAAAAGTGGTTTCTGCATTTTTGGATACCCATTTCGTAGATTCTTATTTTGACAAATTTTCCTGAAACTGAGACGAAGTCACCAAGCCTGGAGTAAGTGTCCTAGTCAACACTTTTAGTCAATTTTTTAGGATTGTAGAATCTCTCCACATCATATTTCAGATTCCAGGTGCACCTCTCCAATTTTGTTTTGTTATTTCATCATTTACTTACATTTTTAGGCATTTTTGCATATCACACTATTTTTTCTAGCACTTTGCATTTCTTGGGTTTTTGCATTATTAAATCATTTTCTTTTCAAATCAGTGCATTAATAGAAATTAGACATATTACATCTCATTTACATTAATCTTGAGTGTTGACATTTGCATTTTGGACCTCATTCCTTTCTCCTTTTAGGTGAAAAACCCTAGAAGGAGCTAAAGCAGTGTGGGAAATCCAAAATCATTGTCCACATTTTGGTGAACCTAACCCTTGAACATATTAAATTCTAATTTTAAGGGCATCCTAGGTTTCATTTGCATTAGCATTGCATTAGATATTGCATTGTTTAAATTGCATCCTAGGGTTTTCAAACTTGCATTAGTGAAAAGCTTAAATAGCTTGCATTTTTGCATTGAAAATCACAAAAATTCTGCATTTTCATACTGTAGTTGCATCTATGCATCTGAAAGACATAAAATTGCATTCAAAATTTTTGAAAAATCTCAAAACAATCATCACTGGGACTAAATTGCCACATTGGGCAACTTAGTCCTCTGGTTCATTTTTCAATAAATTTTTTGGTATTGCATTTTTGTTTTAGTTTACAGAATTTTTGTTATTTGCATTTTATTAGTCCTATATTGCATTGCATTTGAACCCACCCCACCTCTTGTGGTATTTTTATGAGTGTTTGGTTCCCTATTGATAATACTTTAGTGAGAAGAAGTTCTCGACTCATGGCATCCCGTGATAACACACTCGTTGTGGACCTTGGGTTGTCTCGAGCTCCTACTCTTGGTATGGACAATGGTGCATTAGGCATGGATACTACCACTAGTACACCTTTACCTTCACATACAATGCATGTTGAAACATCAAATTCTCACATTTCGCAAGATAAAGTAATCAATATTCATGAGGATTAAGCACATTTGCAGCAAAACTTGTGTCTTGAAAACATTTCAACCACTACAATTCCCGCTATAGACAAAATCCATTGAATGATTGAAAGTGATGAGGGCTTAGATGTTATGAAACAAATTCTTGAGATATACCAAAAGCACACATCTCAACCAAAAAACACTATGGTTAGCCAAGGGGGATCTCACATTCCTACTCCTTCAATTGTAGCATCCATACCTACTTCTACCACTCCTCAAGTTACAACAACCATGCAACAAGTTAGTCAGGTGACTCCTTCTTTCACTATTCCAACTAGCATTCCTAGTTCCTTTGTGGCATCAAATGTTCCATCCTCCACCACCTTCACCCCTCTTAGTGTCCCCTTCACTTGTCCCAACTTTACAAACACTCCATCACCATTCTCTCTTCCACCTTCATACCACTTACACTAACCCTCTCATTACACAACTCTTCCAAACCGTTTCTTCCATGCAACAACAAATATCTACCATAAACCAAAACCAAACCGCACCACCCACCTACTATGTCCGTAGTAGTCCATTATCTTTGGAAATCTTAAGAACACTAATGCCACAAGGAATTGAGATGCCTAGGTTTGAGAAGTACGAAGGTAAAGGAGACCCTACTAATCATGTCAATGCATATACAACCTTATGCAGTGATTTTGTCCTTGACGATAAACTATTAGCTAAACTGTTTCCTAGGACTTTAAAAGACACTGGCTTGGAGTGGTTTTCAAATTTACCTAATCATTCCATTTGATCATTTAATGAACTTTTGGATTCCTTTATAAGTCATTTCCAAGTCCATATGACTCCCAAAAAGACAATGGTTGATTTAATGAGATGTAAACAAAACGCGGATGAAAAAGTAACTGATTTCATTTCACGCTATCAGTCATTATATTCTCAAGTAGATGTCAAGGTTCCTAATTCACATCTCCAAAAGATGTTTATCGAAAACTTGCAAACTCAAATTCAGGATAAATTGACCATGATGAAATTTCCTTCTTTCATGCACTTATGCACAACCCTTTGTGATTATCACAACTCGATTACTAGTTGTGATGCAAAATCCACTTCTAGCCGAGCTAAGAAGAATGAAAAAAACAACCAAAACAACTCACAAAACTTTAGAAAGCCAAACAAAGGGTTTTTACAATTCAACCCCCCTCCCCAAAAACCACCTCAACTGATCAACAACCAAGTATTCATTGTTAAAACCACGATATCTTACAATTATGGAGATCCAAAATGATAGTTTACACCATTACCAAACACCCTTCATAACACCATGACCCAACTTATACAACAACAAATAATTTATTTACCTCCTGTTAAACCATTAGATACAACTAAACTGTTGCTTCCAACCTTCCAACCTAATGCTTATTGTCATTATCATATACAAAACAGACATGACACAAAACAATGTAAGCATCTTAAACACAGTGAAAGATCTCATTGATTTTGGCTGTCTATTTGTTTCAAATTCTAATGTAAAAGGAAATACATTTGTTGCCCCACCCAACCAAAATTTGCAATTTTTTACTAATCCCATGCCTAAACATAATGTGTCATTCATCAAAGCTAGTGAAACTCAAAACAATGATGTGATGATTGTTCATAAAGAGACTAAACATCCTGATCTTCTTACACCCTCTATTAATCCTATGGATGAAATGGCAGGAGGGATAGACGTTATCCCTTGTAAGGGACAAACTAAAATGAATCTTGATATTACTTTCAATTCTAAAGATATTCTTTTGAATCTTCCCAATGGTCCTCTCTACATAGCCAAATGCATTTATGATAAGCCCACTAATGGGATACTCATAGATCTCGTATGTGGCGAGAATGTGATCACTAAGGAATTTTTGGTCTTACATGATCTTTATCAAGATAACTATGACAAACCAAGAGCATGGATCAAAACACATAATGGTTTCACGTGCCCTACAATTGGATCGATCATTCTACCATTACAAATAGGACCTAAGACAGTGGATATTACATTCTCTATTATACCACAATCGGATCAGTTTCATCTGCAGCTAGGCTATCCATGGCTTCGCTCGATGAAAGTTGTTCCTTTAGTCATACACAAATGTTTAAAGTTTCTGCATGACAATGACATATTCACTATCCACCATAGTGGCTTTAACCCTTTTTCTTCTAGAGGAAATTTCACCTTAGAATTCTTTTGGCCAGAGCCCATGGAGCCCATCACACCTCACAAAGACTTCTTTTTCATTGCTTATCAAAAGTTTAAAGCAAGGAAAATTTTTGAATTGTCCCTCCACAATCAACCCTCATCCGCTGTCATTATCCCAATCCTTGATGAGACAATACTTGAACCGAACCTGAAACAAAAAACTTAGATCAACACCCCTCAACACTACCCCTTCTTCCTCCAAATGTCCCCAAGATAATGAAACCAACCCCATCATGCCTCCTCACATAAAACAAGTGTATAAACCAAAAGAGAATGATCAACCCATCTCCTTCAGTTCCTTCCGTTCTTTCCCCTCAGGAAGAAAGGATCCTATGGTGGATCAACCTGCTCTTACACCTACACAGCTTCAAAATAGAATCAAAAGAAACTGGTGCTAGGGATCGTAGGCATCGACATCGTCTTCTTGCTCATCAATTACAAACAAAATCCAACAAATAAAATCAGCGTCCACCTTTAATAGAAGTGATACTTGATCACCCTCCTCCTCCTGACTCACCACAAGATAGTATGTTACAACCATCACAACAAAATGATCTGATACAATAGCCCCAACTCCTGATACATTCTTCATTGGAGATTACCATCAGTCCCCCCGTCATGATTAATCTAGATGAT
>VDFB02271358.1:992507014-992785315 GCA_007258455.2 Sequoia sempervirens | reverse complement strand
TCGACGTGAACTATTTTGGTTCTATTTAGCAGTGCTAAAGGGTCCTTTCTTCGTGTCTTAGGAGCGTTGTAGGTGTGAGTGTTGTGAGGCATTTCACCTTACAACCCAACTTACAACCCCTAGTAGGCGTAGTTGGAAGGTTCTCTAGGCGTTGCAAAACGAAACTTAATTGGGTCACTGTCCAATTGTGAACCTTTGGGGGGCTTTGTGAGAGTATTGTTTAGTGTACGTGATGTCCTCCTTGCATCTGCATGTCCCCTCTACACAGCCTGCGAGTAGTGATCCAGGTATAACCTTCACCTTGCAAGACCTACCGATGGGTTTTAATAGAGAGCCATCTCTTTTTTACATCCCCGCACAAATCAATGGAAACATTGTAACAGGTGTTCTTATTGACCCGACGTGTCGAGTGAATATTATAACTGAGAAGATCATGGTAATCAATTTCCTGCACAAAGATGGGTACAATGCACCTGAAAGTACCATTTGTATGCATAACAGACTTTCCATACCTCCTCTTGGTAGCATCACCTTGTCGGTCCTTGTTGGACCTAAATCAGTAAACATGCTTTTTGACATAATCCCAGGGTCCGAACTCTTCAGAGTGAAGCTGGGTATCCCCTGGTTAGTAGCTATGAATGCAATTCCCTCGTTGTGCACAAATGTCTGAAATTTATTCATGAGGGTTCTGTGCACATGATACATGACACCAATTATAAATCATAGATTGCGCGTGGAAGCTATTCCTTAGATCACTTTTGGCTTGCACCAATTAGTCTACTTCCGCCTAAGATGGACCTCTTGTACCACACATATGAGAGGTACGAGAAAGGGCGCTTAACGCCTAGAGTGAGGTACTCTCCATCCCCTTATGTTGTCTCGCATAGGGCTTGTTTGAAAGCTAACAGTGATGCCACCCTGGCACGTAGAAGGCGCTCTCGGGGTTCTTCCTCTTTCGCTGTCTAGCCTGCTGCTTCCTCTCACCCTGTTGTGGCGTCATCGTACTCTGCTTTGCGTTTGCAGGAGAACCCTATGGTGCCCGAATGGTGAAAGCCCAAGCAACCTGCATTTGAACTTCCCATTCTACCCACGGGGCCTAGGCCCGTTCAGTATGGTAGAAGGAAGGGTCGCCGTGGGGAATCCTCTATGCCTCGGCCTCCATGGCCTCCTACCGCTCCTGCTCCTAAAGCAGTGAATGGGAAGAGGCCCGACGTCGAGGCGCTAGAGCCGACTCCCCCTACTGTCTCTCAACCTCTTCCTCTTGCTCCCGTTCAGGAGTTTGTCCCTCCACCGGAAACGGTCGTGATGGACACTCCTATGGCTGAGCAGTAGCCTTCTGTCCCTTCTCAGCTCTCGGCCTCTAGCTCTAAGAGTTGCAGAAACCGCCTTGCACATGAGTGCAAGCATCGGCGAAAGGTTCTAGCGGCTAAGCAGGCTGATTTGCAAAGGAAGGGGAGTTGACCACCCCTATCTCAGGGCCTCCTGCTACGTCCTCCTCTCTTCACCCCTCTACTTCCATTCAATCGAATTCAATTTTGCTTCCGGCTCCCGCTGTGAGCATGAGTGCACTTGACCCTAAAAAGGTGGTGTTTATCACTCCTTCAGTCAAGCCGCCTCTTTTGAGGTCCCTCACGGACATCCTGCCATTGCCTAAACCCGTGGACATGTCGAATACCTCGGTGGTGTTTGTTGCGGTTCTCTCCTCCTTTGCGCCTCTTGCCTCATCTGTGGGGAGTTCACACCCTCCAACAAAGCAGAAGGTGGAGGTTGGCCCTTCTAGCAATGGAGGGCGTAAGAGGAGCCCACCTTCTTCAGAAGGTGGTCCTACGCTAGCTTGTACTGTCCTAGTGACAGAGCAAGTTTCGGCTTCCCCTAAGTTTGTCACCGCTCCCGAGTCACTCAATGAGCCTAGCGGTGAATCTCAGGCGTCGCCTTCCCCGTCCATTGAGGTAACACATGGCACTCTTGTAAAGTGCATGTTTAACTCTTTGGAAGAGGTCCCGGCCTTGTCGGCGATTTTCCCAAAATCACTAACCATCACTCCACAAGAACCGAGTGGAGGAGACCCCGAAGAGTCTCCTTCCTTGGCCCTTATTGTGGGGGGGTCGAAAGGTTCTCCCCTTAATATTCCACCATTGCAGACTCGTCCGCCTTCCCCATACAATGATCTAGATTGGGGAAGCAAATGACCTCTTGGTTGATGAGTGTTAGGGGAAGGTGCCTCTTCTTTACCTTTAGATTAGGTGTGCGTTTGTTGTGATGTGTTCCCCCGTGCTTGCATTATGTGTTCTTGGATGACCCTTGTCACCCTTGTAGGTGCTTGGATACAGGAGTGATTATGTGTCGTAAAACTTCCTCTATTTGTTCCATCATTCTTCCTCTGTTATGTGTATTGGTTTTCAGCAAATTGGGGACAATGCAAAGTGTTGGGGGCATTTAGACTTCCCTTCCATGTTGACCCAATTTTTTATTTTTACTTTGTTTTCTCGTGCATTCTTCACATGGTATGATATAGTAGGGGGTTGATGACAGTTCATCTATATACTATTACTATACTTATAAATGTTTATGAGTAGTTCTGACCCTAAAATATCAGATCGCCCCTGTGTCCCTTGTTCGTAATGTTGCTATTTCTCTTTCGCTTTTTTATCTTTCTCTCTTCTTTGCTTGAGTTGTAATGTTGTGGTATTCATATGTTGTCCCTTGTGTGTGCGACAACACCACCACCATGTCAACATTGATTTTCAGAACACGCATTTGTCGCCAACAAATCTTTTCTCGAAGATCTTTGCAACCTTTTTCAAAAATCGCATTCTCAACTTGGACCCCTAGCGGAATGTGTTTCCTTCGTCATGGGTTCGCAAAGAAAGAACTTGAGAACTTTCGTCTGAGGAGGGAGCAGCTTTCCCTACAGGAGAAGCCTCGACTTTCCCCTCACGAGGGGGCATTTTCTTCCTTTCAAATTCCTTGATGAAGTGAACATCTTTTGAAAGGATTCCTTGATGATTGAATCGATTTGCAAAAAAACGCTCCTGCACTTTCAAACAACACGTCCCTTGAGTGGACCCCCTTTTCTTTTGAAGGATTCCTGAGGGACCCCTTTGAAAGTTTTTCAACTTTTTGACTATTTGCGTAACTGTTTGTTTGTTTGCCTACGTGGCTGCTTTTTATTTTCTGACATGTTTTATCTGCAGATTAACATGTTGCTTTGCAGATGCGCCTGTGAAGCCACTTTCTAGTCCAACTCTACGAAGTCCCCTTTCACTGGGCTTCCTTCATGAGAGAGTACTTGGGGGAACACCTCCTTTGCAGGTCCGAGGGCCTGTGAAGCACTTACATCCTGTGGGATTTGTCCATCGTTGATTTGAGGGCCTTCGGTGTACTTTGTGCAACTTCATAGTTCCATTGAGCTATGGAGTCCTTTTGTTCGAATCTCCTCACGAGAGAGTACCTGTGGATTCCTTTGCCTTCCCTAAGCTTTCGAACTTGCCAGATTGCAGTTTGCTTCCTCGACAATTCAAGTAATACATCTCTAACTCTTCGATCTACTTTACCAAATGCTCATAGATATTCGCGCTCGCTAAAGTGGGGGCAAAATGTATAGGAGCGCATTTGCACCCCTTGTGTAAATTCCCCTTTTGCATACCCTCACCTTAGAAAATCAAATCCAAAGGAAAAATTCTACATCACCCATCCGAAATGCATCCACTTGGCGCGTGTTTTGTGCGTCGGTGAGGGAATTTTTGTCAGGGACGCAAGCACGGCACGCAAACGTCTACGCAGCGCACTACCATCCCTGACAGATTCCTGCCTTTGGAGTCGGTAGGGACGTTACACACCTCATTGGGGTTGAATTGTAATGCCTCTGTGCGACCAACCGACCCAAAACGGCTCCTTTTGGCCTTCAAATCCATTCATTTCACTATCACTTCAACCTCTTCACATTCAATCAATCTCTCTAGCAATTTCACTCCATTTTCTTCACACATTTGGGATCTCTTGAGCATACTCTTGAAGAATTCTGCTAGTATTTTGACAACTCCATTGAGCATTGCAGCAGTTGGTTACTCTATCAACTTCATCCTTGCACGTGTTGCTCTACCACAGAAGCTGCGAGCTTGGAGTCTCGCGAGACCTCCCTTCATCACAGTTGTGGCTGTGGCGACTTTGCCAAGTTCATTACCTTGCATTCTCCCTTCATTGGCCTTGAGTGCCTTTGGGTGGAGGTGGTATAGCATCACTTTACTTTCGTATTGTGATTTGATAGAGTAGCTTTTATCTTTTGCAGTGTTTAGCGCATTTCCTTCTATTTCCTTTATCATACTTTCTACTCCGTTGCTTTTTTGGCCGTCCATGGAGGTGGAAACACCAAAGCGCGGGTTTAACTAAGGCAAACCCCTATACAGCCCCAACAATTTTCGCCTCTTGCTTGTGTGTAGGTGAACATGTGTGTGGAGCTTGCTAGCGAACTGGCGCTTTTGTGAGTTAATATTCGTCACCTTAGTTTTTAAATACTTGTTTTACCATTTCCGCCTTTACTTTTCGTACTCTATTATTCTGTTATTCTCGTTAAAATCAATTAACTAGGTTGTTAAGTAGGTTTTTGGCATTTCTTACCGTACTTTATTTTTTTGACCGTACGAACGCCAGCGCGCCACACTATAGTCCCAGACCTGAGTTGCCGTCCTCGAACAAAGAGCTGTCTAAGGTGCAGTATTGACTCCAAAAACCAGCTCGTCTAGCCCCAACCAGATTTCCGGATCTATAGAGTGACAGAGGCACTTGAGAGTGCTCTTCATTCTCGATCCTCATCCCAAAATATTTGTTAGAGTGATGTAAGTTAGAGCAACCCTCCACTCTCGGCTCTCCATGACCTGGAGCCTTGGTGTGGTTGGTCCCCCTCTCTTACACCTGCAATACACTCAGTTTTTGCATGGTGTGGAATATTTAATGGTCGCTCCTCTAGTGATAGCTTCACAAGGGATTATGCGGCTTAGGAGCCTCTGTTCATTCATCATAGATACCACATTGAAAGTGGACAGCGATATTATTTAATGGTGCCTTTAATTTCCATGGTAACTTAGTGACGGCTATTCCTCTCCTTATGATTCTTTATGGTAACTTAGCGATCACTATTTCTTCCTTGCATCACTCCTTGACAGCCTTGTGATTCACTTGAAACAATACTTTGATCCCTTCTATTACCAAAGCAGTTCACATGAAGGTGGCGCGTACTTGAAATTTAATTATAAATATCATGTGTATCCTTTATTAGTTCCCACATCACTCTATGCAAACTCCAATAGTGGTGGCTACAATCATGGACGTCACTCTATGCAAGTCCATCCCACTCAAAATTGCTTGTCCTCAAGTAATTGCAGGTTTAGCCGTCCCCCTGCCATCCCCAAATTTCAAATATCATGTGTATCCTTTATTAGTTCCCACGTCACTCTATTGGAGTTTCAAATTTTTCCATCCTTCCTCCACTCCATTGTTGCATTTGTTGAACTTTCAGACCTGTCTCTATCAACATGCTTGTCGTTTGACCCCCAACTCCCCGGCTTGTAGTATGAGTCTTGTGGTATCTCCAACCCCGGAACCCCAATATTCCCACCTTTGATTACATCCTCTTCCCAACTTCCTAGCACATGACATAATGTCATCAGTGGTCTATTTTCAGTACCATAACTTTCAAAAGTCGAATATTCCTGCCCAAAATCTATGTTCAAATTTGAAGTTGCGGATTTACTTTGTGGCCAACTTGTAATTGTTTTGATGGATATTCAAGAGTGAATGCATCCTTTCTAGATCATCATTTATACTTTACACAAATCCTTTTCCAAAAATCATTTTGAGAACCTATGTTTGAGTGAGATCATAGGACAAAACCCTATTGATTTTGAAGGGCAGTCTCATACAAAGTTTACATTTGAGTTACATTGGATGCAAAGTCCAGCTGCATTGTATTGGCCCAATTTGCTATTGACGTTGGTATGAATATGAGAGATTATTTTTGTTGTAATTGTTGATATTGCAGAATCATTTGAATGTGATACAGTCATTGTTGTAATAAGAAAGAGATAGGGAAATTACATCTGTCATTGCTGTTCATTTTAATAATAATATTGGGAGTTATATATGCCATTAGCTGTTTGGAAATATGATGGTATTGCTGGTGTGTAAACAGTAAATTAAATATGAGTTGTCTAAGTTCTGATTTTAGTACTGGGATCCAATAGTGTTGTTATCCAATAATAAGTGTTAGTAGGGATATAAGGATTGGATTTGAATAAGTAATTTGACTGGGACATTGCACTAAGATTGAAAGATATTGGGACTTGTTAGAGTTAAAGGTCTGGTTCCAAAATCAAGAAGGTAAAGAGATTGGCATATGAAACCCTCATCTTTGAGGCCCACATCATTTTTTCTCCCCTGAGGTTCAAGCAAATGATCAAGTCGACTTGAATATGTGGAAGATGAATTAGTGACCACTTTAATTATTGATCTGTACTTTTTTATTTTGAACTGGTGAGACCAAGGTCCTGCTGACCAATACGCCTGAGCTTAGGTGGGAGTACTCGCCAGTTGCTGGATAGGCAAATCTGATGATCCACGGACTAGACCTAGTTGCAAGATCAATCACCTCTGGCATATAACCATCTTAAGCACAATAGTTTCATATCTGTTAATATATGACCTATGCCACATGGTCTACCAGCTTCAGGCATAGATTTGTCAGAAACTAATTTAGTTGCACCTGATTGTTCATTTCATGTCTATGATGTTTAAAACATGCACCTTAATAGGTCAAATATGTATGAAAAATAAAAAATAGAAAAAGATAAAAAAAAATGTATAAATGTTAAGAGTCAATGGAAAATCAGATCAAGCCAAAGGACTGCCAGACAGTTTTTAATTGGCCTTTAAAAGTATGTATGAGTACATAATGAAGAAATACCTGGATACATATTATGTTGAAATCACTCTTTTCCTCTAGACGCAGTAGTCCAGATTGCAAGATTTAAGCTCTGGCAGTGAGCATTTGGGACTAGGATATCACAAACTCAAGTAATAGGACAGATTTTCTAGTCACTTTACTATTAGAAAGAATCTTGTTTGACTACAGAAAATGATTAGCTTTGAGCATTGTGTTCTTGCATCAGGCAATTGAGTTTTGCTACTTCTGTTGACTGCATCATTTGTGAACTAGGAAAATGTGGTTTAGCTTATTTTCAACTTCTTCACTCTCTTACTAGTTTATGCAGACAGACAATAGGAATGTTCATGCTTTTAACCAGGAAAATGGGCATTATATATTACACACAAATTTACAACACTGATCTTGTATTGGTATTGCTGTTGGTGCAATTTAACTGGTATTATTTTTTCAAAATTGAACATGCTAATGTACATGGATATGTTTGCACGTATATATAGAATGTATACACATCGGTGTCCTATCTACCACCAACTGAAGCCGCTAAAATTTGAAAATTAAGGGAAAAATTTTAAAAGAGAAACTTGCATTAATTTTTTAATAAAGCAGAGGAAATTTCCCCATGTAACAGACACATGGGCACCTGGGAAATATTCTATTGTATCCTTTAAAAGCGTCATTAAGCTCCATCCTGAGTATGCTGGGTCACGACAGGCTCTAAGCTCTATTGGAAGCTTAAAAACTACGTCAGTTTGATGGTAGCTGCAATGGCAAAAAAAGCTTAAAAATTACAGAGTTCAACAAGAAAAAAATAAGTCAGTTATATTAAAATAATAATGTTTGGATATTTTAAAATCATAAACACTAGAATGTATTAGTGGCTAAACAAATCCAATTCTATCACTTTATCCCAACATATTCTCCACTATCAGTACACACTACTATGGCATAAAAACATATTAAGTGGTTGGATTTTATTCAAACAGAAAAACGGCAGGGTTTCCTTCTAGGAATGTGGGCAAGATTTTGTTCGTAAAGAAAATTGTGAGGATTGTTTTCAAACAGAAAAATATGCAGGGCATTCTTTAAGAGAAATTTGGCAGGTTTTCATTCAAGCAGAAACGTTGTAGGGTTTCACTCATGCAAAATTCTGTTGTTTTTGCTAGTTACTTCGAAATGGTCAAATTTCTCGGAGGAGGAATTTCTTAATTTTGAGAACAATTACCTACCTGCAAAGCCTGTGATGCAGAAAAACATGTTGAACCATAGACATCTGGACACAAATTGTGAGTTAAGAAAATCATCAAAGAAAAGAGTGCTATAATCGGAAAGACACAAAAAGGACATGCTAATCATAATAATATGACAGATTGTATTTGTAGCCTCTCTATACATTAAATTCTCAAATGAAAAAAA
Organism: Sequoia sempervirens; assembly: GCA_007258455.2. Lineage (NCBI taxonomy): Eukaryota > Viridiplantae > Streptophyta > Pinopsida > Cupressales > Cupressaceae > Sequoia > Sequoia sempervirens. The sequence continues at coordinate 992,776,962 of VDFB02271358.1, read as the reverse complement.
ATCTAGGCAAGAGGGTCTTTGAAAATTCATGGGTGCCTACTTGTGAAGTTGTGACCATGGCCTCAATTTGAAGCAGGGGATGTTATATATGCCAGAGTTTTCTGAATCCAGTTAAAGAATGAAACCAAATAATGATAAAATAAATCAAGAAATTGGGTTAGCAATAAATATACATCAGGAACAAGCTGTGGATATGAAGAAATGTCTTCTGAATAATGAATTTTCGAATCGAACTAATTTAGCTCCATGATGGGCGCAAAATGCCCAAATCATCAACCACAAAATCCCTGACAGCCTCCACTAGCAGAACCTCTTCGCCGTTGCACCCAATTTAAATTCGCCTATTATTTGGGTCTCTCTCGAGTATATGCATGCTTAGCTCTCGTTGTAACTTAGTTAATCGCAATCACCTTCATTCCATTATTCGTCTCCAGTTTAGTTTCCACACTGTCCAAAATACATTAGGGGTTTCATCCTCCACAAGACCCATGAGATCGCACGCAATGAACATGTGGCGCCTCCATCATTTGAATTGAGTGCACGTCCATCCTTATGGCGGAGGAATATCCGTTGAGGATGCCCACCACACTTCGTAAGGTGCCAAAGGTGTTAAGGAAGGGGCTTTGTCCTCAAAAGGATCCACAAGGTAGAATGCAATCGACATGTGGAGGCCCCACCATCGAGATTGGGTGCATGCTTGTTTATACAAAAGAACTTGTACTCTTGAAAGAGAGGTCACAAGTTCAAATCCTGCAGGGGGTAAGGTATGTACACCTCATATTGTGGAGCACGAGTTGGGTGCCTCCCTCAGATTTGGGAGTATGAGGAGTCCCATATATACTGTAAGCTGTTTGTAGACCCAAAAACAGATTGCCTGGTATTCGTGGACTATAAAATAATATTATTATTATTAAAGAGGAATGTTCGTTGGTTGAATGTCCAAGTCCTTTTATTGAAATGGCATCACGAAGAAGTCATTCGACCTATTCTCTTTCTAGCGGGCTAAAGGATTGAGCTAGGGAAATGAATGAATGAATGATTTTAATTATGTTCACAAGACCAATCAGTCTATGGGACCCACGAAATGAAACTGAAAATCGCCTTTGCCAAAACAATAAAACAACCGCCAACCCCACCAAACTACTCCCTGTTGTTTTCTAGCTCTTTGCTAATTTTGGTTCTTTTGTTGTGTATTTTGATCAGGTAACTTGTTTTATCAATCTTCTCCTCTTCAAACAACGCCGCTAAAGATTTGACTTTTAACAAATTTGAATAATGTTACCGGATGTCCTCGTAAGCCTTACAATGCATAATGTAGTGCCACTCTATCTCCACTAAACTCGAAGAGCAGAAACAACAAATCCTATATGCCCACACCTCTTTGGATATTTTCCATCTTCTTGTTTCACATCTCAAACCGTGTGAGCTAGTTCTTAACTGGGCTATTAGCATTTTAGCCTTCCACTTTATATCTACCCCCATATAGAATTTTTGCCAGTGATCACAAGTAGGGTTAAAATGCAAAACATAGTGTTCTTTTTTTCGACCAAGTTGTTTCAACCACATGGTATTTTTTACTTTCTCTTTTACATACTTTTTAATTTCAACTTTTGTGTTTGGACACTCTTGCATGTTGATCCCCCATTTTCCCATCCACTTGACATTTTGCTTCATCCACGTGCTCTTCCTTCTAGTTAATTTTTCTTCCACCACAATTTTGGACCATCAATGTTCCCCCATATTCTCTGTTCTCTACAAATAGCTTAATAAACGAATTAACACTATCATTTCCATTGGGAAGACACCAACTTCAACTAAAACAATCTCATACGGGACTGTACTTTTTATTTTGAAATTATTTTGAAAGAAAATTATAATATTATTTTTAAGTTGGGCCCAATAAATGTTATTTAAAGGGGCAACTTACTATTAAAAAATATTTTTAAACATTTAATTATAATAAGAATATTTTTGAATACTTGAAAGGAAATATAGACCCAAGGGTCCAATTTGAAAACATATATCAAGTGGACACTTAACTTCATTAGACACACATTTTCATTTGGCAATTTTCATTTTGGAGCTTTTTGTTTGAGTTCACGCCTAAGGATAAAAACCCTTGCCTATTTCTCAGGTTTGAGAAAATGAAATCCCTCTTGAACTTTCATTTATGAGGTGAGGATGAAAACCCTTGCCTCTAGCATTGGCAATTTCACTTCATGGGTGTCACGATACAACTAAATTGAAGGATTGTGCAGCATTCTTCAGGATTTTAGAGAATATCAATCAATGTTCACCCCAACATCATAAGGAGGATAATAATCAACAACAATTGGCAAACTTCAAGGCATTAACTAGGTTTGATGGTTGGGCGGTATCATTTATTACAAAAATTTGGGGTGATTGATGGGCTTCATCTAGGGTTAGAGCAAAATTTCAACATCTAGTGTGAGAGAAATCATTAGGGAAAATTTGAAGCTAACAAGATTGCAAAACATTTTTGGGAGGTCCATACAAAAATTTTAGGTAGAGTTGAACAAGGTCAAAGGTGCAAGAAAATTTTATTAAAAAAATAGAATTTTTCCAATCGACCAGTACAAGTTAGTGAACACCTATAACAATCAGAAAATTGAAAATTTGGAAGATTTTATAACCCTGACACCCTCTAAAGCCATCCATAAAGGTTTTAGACCTAACCATATACACCTATACTAGGTTATACATGCCACCTATGAGTTCAAAAAAAATCCATAAATTTAGTTGAGTATTATAATTGATGGTTCATTTTTTAAAATATAATTATATTATTTAGAAAGTATATTTGGTGTCTTTCGGCCACGTAGGGTTTACTATAAATTCTATTTTTTGGTAGTAGATTGGGATTTGGTTTTAAATTCAAATTTAATCATCAAAATCATTCATTAGTTATATATATCATTTATTCAAGCTAACTCTAAGGTTTAAGCCTTGATCTTATTTGGGAACATTACAGTGGTATGAAAGCAAGAGATCTTGGTAGCTCATTTGGAAAGCTTTTTTTAAATGTAAATATAATCTCATGCAAGGAAGTGACAAATAAAAGAAGGAACCATGAGTAATTGAGGTGAAGCGGAAAATACTCAAGAATTTATTAGTCATGGAAATAAGGAGTTTCCTAGAGAGTTCTAGTCTTCCATAAGAGAGTCCATGGTAGAAATAGCTTGGATCTTGAGGGAAATGAATCATCAATGTAATGCCTCTGAATCAAATCTAAATATGGTAGGAAGGAGCAATTCAACAAATGATAAAATCTCAATTAACCCTCCCACAAAGATATTTTGGTCCAATTTTTTATAAAAAATAAGATCCATTTTAGGAGGAACGACAATTATTGCCTTATCCAAAAGATGAAATGGAAAAGTATCATGTAGAGTACAATGCTTTAAATCCAACATTTTTTTATGACATGTCTTTCATCGAGTACTGTGAAACAGACAAGAAATGGACATAGAAGAGGAAGGAGATGTCATCAAGATCAACCCCAAAAAAACATACAACACTAATTAGGTAAGATCACAACAAATGTTTAACTAGGGCACGATTGTAGAAGTTAGATATACACTTTTCATTGAACTCTATATATGAGGAGGAGGCAATTAAATTTGCTACTCTTCATTTGGAGGGTGTGGCTCATGAGTGGTGGTACCTGTTGGTAAATGTGCAGATAGTGTGTTGTCATTGATATCAACCTTTGTAGATATCATATATTGTTATTGGTTGGATGTCAAAGAGGTGTAAGTTTGTCTTATCTATTGAAGCTTCTGATTAGATGCTATCATTGGTTCACCATTGGACACCATCAGTCAAAATTCATGGTAGGATGTCAAATGTCTTGGTTGATAAGGTTCAAATCTATCTAAGGCACAAGATTGGCTACATAGGAGCTCTGTGTCAAATGCTTAATATTCCTCTACAAATGAAGTTCTATTCTTGTGGCTTGAAGAATAAATCTACACGAATGAAAGGTATGCATATTCCATGTATTCATGCATATGTTCTACCACAAAATGTTTTGGAATTGTCAGAGTATGAATTTGCTAAGTCTCAGAGAATGTATGATAAAGAGAGAATTGTATGTCTCCACATTTCACCGCATTACAATGTTTTACCTTATGGTTCTAAAGTTAAGTTTATGAAGATGATATGTCTACTCAGTCCAAGTTTCAAATGATTTGGTTCACCACTAGCGATTATAGATGACAGTATGTTGTCTATGTTCTGACAACTTGGTAGGTTGGTTTGTTGGTGTTGAATCGATCTACGTCAGCATATTTTGGATCAAGAATGTATATAGAGGCTTTGTAACGCATGATGGAAGCTCTTTCGACTCTCTGGTTGCCTTGCGAGTTGATATATACTTCTCTACAACTCTCAATTTTTCTATTGTGGATATCTTGATCTTTGTGTGTTTGCACCAGCATGAATTGATTTGGAATGACAAAGGGAATGTGCATAGATGTTGTTACATGTTATATTAGTTTGTTGAAGGGGTCCACAAAGTGTTTCTTTATCTCTCTAGTACCGCCTTGGTCTGGAGTTGATGATTTTGACAGTTTGCTTGCTTGTTGGGCCAACCTGTCATGATGAGTTGTTTGTTCCAAGTGTTTAGATGTGTGTGCCAATTTTTGAAGATAAGTTTCATGAAGGATAGGTCTTGGATATCTCTCAGCCTGGACTATATAAGTTTTCTTTCTATTGCAAATGTGTTTGAAGCTGACTTCATTATAAATATTGTATATCTTATATTTCATGTTTATAGCCAACTTGGAGAACCTTTTTGAAGGATGTGGATGGTATAAATAGAAGATCAAAGCTTTTGGGAAGGTGTGTGAGTGTATTGTGAATATTTTGAGTACACAATGTGCGAATAGATTTTAGCAAAATATCTTTTGATGATGAAATGTGTCAAAGATTTATTTTGATAGATCAATAGTGAATGTGAAGACTTCGAAGAAGAATATGATCCTGTAAATGAGTAAGTTTGTTGAAGGTGGTGAGATGTAAGCAACATAGCTTATTGAAGCAATTATATGTACTAAAGGCAATGAGATAAAGGTAACTGATGTATTGAAATAATCCAATTGTATGTAGAGGTAGTGAGCTTTTATTGAGGAAGTTGTATTAAGCATGGAGTAGTGAACTTCCTTTGGTTAAAGATCATAAATACCTTTTGTAAAAGTTATTATATTTGTGAGGTTGGATTTGGACAGTAGATCCAAGCAACTTGCTCACCGTGGTTTTTCCCTTGTAGGTTTTCCACGTAAATCTGGTGTTATGGGTGTGTGCATTTGTGTTCTACTTATCTTGGTTTAATTGGTTAATTTTTGATAAATGAATGAAATTGATTAGGTACTAATTCACCCCCCTCTCAGTACTGTTGTGTGTTCAACAATTGGTATAAGAGCCAAGTGCCTTGATATAGCCTAACAATTGAGGTAGATCTTGTGAAGGAACACACAGGAGTTGAAACCATGTCAAATGAGAGGAATCCTCTAGAAGTCAAGAAGCATGAAGATATGGAAGACATTAATGTAGAAGATTGTGAAGTGGAATTTGAAGGAGAACTTGTTTCAGCACTGGAAGATCTGGGTATTGCAAGAAGAGAAAGTGGAGAATTGAAAATAAAACTCAAGGAATCAAAAGAGATGATCATCAATTTGAAATTTCAAGTTGAAGGAAAGAGAGTTGCAAATTTCCTAAACAATAAGCTAAATAATAAATCAGTGGAATGCTCCAAACTTGAAGAATAAATTGTTTCCATAAGGAAAGAATTGGAGAAAGTAAAAGATTAGATAGATGAAGGCACGAAGCTTAAGAAAATCTCTAATATTCTTGATGAGATAATTAGTACTCAAAGATCTGTAAAAGAAAAAGGTGGTCTTGGATATGAAAAAGGTCAAAAGTCAAAGGCTAATTTATTCCTAAAAAGAAAAAGGAAAAGGAATATGCTAAAGATTCTAAAGAAGTCAAAGAAGAAAGAAAGAAATTGGATGATGGTTTCAAAAGAGTCACCAATCAGAAGAAAAGCTTCAAGAGGTCTCCTCCTAAATATTTTGCTAATTCCAGGTTCTCTTAATCTTTTCATGGTTATTGTCATAAGGCTAATGATTGTAGAAGGCAAGAAGGAATGGTTACATGAGGAATAACTCTCTTGTGCATCCAAGACATAATGTTGTAGTCTCTCATTCATTTTATGGGTACTGTTATGTGTGCAATAAGTTTGGCCATAGGGTTGTTGATTGTAAAACTAAAATAAGAAGAAATGTTTCAACCCCTGAACATAACATTGTTTGTTATAATTGTAATAAATCTAGGCATGAAGCAAGATTATGCAAAAGTGGTTTTGTGAAGCCACATGCTCAGCATAAGAAGATAGAGCAAAAGAAGGAAGTTGCTAAATTCTAGAGAAAGAAACAAGAGTAAGACATTGAACTAAGGAATGACACAACACTTGTGCATTGTGCACAAGATTTCATAGTTGATAGATTTCATAGTTTATTGAGATAGAACATTATCTCAAGGAGAGTTATCTTCTGCAAAGTCTCTCAACCCCCTGAAGAGAGTAAGATGTTGTTCATTACAGCATGAAAGGTGATCTAAAATAAGATGGTTTGAATAATTTGGTTGATGAGAAAGATAGAGTCTACAGAACGGGTTTCCAAAGTAAAATCCTTGCTTGTGGAGGTCTACTAAGTGATTGTGCATCACTATGAAGTTACAGAGTACTCTAGCAACTAATTACCTAACAAACTATACAAGGTGCATTAATTGAAGAGAGTTAGGGAAAATTCAAATCATTTATACTTCAATTTGCACAATAATAGCTCATTCGAATCAAAATCATGTGTCTAGAGCTGAGGAGAAGGAGAAAGCATAAAAAGCATCTTGTGAATTTAAATTATGGTGAAACCCTAGCGACAACTCACAGAGGCATATTTCAATTTGCTCTTAAACCCTTGTTTCAAAGTTTGAAAAGGAATTGCAATGCCTACTCCAAAATTGGTTGATTTCACTGAGAAACCTAGGCCAAATTATAAGAAATATCATTTTAAGGCTATGAAGGTAGATAAGGAAGGTGCTTTCTTAAGGGTTATAGTTGATACTGTGTAGACTGAAGATGCAAGGATTTATATTCATGCCCCCATGAATGAAATTGATCACACAAAGTTTGAGGAGTTGAGGCATAGCTTGTTAGATGATTATTATGTTGGGTATAAACCAGACTATGAAAATGTGTCGACTAAGGGATCATATGTATGGAAGGATTTTCTTGATTTATGTGATAACATTGAATGGGTCGGAATCATTTTGAGCAGAATTCATGATGAATTCATGTATTTGGACAAACCCTATAGAATCACCAAGAAGCAATTAAATTCATAATGGGGTTATGTGCAATCAGATCTATTCCAGTGATGAAGGTTGTGAAGAATGAGAAGGTTATAGAGTCAACCAAAGAAAAATTTGACAAGAGAACACTAAGCATAAGTGATATCAATGATCTATGTGTTAAGTATGCTACCATGGGTGTTGCATACAAAGTGTACTTCATCAATAGAGAGGGCTCTACTACTAGTACTATAATTCATACTACATACCAAATGGTTAAGGAAGGAAAGGACTTTGATTTATGTGAGTTGATGAGAAAGCAGTTGTTTGATAACCTAAAGAGAACAAAAGAGACCAGATACAACTTGAAGTTTGGGTCTCTAATATTTTTTCTTGCATTCTATTTTCTAAATGAATTTCCTGGTTTCAAGGGAAAGATCTAGCAACAAAACTTTTTGGTTGCCACACAGATTAGGAACCACATGAGAGGGTTCAATGACACTCAGGCTTGCATCGCTACATATTGGGGTTTCTTCAAGAACTTGCAAGTGGTAATGTAAAATGGGGAAACAATTCCCTTTGATCTGGTAAGAAGATACAAGGATAAGATAATTGTTTTGGTTGATAAAGATTATTGCTATATTGAAGCAGTGGAACTAGGACATCTTGGATTCCCAAATTTCCTTATGAGGTTTCTTCTGATGAAGTTAAAGCATATGTTGAAAACCTGCTAAACAAACCCAAGGATCCTGCAACAGAAAGATTTGGTACATATAGAGATATCATGGATAAGATTGTCTAGAAGAAGATAGAAGAGATTAGTGAGAAGAGGGTTGATAAGATGTTTGAGAAGATGGGCATTCCATGGTACTCCAAGATGAAACCACAAATTTTTTCCCAAGCTCTAGAGAACATTCCCTCAAATCTTAAGGAAATTGTTGCAAAGAATGTGCCTAGAAGATCAAGCAGATCAACATCTGTTGTTACTACTCCTCTACAACCTACATAATCCACACAAGCCACTGCTGAGAAAGAGTTGCATCTGAGACCAAAGGTGCTGAGAAAAAGCATCATAGGGTTAAGCAGCAAGCCAAGAGAAAGAAGGTTGAGACAGAAGAGACAAAGGAGGAAGAAGAAAAGGTTGAGGAAGGTACTTCCAAGCCTAAAGGGAATGGTAAGGAGAAGAAAAGAAATAAAACTCCTCTGACACCTCCTCCACATGAGCCTCTCTAGTTGGATGTAATCCTTAATGGGATTGTAAGTAATGGCTTGTTAGTAGAAATAGTTGCATTATATTCGGATCTCTCTTGAGGACCAAAGGACATTTGAAAGGGCAATAATTATGTACATGATCATGTACAATGTGGCTCTCAGTAGAATCCTTGAAATTGCTTCGAAGAGTATAGCTCAAGCCCTAAGGGAGAAAAGAGAGGAAGCAATTGAAATCGATGATGAGGTGAAGAAGGAAGCAATTTTCAAAGCTAGATCTTCCATGTCTCAAGAAGAAAAAGATAAAATACTTAAGAAATAGGCTCAGGAATTGAGGTCAAAGCATAGAATAGATACCCTCATGAGTATGGAGAAGGAATATAGGGACAAAATCCAGGACACTGAAGAAGTGATAAAGAAGATCATTAAGAAAATGAGAAATGTTGAAGATGTGGAGAAACCACAAATATCTCCCTAGCATAATTTTGAACGACATGAAGCAGAAGAAGAGAAAGAAGGGAAAGAAACACCTAATGAAGAGCATGCTTCTCTTGAGCACATTGTGCATTATAGCCCTCCTTCAGAGAGCACTGGTCAACAGGACCAACAAATGAAGGAAGAAAAATCTACTTATGAAGCACATGTACAAGAGACTCTAAAGGTATCTATTTTTGCATCCCCCATTGACTCTATCAAAGAGTTTCTTGCACAACAGAAGCAGATTTGACCTACAAATGTTTCACAATTGCTATAGTTGCCTATGTTTGATGGGAAAGTTGATATGTCAAACATCTCACCATTGCAAAAATTGCAACTTGGTGATATCTTTCACTCCTCTACAAGGGAAGAAATCTTGCAGCAACATGTTGACAGCTTAGAGACATTGCAGGGGGTTATAAAGATCCTAGAAGCTGAAGTGCACAATGTAAAAATGGATTCCTCTTTGTCACTTACTCAACAGATCAAATAATTGATGGATTCCTTCAAGGAACACTTTGCTTATTTGGAGAAGCAAGCTAAGGTAAAGATTCAAAACAACAGACTATCTGAGGCCTCCAAAAAATGTGCAAAGGCACATGAGAAATTGAAAACTTGCATAGAAGACATTCAGAAGTGTATGGAAGAGGCGAAGGAATTATACCTTTCTTGTCTATAATGGCCTACTAAAACAAAATATTTTAAGGATTGGGTCAATGCTATGGAAGTGTAGATCACTAATGTGGTTGCTACTTATGATCTGGTACAGGACAGTGATGGAGTCATCAGGGTACAAGTTGAAAAGCTACACTCCTAGCTACAATGAGTGCAAAATCAAAGGGAACAGATAAAAAAACCCAAGTGAAACAGTTACAGGAGGTTGTAAACATAAAGTTGGCATCTTTAACATGTCTCTTGGCAGGAGCAAAAGGAGTGGAGCAAAAGAATCATATTTCATCCTCCTTGGAAGAAGCAAAAGACATTCATGCCTATCTGGTGAGTCAAATCCAGATCACTACTTCTGCAAAGTTTTAATGGGACAACTCCTTAACTTAGTTGAATTTAATATACAAGAACATTCTTCCCTCTGGTTAGAGCTGAGTATGTGTTTCAATATTTGTTTTATAACTTTTTGATATGTAAATATGTAGAGTAAATAAGTGTTCAACATTCTATGTATATAGAAAATCTTATTGAAGTAAGGGGGAGTAAACTATTAAAAGTGTGTATATATGAGGGGAGTTCATATGTTTTTATGAAGACCACCTACCCTTTGCCCTTGATGTCAAAGGGGGAGAGATAATTGAAGATCTGGTAAGTGTTTCCATCAATGAAAAAGGGGGAGATTGTTGGAAAATATGCAGATAGTGTGTTGTCATTGATGTCAACCTTTGTAGATATCATATATTGTTCTTGGTTGGATGTCAAAGAGGTGTAAGTTTATCTTATCTATTGAAGCTTCTGATTGGATGTTATCACTGGTACACCATTGTACACCATCAATCAAAATTCATGGTTGGATGTCAAATGCCTTGGTTGATAAGGTTCAAATCTATCTAAAGCACGAGACTAGATACATCAGAGCTCTATCAAATGCTTCACATTCCTCTACAAATGAAGTTGTTACACCCCACCATATATATTCTTAAATTACTTTTCACTTTATAGTAGTTAATGTGATGAATCATGGGACTATGAAACTTTGAGAGATGTTCATGTTATGATAAGATCAGGCAATGTTATGTTTTGTAATTCTATGGAATGATGACGGTTATTTGATATCATGAATATGATGAAATACAATGAAATGATTCTATTTATTTTGTAAATGCAATGATATGATCATGCTATAATGTTTTCTAGGCTAACTACCTGTTGTTTCTTGAGTGAGATTGCAGGAGCGATCCAAACATTCTAAAGAGAAAGAGGGGGAGTATCACCTGGGAGAAGGGTAAGGTAAGGAATCCTCTAGCGATGTCATATGAGCTTAGCATCGATCAAGTATTGATTATGTAAACCTAAAAGTGTCTAGGTTTTTCAATTGTGTCTTGGGTAAGTTTAGCCATAGCGCTATATAACCTTGCTACTTTCTTGTTGGTTTGATTGCTAATGTAAATAAGTTGCATGATAAGCATTTTGCATATAAATTGCAAAGACATACAAGCATATACATCGATGTAGGTGTGAGTGTGTTGATATAACATATGGACACATCTACATTGAGTAATTTCATTAATGTAAACGTGTGTGTATATATATATTATTTTTATTATTTTTTATTTTTTTTAATTTTTTTTTTTAAGCATATACATATATAGCTTTACTAAGGCAATGAGGTAATACATTGATGAATTAATATGCATATGTATACATATATAGCTTTACTAAGGCAACGAGGTAATACATTGATGAATTAATATGCATATATGTACGTTCAATATTATATAGGTAGTTTCTCGACTTTATATTAAGGAGCTTAGTGAAATTGTTGTGGCAGCATAGTTATACATTTATATTATTGTTTAAATGCCAATGGGAAACTTGTCTAGCCACGACATGATATAATGAAGGTGGCATAAGTTTTACATTATAAAGAAAATGGGACCATGAAGGGCACCTTATTGTTAAAGCTATTATTCACAGAATGACTACTTTAACCGCAAGCACAGGAAGGAAACGATTACATTAAGGTTTTTGGTCAAAGCGATAGGCTCATATGCCCAATATGTTCAAGGGTAGAACTGAGTGGCCACGCAAATAAGATACGAGATGATTACCATATCCGCAAGAGTTCCTTTCGGCGACTGGCCTTTCAATGTGAACCACGTGACCGATCAGCCATCTTAGCTTTGGATGCAAAACGCTAAGGTAGCGAACTTTGGGAGCGGTCAACAACCAAAGAGAGGTAAGTGAATTCTAATGCTATTCGAACGCCATACAAGGCCGCAGATCTCTAACCAAGGCGGCATAGATAGTAAATGATTGTGAGTATTTGTTCGGTGATATGCTTGGATATATCTAGTTATTGTAACCATTTCTTGTATTGTTGTTCGGTATCGAGTTATCTTTGAGGCTGATAAGAAAACGATGGTGATTTAAATTGTAGATCATAATGAAAGTCTGAAGGGAATTACATAAAACTATCCTTTCACCCCAGGCCATTATGGGAGACAGTTACCCAACTGATAACGCCGCACTTTCTCCTTTTTGGTAGGGGGAATGGGGAGGAAAAAGGTGGGTGATGGTTAACCATACCGTACATTGGCATATACGGGGGAGGGGAACGAAAAATGGCACTCAGAGTATTGGTAGGAAGCTGCGAATGATAAAGAAGGTGGTATCCAGAGCTTGAAGCCATTAATCCAATGCTCTCAAATGGGTCTAAGGTGGGTAAAGCCTTGGTCAAAAAGATAGAGTGTATCCTTTAGTCGAAATTTTTTACTCTGATGATGCTTAGAGATTCGAATAGGCACCGGATCATTAAGTATAGAATGGGGAAAATGTCGATCATTATCTTATGCTACAGAAGAGAGTAGAATTGGAGGGGAGTTGGATTAAGTCACTACACCCGTGGAATGGGATTTATCAATGCACTCAGTGTTGCATATTCAATGGGCAGAGGGATAGAGAATGGTGTCACCCTCATGGAAAGAGCAGTGACATGAAAATGAATGGGGAGTTAGCTTCAAGAGTTTTCTTCCCTTTTCTTTTTACTTTCCTTGCACGAGTAGAGGGGAGTAAGGAGCTAGTGAAGCTTAAAATTCAGAGCAAGAGCACAGGCATACACCGCACCAGTCAGGGCACAAGCATGTACCTTCCTTTATTTGTTAAGTTCTTTTTAAACATGAAGGATTACTTGTGGGTTCTCTATCTTTCCTTCTAGTATTATTCTTGAGTAAGAAAGGATATTAACAGTTTAATAAAACTAGTATTAGGGGTAGTTGTGGCTATGTTAATTAGCATGCCAGTATTTTTACTCATTTCATTTTATATCCCCAAGTTGAGATAGATATTTTATTGGAATGTGTTGGAAAGATTTAGTTGCCCTTAAGGTCAAATAGGGGTGCTTATAATCTCAAACCCTCTTTCGCATAATTATGTCATGAGAACTACCTTTGAGCAAGTTGAGACTCTCTTCAATTTTAAAAGAAAAGGTTTTGTTTCCTTTTCCCAATCTTTAAGACTTTTTCGGAATGCAAAGATTTTGCAATCAAAGTTCTTAATTGGACCATCGTTAAGCAAACATCAAACCATATTTCCTTGTGTGTATTGAACCAAACGTGAATAGCAGGAAAGTAAATAAGCAAAAGAAACATTTGACTAAAGCACATTCAAGTGTTAAATTCGTTAACAAGGATGCTTACTCGAGTAATGTATAGCTATTCTTGTTTTTCTTTTATTAACTACTTGTTTAGTGACTTGTAATATAAGTTGGGTCCTTGAAAATAAAGACCCCCTTTCCTTCTTGATATGTTCCTTATTGAAATACCTATGCACGGTATTCGTAAGGATGTCTTTGCACTATTTTATAACCTTATGTACATCTTGATGATGACCTAGTTTCATCCATATTGCTAAAGAAGACTAAGAGTTGGTGAGAAGGTAAAACCTTTTGACTCAGGGTAGGACTTGAATTAGAGGCAGTAGCCTAGACCCGTTAGTTACACTAGTAGGGTTTGAGAATGCTCTAGCACCTTATCAAATTAGTTGAATTATACTTAGTAAGAATTTTTTTGTCGTACTATAAATTCCTTATATTTATTCATTGGGTGGAACAATCTAGTTCTAGGATATCCTAGGTCAAAAAATGTATTCCAAGTTGAGTAGGATGGGTGAACAAACGACTTCGCTCTTAATAGCAATTGTATCTACGATACAAATACTATGGCCATAATGAGTGTAGTTGTCTTTGCATGCACTTGTCAGTTCACTGTGACCTAGATACTTAGCTAGTTAGAGATGTCAGAACTAGGGCACAACACCAAAGCTCAGATGGCAGAACTAAGAGGGTTCCTGACTAAACCCTTCATTGAAGGGAGAGCCCCTTCCAATTAGGAAGGTGTGTGAGGGACCGCTTAAGTCCATGGTTAGACGTAAAGCAGCTGGGTGATGTTCTCCCTCTTACAAATGACATGTTGAGTCTTGGAAGAAAGAAAGAATCAAGACAAGGATCTCTGACCTAAGTCTCTTTTAATAATTGTTTATAGTTTACTAAATTGAAATCATTGAATTGTGAAGCAAAAAGTAAATGTTAATCTTTTCAGTAGGAAATTATTTATAGATTCTTTGATGCATCTAAATGAAAACAGTATGCATTAGCATGTTTCCTTTATTGAAAGAAAAATCTCTTTTACCTTGAATGTCAATTGTTAACTATTTGGTAAAACAAAACTCATGGTTGGGTAAGAATGAGATGGATGTTACAGAAGTTCTATTCTTATGGTTTGAAGAATAGCTAGATGCATAGATGAAAGGTATGCATATTCCATTTATCCATGCATATGTTCTACCATAATTTTTTATGGAGTTGTCAGAGTATGAATTTGCTAAGTCTAAGAGAATGTATGATAAAGAGAGAATCGTATGTCTCCACATTTCACCATATTACAATGTTTTACCTTGCAGTTTTGAAGTTAAGTTTATGAAGATGATATGTCTGCTCAGTCCAAGTTTCAAATGATTTGGTTCACCGCTGGTAGTTATGTAGATGACAATGTGTTGTTTATGTTCCAACAAATTGGTAGGTTGGTTTTTTGGTGTCTAATCGATTTGTGTCAGCATATTTTGGATCAAGAATGTATACAAAGGCTTTGTAATGCATGATGGAAGCTCTTTGGGATGTCTAGTTGCTCTATAAGTTGACATATACTTCTCTCCAACTCTACAGTCTGTTTGTTGTGGATATCTTGATCTCTATGTGTTTGCACCAATACGAATTGATTTGGAATGACAAAGGGAATGCACATAAATGTTGTTGTAACATACTATATCAATTTTTTGAAGGGGGACCCACAAAGTGTTTCTCTATCTCTCTGATACCACCTTGGTCTAGAGTTGATTTTTTTGCTTGCTTGTCGAGTCGACTCGTCATGATGAGTTGTTTGCGCCAAGTGTTTAGATATGTGTGCCAATTTTTGAAGATAAGTTTCATGAAGGATAGGTCTTGGATATCTCTTAGCCTAAACTGCATAAGTTTTCTTTCTATTATAAATGTGTTTGAAGTTGAATTCATTGTAAATATTGTATATCTTATATTTCATGTTTGTAGCCAACCTAGAGAACCTTTTTTAAGGATGCATATGGTATAAATTGAAGATAAAAGTTTTTGGGAAGGTGTGTGGGTGTATTGTGAATTTTTTGAGCAAACAATGTGTGGATAGATTTCAATAGAATGCCTTTTGATGATGAAATATGCCAAAGATCAGTTTTGATAGATCAACAACAAATGTGAAGACTGTGAAGAAGAATACGAGCCTATAAATGAGTAATTTTACTAAAGGTAGTAAGTTGTAAGCAGCATGTCTTATTGAAGCAATTGTATATACCAAAGGCAGTCAGCTAGAGGTAACTGATGTATTGAAATAATCCAATTGTATGTAGAGGTAGTGAACCTATGTTGTGAAAGTTCTATTAAGCAAGGAGTAGTGAACTTCCTTTGGTTAAAGACCATAAATACCTATTGTAAAAGTTGTTATATTCATGAGGCTAGATTTGGACAATAGATCCAAGCATCTTGCTCACTGTGGTTTTTCCCTTGTATGGTTTTCCACATAAATATGGTGTTATGGGTGTGTGCATTTATGCTATTCTACTTATCTTGGTTTAATTGGTTAATTGTTGATGAATGAAAGAAATTGATTAAGTACTAATTCACCCCCCTCTCAGTATTGTTGTATTCAATAGTACCATGGAATAGTTATGCAAGGGCATAACTCCTTTACCACCTTAGAGAAATTTAGCTATAGATCAATAAAGAGATTTGACAAAATGGATCTAGAGGTTCATTTCATAAAGAGATTAATTGAAGCAAGAAAGTACAATAGAGTAGTATGTAACAAAATTTCAAAGGTTTTCAATAATGGTTGAGGATTTCAATCTAGTTTCTTTATAAGATGTTATCAAAAAGGCTCTAAACTTGGAGAGTTTGGTGGAAAATAATACATTCTACTAAAAAATTGTACCTATGGGATAGCCTAAGAAACCTTTCCAAAAGGGTTTCTCTTATTCAAATGTATTACCTCCATAGTCAAGAAAAGTTGAAGATTCTAGGAATGAGCTTCAAAGGAATAAGCTATGCTTCCATTGTAGAGATTCATGTGAGCCATGACATAGATGCTTGGGAAAGGAATAGGTACACTACATAGAGGTTGTTTCATATGATGATTTAGATATATAAGAACTAGATCCTACGGTGATAGTTGATGAGTTGGAGCATGAGGACAAGGAAGGAGGAGAGTCTTCAAGAGGTACCATTCCCACCCTATTTAGAGCCCCCCAAGCATCATCCATTTTGATATTGTGGAGTTTTACAAGGTCATAGAGTTAAAGTGTTGATTGATAGTGGAGCCACCCACAACTTCATAGATGAGGGATTGATGACTAATAAGGGTTTTAAAATAGAATATTTTGAAAGACTTGATGTTTTATTAGTTGCAAGATTTATTATCCCTTGTACCAAGAGGATTTAATAGCTAGATATCACTTTAGGGAGGCATAGAGTACATGATTTGTATATGGTTGGCATAGGTCAGGAATTCATGGTTTTGGGAGTGTAATGGTTACATTCACTTGGAGAGTTCACTAAAAATTAGTAGACAATGGAAATTAAGTTCAAATGAGAAGGAGAAGAAGTGGATCCTTAAGGATTTTCTAATGGAGCATGCCATTTTATTACAGTCAAAAGGATGCAGACAACTTCTCATAGAGATCAAGTATCTTGGGAAACATAATGTTTTATTACAAATACAAGTTTATCCTAAGGTGATAAATCTTATTATATTAATATTCAATCCATCTTGGATAAGCTTAGGATGGTATTCTATGATATTCCTCGAAGATTTCAACCAAATAGAGGGTTTCAACATCTCATTGAGCTAGAAGAGAGGTCTAAGCTCATCATCACTACACATTATTAGCATCCTAGGAAGCATAAGGATGAAATTGAGAATCCAATTAAGGAGTTGTTGTATATGAGACACATACAATCTAGTTCTACCTCTTTTTCTTCTCAGTGATTTTGGTTAAGAAGAAGGATGGTTTTATGAGGATGTGCATTGATTATAGGGATCTTACTAAGAAGAAAATCAAGCATCAATATCTTATTCCTAGGATCAAAGGCTTGATTTATTCAAATTTCATAAATAAGTATACTTCTTCAAGGTTGATCTTCAATTAGGGTATCACCAAATAAAGGTAAGAGATGAGGATGTGCATAAGATAAATCTCTAATGTCAGTATGGGCATTAGGAGTTTCTAGTCATGCCATTCAATTTGACTACTACACCTAACACTTTCCAATCTTGTAGGAAATATGTATTCATTAAGAAATTGGGGAAGTTTGTATTGGTTATATTTGATGATATACTTATTTTTACAAAAACATGGGAGGATCATTTGAGGGATATCTGAGGTTCTTGGTTTTCTAGAGTAGTAGTCACTCTTTGATAGGGCATCTAAGTGTGAGTTTAGTATGATGAATATTTTTTTTTATTTGGTGCATATCCTTAATGCCTAAGGAGCGAAAGTAGATCAAGAGAAGAATAAGGCAATTTGATATTAGCCACCTCCTAAGAATCTAACACAATTGAGAGGTTTCTTTGGGATTTGTAGCTATTACAAGAGGTTCATCGAGGGGTTCTCATAATTGGTTACATTGATAAATTTGAGGAAGAAACAATCATTTTTGTTGTTCGATTTAAAACAAGCTTTTGATAAGATCAAGGACTGGAGTTGTGTTGATGTAAAACAAGCATCTCATAGTATTTGTGTAGAGAAGGGGGATTCGCTACTCATGAGTCTCTTTATTTTCAAGAGATTCCCAAGGGGTGAACTGCCCTAAACTACCTCAAGGAATAACACGAGAGTTCTAGAATCAAAAAGAGCAAATCACAAAGGTTTTCTAGACAAACTGACGAGCTCTCGGCCAAAGGATAACAGTGTGACATACATATGACAATGCGACGTGCTAGCATCCCAAAGGCACACTGGCATCTCACATGGACCAGAAAGCAAGGTTTTCACATGAAAAAGAAAAGTGACTACTAGCAATCTAATTACCGAGAACTTCTAGAGTACAGGAAAATAATAGAATACAATAGAACTGAAATAAAGTAAAGTAGATGATAAAGTAGAAGAGGATGAGAGATAGAAGAAGCTCACAAAAATCCAAGTAATGGAGCCTCTAGCAAATGAACATCTTCAATACCTGCATGAGTAAGATCTGGAGAAAAAATGTTGGGGTCGTATAGGGGTTTGCCTTAGTCAAACCCCCGTTATGGTGTTCCCACCTCCATGGACAACCAGATAGATAAATAGAAATAAAGTATGTGATGAGTGATAAAAGAAAACCCCACTTGAGGAGGAGAACCCATATCACAAAATGTAGGTGATAAAAGTAATCCCCGCTCGAGGAGGAGAACCTGTATCACAAAATATGGATGCAATAGGTAGGGGATGTGTGAAATCCCAAGATGCTCACAAGCATAAGGTAAGGGAGATATTAATTGCAAGGCTTAAGGAAGCCAAAAAGAGAGAGAAAAACTAGTTGTAAGAGCCAAAAGTGTTGCAAAGAGTATTGTAAGAGATTGAGAGTGCTACTATAACAAGTTGTATGGAGTTGTGCAAGAAAGATAGCAATAGAAAGAGAGGAGGAAAAGGAAAGAGCCAAAGCTGGAGAGAAAACTAGAAGACCAAATGGATTGGAAAGATGACTTTTAAAGAGGGAAAAGAAGCTTCCTAGGCAGTTACAAGGCGTCCTGAGCCATTACCACTAACAAAGTCAGTTGACAAGTGGAAAACATGCTCGAAAGTAGTCATTTGATCATTGAAACATTGTAGGATGCTAGCATGGCGCGCTAGTGTCAAAACACATCACACTACAAAATGACACGAATGGGAAAAACACAAGGTTCGATGCAAAGCAGACACACAAGGGTAGTTGTTGAAAAGGGGTCCAGAGCATCCTGAGAAGGGAAAAAGGATGATGCAAGGGCTAAAATGGGCCTACACAAATGCTAGGGGAGTGGACACTAAAGCATATGGAAGAATGTATGTGAAATTGCAAGGGGTGCAATTTTATGACATTACATTTTTCCCCCACTTTAGCAGGCATATGAATCTACACTAATATGCATGGTAATGGAAATCTACTAAGCATAAATAACATCATGATGCCAAAGGGATATTGTAGAGGAAGTAAGAAACTCTTTGAATCAAGGAAGCATGCCCCTAGGCTGAAGACCTACAAAACAAATGCATTAGGCAAGAAAGACCTACACAAGACAACAAAGTTATAACATAAAAAGCCATTACATCACTAGGTTAGAACATAAAAACACACATACAGAAGCACACAACAAACTAAAGGATTTGAGTTAGCAAAGTGAAAGAGACCTTGATGTATAAGGTTGTCTCAATACTATGCGTCGTCCCCAAACTAATAACAATAGCACATAGAAGAATTCTAAAATGAAGAGAAGAATGTAAGGATTGTTTGCTTCAAGGGAAGAATGCACCCAAAAGTCAAGGAAGCAACCAATTTCAAAGAGAGAAAGAGCATATACTCAGGATGAGGAAGATGTAGATCTTCGATCTGGTATATACAATTGAGAAGATAAGAGAAAAGAGAAGAGAAGTGAAAAGGCTCAAGAGAGTGTAAGAAGGAGGAATGAAAATTCCCAGAGAGATGGCTCCACAAGTACTCTCTCCCGAGGAGGTTTGAACAAAAGGACTCTATAGCTCCGCGAAACTACGAAGTTGAAAAAATTACATCGAAGGCCCTCAGACCAACGATGGACAAATCCCATAGGATGTAAGCATCTCATAGGCCCACAAGAAGGAAACCCCCAAGTTCTCTCTCATGAAGGAATCCCAGTGAAGTAAGTGCCTTACAGGCCATTAGAACCGCAAGAAGGCATCCCCCAAGTTCTCTCTCATGAGGGAAACCCAGTGAAAGGGGACTCCTTAGAGTCAAATTGGAAAGCAGCTTCACAGGCACACCTGCAGAGCAACATGTTAATCCCCAGACTAAACATGCTAGATTGAAAATCCAAATAGGCAGATAGACAGTCATGCAGGCAGATAGACAATCACACAAATAGTCTACAATTTAAAATCTTTCAAAGAGGTTCCTCGGGAAGCCTTCAAAAGAAAGGGGGTCCACTCAAGGGACACACTATTTGAAAAGCGAGGTTTAGTCTAGCTGCCCCTAAGCTAGATGCCATAGAATTCATTTGAGATAAAAAATTTCAAAGGGGGTCCATCAAGAACCCTTCAAAAGAGAAAGGGTTCCACTAGAGGGATGCTTCATTTGAAAGAAATAGAGGAGAGGGGGTCCTTTAAGAGGGACACACATCTCCAGAACAAGTTATCACTACCCCCAATACACAGGGGAGTAGAACCATGCAAGATACTTAGAACATACAGGATAGAGGTAAACCTCAATATCACTTGTCATTTGAAGAAGCGGTAGGTGCATCAAAAAATAAATGAGTGATGGCACCTGAATCAAAAAGTTATATTTTATCCTTCAAAGCCTTACATTCACTAGTTGAATGGCCAAGCACTTAATGGTACGCACAAAAAGAATGTTTTGCTTTATCATGCTTATGAGATCTCTTATGTATAGGAGGAAGAGTAATCAAGCGAACTTTAAGAAGCCACAACAAAATACGCTCTTGCTCAGATAAAGAGTGAGGAGTAGGGAGCAACCCTTTCTCATGTGGAGAAAAGTTTGACTGCTTAGAAGAAGAAGACACAAAGATAGAAGACAATGGAGGATCAACATTAAGAACATTATAATTCATATTTGCATCATCCCACGATACATAAGAATAATCATCTTTGATGGTGGGTGTGTTTGATATTATTGGAAGGCTTAAGTGGATTGGATCAAATTTACATTCTCCATTGAAGGATTTTGTAAAGTCTAAAGAACCCCAATCATCACCAAGACATGCATTTTCTTAAGAAGAGGTAGAAGGAGCAGACTTAGGATTTCTTGCTTCAAAAGGACCGTCTTCAGGGACATTTATCTCAAGAGTATCCTTTGTAGTAGGTATTGCTGGAGTAAACATCGACACATTGGAAGACAGTGAAGGAATAAGAGTAGGCACAATCTAAGCTTGACCAATAGCTGCCATTTCACATAAGCACATAGCCTCAGGGCTAGCCTTGACTGTGACTACTCGATTATTGCAAATGAACTTAATGGATTTATGCAAGGTAGACGAGACTACACCCATAGCATGAATCCATGGTGTACCAAGAAGAAGGTTATATGGTAATTTTTTTGACATAACATATAAAAGGGTGGGTACGGTAACGGGTCCCAACCTCAAAGGAAAGACTATCATGCCTAAGGCTTGTCAACTGACATTATCAAACCCATGAATTTCAATAGTAGAAGCATTAAGAGAAGATGAGTCAATATTAATCTTAGAAAATAGATCAATGCTACATACATTGAGCATCGAACCGACGTCAATGAGAGTACGTCTAATGCTAATAGTATTAATATTAACTATAATCATTAGAGGGTATGTTTTCTTCTGTACTTTTAGAGGCGGGAGTTCCTGTAGATAGAATGTGATATTTGGAAAATCCACATGAATATGAGCCATCAACACACTAACATCTGTTAACCTAGCAGAAGAAGGCAAGAGGATTTTTTGCAAGGCTTCCTGAAGCATACCTTGGTAAACCGAAGCAGACTGAAGCAAGTCCCACAGTGTGATCTTAGCCGGAGTAACTTGAAGTTGCTTGACAAGATCATAATCATGAGGTGCTTTAGTCGTAGGTTTAGGTGCTTGAGGAAGGCTTGGTTTTTATTCATTCTATTCTTATAAGTATGGGCTATCGCTTTGTAAGAGGGAGCCATAGAGAGATAAGGAGAGTCACTATCAAATTGAACACCATTAATAGAACAAATCCTTTTAGGAGAAGGACTAGCTAGAGTTAGGTAAATGACCAGTCTCTTAGGCCTTTGAGGGGCAGCAAAGATAGATTACATTTACAGAATCATCACAACTAGTGGAATAATTATTTGAAGAAATATTCTCAACATTGATCCAGGAAGGATCAAATGTGAAAGGAGATTCATCATTTGCTAATAAATCATCTCTAGAGGAGAGTGCATTAGAATAGAGAAGAGATTGATCATTCACTAATGCATCATCTCTAGAGGAGAGTGCATTGGAATGAAGAGAAGGCAGAGTAACATTAAGAAAAGTATCAATGATTCCATCTTCTTGGAAAAAAATATCCTCTGACGCAAGAGGAATTTCATGAGAAGGATCAAAGATACCAAGTGACATGGGTAAAGCCAAGTCACCCTCACATGCATGAAATGGAACATCATTAACACTTTAAATAGAATTAAATATTGAACTGATAAAAGAAGATATTAAATTCATTTTGAAAATAGGAAGTTAAATATGAAAAATAATAAATAAACAAGTCGGTTGATAATAAAAGTAAGAAAAACCAAAAATCTAGATTTTTGGATTTTTTCAGTATTTTCTAAGTTCTAGTAATTTGCACTTTTGGAGGTCTTCAGAGTAGAATTTGGGGTTGGAACTTGCATCAATCCCTAAAATTTGATAGCCAAAGGCATAGTATTTTAGGGATTGAATTAGTCATCTTAGAGACCTTTCCAACGATGTAAATGGTTTTGAATTCTGAGCACTGAGTCAAAAGTTATGACACCACCAAATTGGGGTAAATAAATTCCTATATTTTTTGAAAAATACTTTGTTTCACGTTGGGTTCACCAAAATGTAGAGAAGGGGGATTTGCTACTCACGAGTCTCTTTATTCTCAAGAGATTCCCAAGGGGTGAACTGCCCTAAACTACCTCAAGGAAAAGCGTGAGAGTTCTAGAATCAAAGAGAAAATCACAAAGGTTTTTTGGACAAACTAACAAGCTCTTGGCCAAAGGGAAACAATGTGACATATGGATGATAGCATGGCACCCTGGCGTCTCACATGGACCAGAAAGCAAGTTTTTCATAGAAAACAACAAAGTGACTACTAGCGATCTAATTACTGAAAACTTCCAAAGTACAAGTAAATAACAGAATAAGATAGAACTGAAATAAAGTAAAGTAGATGATAAAGTAGAAGAGGATGAGAGATAAAAGAGTCTCACAAAAACCCAAGTAATGGAGCCTCCAGCAAATGAACATCTTCAATACTTGCATGCGTAAGATTTGGAGAAAAAATGTTGGGGCTGTATAGGGGTTTGCCTTAGTCAAACCCCCATTTTGGTGTTCCCACCTCCACAGATAGCTAGATAGATAGAAAGAAATAAAGTATGTGATGAGTGATAAAAGAAAACCCAGTATGTGATGAGTGATAAAAACAAACCCCGCTCAAGAAGAAGAACCCGTATCAAAAAATGTAGGTGATAAAAGCAATCCCCGCTCGAGGAGGAGAACCCATATCATAAAATATAGATGCAATAGGTAGGGGATGTGTGAAATCCCAAGATACTCGCAAGCATAAGGTAAGGGAGATATCAAATTCAAGGCTTAAGGAAGCCAAAGAGAGAGAGCAAAACTAGCTGCAAGAGCCAAAAGTGTTGTAAAGAGTATTGTAAGAGATTAAGGGTGTTGTTGTAACAAGTTGTATGGAGCTGTGCAAGCAAGATAGCAAGAGCAAGAGAGGAGGAAAAGGAAGGAGCCAAAGTTGGAGAGAAAACTAGAAGACCAAATGGATTGGAAAGATGACTTTTAAAGAGGGAAAAGAAGCTTCCTACGCTGTTACAAGGCATCCCGAGTAGTTACCATAAAAAAAAGTTAGTTAACAAGTGGAAAACATGCTCATAAGCGGTCATTTGATCATTGAAATGTCGTAGGACGTTAGCGCAGTGCACAGACATCCGCGTGGTGCACTAATGTCCAGACATATCATGCTACAAAATGACATGAACAAGAGAAGCACAAGGTTCGATGGAAAGTGGATGCACAAGGGTAATTGCTAAAAAGGGGTTTAGAGCATCCTGAGAAAGGAAAAAGGATGATGCAAGGGCTAAAATGGGCCTACATAAATTCTAGGGGAGTGGACACTAAAGCGGATGCAAGAATGTATGTGAATTTGCAAGGGGTGCAATTTTACGACATTATAATTTGAAAGTAGGAAGTTCAAGAAATTAGAAAAAGAGACTATATGTTTATGATAAAGAGATGTTGGCTATCATGCATCCTTTGGAAAAGTTTAGACAATATTTGGTTTGTGAAAAATTCATGGTGAAGATGGAACATAACAGCTTGAGATTCTTCATCCACTAAAAGGAACTTAATGAGGGACAACAAAAATGGGTAAGTTATAGGATTATGGTTTTACAATTGAGCATGTTGAGATAAAGAGTAATGTTTTGGTTGACATGCTATCTAGAAAGCTAATGTTGTGTTCTATATCTGATACATTAGTGATTGGAGAGTTGATATAATTACTTAATATGCCAAGAATGCTTTTAATACTAAAATTTTGGAGGATAAGCTACAAGATGATAGATATAAGGTGGTTAATGATATCATCCTTTACAAGGATAGATTATATGTAGTATTTGAGTCCAAGGTTAAGGAGAATATATTGAGGGTTGTTTGTGACACCTTTGGTAGCCCATCCAATGTATTGCAAAACATATAAGTAGGTGAGAAAGAATTTTCTTAGAAAAGACTTAAGAGAGATGTTTTGAATCATGTTAAGGAGTGTATGGCATGCCAAATAAACAAAATAGAGTAGATATTTTTAGTAGTATTATTGCAACCCTTACCCATTTCAAATAAGAAATGAGAGATTATTTATGTGATTTTATCATTAATCTTCCATGGCTACATGAGAAGGATTGTATTTTTTCCATAGTCGATAAGATCACTAATTATCCTCATTTTTTATGTTATACATTTAAATTATAAGGCACCACAAGTGGCTAATTTATTTTGTAAAGAGAGTTTACACTTCACAAGTTTCCTAAGAACATTGTGAGTGATAGGGAAATAGGTTCCTTAGATTTTTTTTGCAAGAGATCTTTCAATTGATTGGTACATGTTGGTGTAGGTTTTTATTTTCCTAGTGGGTTAATTTATTTTCCCTTAGTCCTAGGTTTTTCTTACACTTAATTAAGCATGCTTAGGATAATAAAGTGCATTTATTACTAGGAGATAAGTGTGCGGTGTCCCCTTCCTTAAAGGGTGGAACCACTTTCCACTTTTGGTGGCATCCTCCACTTTTGGTGGTCCATCTCCACTTTTTGTGGTTGATTCCTATTGGTTGGATTTTCCACCTACCTCCTCTCTTAAGTTCTATATAAACTCACTACCAACCTTATATTTGCATTCTCTTGCATCTTCTATGCATCTTTTGGCATAGATATTTTGTATTAATCTTTTCATCTTGGAATCTCTTAATGCAATATTGTCACATCGATATTGCATAATCTCTTGGAGTCCTGGTTTGCATTCTTATGTTTTTCCAGTTTATGTAACTTTTATTTTCTCTTAAAAATTTCCTTGGGTTATTCAATCTATCACTATGTTACATGGTATAAAATAGTATGGATTAATTAGCTTTATCTTATAGGGTATTGCTACAACTCCTCACATCACATGTACATCGATATGACCCCTTTCAAGGAATTGTATGGATATGATGCATTATCTTTAGTGGATTTTATTATTTTGGATAATAGATTTTTGAGGGCATGGGATTTGGCTCAACAAAGTCAAGACATTTTGAATACACTAAAGGAGAATCTACAAGAAGCTCAAAATCAAAAAAATATGTATGCAAATTTGATAGATTAATCATTCATTAGCTAATAATTAATTAATCTTTAATTGATTATTAGTATACTTTTTTATTAGTTGAGCTATTATTAGATCATTCTATCTCATCAGATGTAATGTTGACATTTGTCATTATCTAATCCCTTTCTCATTTAGGGTTTTCTCTTATAAAACACTCTCCTTCATTGTAACTTTGAGCAAGCTTTTCATTTTATAAGTATTTTCTAGTTGAGGATAAACAAATCATTATTTTAAGCTCTCTTGCATGGAAGACGTTTTTGTTTGTTGTTTGATCATGTGTCTCATGTTATTCACAATTCTCACATGGTATTAGAGCATGGGTTCAACAAACACCTTCTCATTTTTTGAGGATTTTCTTCAACTAGGGTTACAGGGGCTTCAAATATGGAATCTTCATATTTTTTGTAGGTTTTTCCCTTGAGCAATTTTTTTAAGCATTTTGGTGTGAAATAGGCCTCACCATTACATTTAGGAGGCCAAATAATGAATTTTGACTATAAAATTGCTTATAGTTGATGTCGGGAGCTTTTGAGGCAAAAAAAAAGTTTATACAGAGGTTGTACGACCCCTATAGGGTTGTAGTATAGATCTGTAAAAAAAATCATAGGAATTTTTTAAAAGTTAATTAGGATTTTTTCAAGATTTTTTAAAATAAAAAATTAGATTTGATCATTTTTTTTAAACAAAAGGTTTAGGAGTCAATTATTGGGTATGCATAGGGTACCTATAGATATAGGCCCCTACAAGCTCCACTCGAACTGTCGGCAAGTTTTTTCATCCTCACAGTTGATGGCCTTTCATTGATTGATGATTGTTTACTGCTACTCGACAACACAAAAGAAAAGTTGAAGACCCTTTTCAATAGTCAACCAACGACTAGGTTTCTAAATCAACAGTTATGTTTCAAAAACTAGCACCATCTTTTCCATTTACCAACTTATTTCAAATTTTTTGATGTGATGCAATTTTCTAGATAGGCGACAAAAATCCTTTTTGCATATCTCGATGATAAGAGCATCTTAGAGAATATTTTGATAATTTTTGGTTTTTTGGTTGATCAATTTTTCATTAGAAAGGAATATTCCCTAAGATATTTTGATGATTTCATGCTAACATCAACATGATGTCAGTGGTAGGGACGCCCTTAGGATCCCTCCAAGAGCCCTTTGACCCTAAAGGAGCATTTTTTTCTTTTGGCCATAACTTAGGCGTATGGTATTAAAATTTTGTAAAAAATATATCATCAAAAAGCTAGTTTCGAGCACTATCTAATGAAAATAATATTTTTCTTAAATTTTTTTACTAGTGCATTCTATAGTCTATTGAAGTCAGATGTGTTGTTTTCACTTTTGAGCTCACAACTTTTGACTAATTTCTCTATTTTTTATAATTCTAGTGGCGTTGGAAAGATCTTTCAGGGCTCTTCATAACTATCCATACATTTTTCTAGATTTTTATCCATGTATTTTATTTAAATTTTTGTGTTTTTACATTTTGGTGAATTACTTAGATTTTTTGGCTCTTGAAAGTTTTTTATTTGCATGGGATGACTTTTTAAAGTTGTTTTACATGTATTTATAGCATTTTGTCCTATTGGGAATTGTAGACATGTTTTGTAAGTACTTTCTCTTTTATAGATGTAATGAGATAAAGTACCACTTTTATACTTTCTTTTGGGTATTTCAAAAATCTTGTTGTGCCTTTTGTACTCACACTATGTTACAAAGTGTCCTACGAGGGTTGTGTAGTGTATTTTTTTTTCTATCACACCTTTGTCAAGTGAGTGTCCCTCCCATGAAAACATTGAATTCTAGTAATTATTGCCTCATACATGTGTGCCTTGTTTGCACACCCTTTTTTAGTTGTGGGTACTCTTTTATGCATGTTCAAATGTTCTTGGTTCTCCTTCATGCACTTTTTGGTGACACACATTTTCAATGTACCTATCATGGCTCTCCCTTGTTAGCATTATGTGGGGGTTTATACTGTTGGTGCTAATGATTCCTTGGTTTTATTTTGGAGTGAGCTATATATTCAATATTTATTCTTATTTACTAGGTAGATGCAATAGTTGGTTACCCATGCATTTCAGTGAGATGGAACACTTACCATATGGACACTCTTGCATTTCTTTTTCTAGAGGTGACCTTCCATTTTCACTTGACCAGTTCTTTAAACTATTGGTACCTATATTTTTTACTTGCATCTTGCATGGTTGAGTAGTTTTGTTGGAGTCACTCGTGCAGATTCATGTGTCATTTGTATCTTTGAATGTCATATGTTTTCCTTTGTTTCCCATCTAATTTGAGTAGTGTCGTTGGGGGCACTCATACAAATTCTTATCTTTTTTATCTTGATCATCATTTGCTTTAGAGGAGGTTCTTCGTTTCAACACTATACTAGTCATCACTCGACAATTGTCAACAACTTATTCATGCTTTAATGATTTTTTTCATGTTCCTATTCTTTTGGGATATTGTTTTGGAGGCTTCTGATTCCTTCATTCACCTTTATCTCTTTTGGAGAGGAGTTTTTTCTGTGAGATTTTCTCATTTTCTTCAGTTGTGAGAGATTAGATAGTTTGTACATGGGTACCTCATCAGGACTTGTTTGTCAAGACCCATTCATGCATTCTTTATTTTTTATGCATTTTATTTTTAAGGTTTTTAACTACTCAAGTTTTCACTTAAGAGGGGGTGTTAGATTAATCATGTATTAACTAATAATTAATTAATATTTAATTGACTATTAGTCTAATTTCACTTCATTTGCTTAACCTAAAACTTAGGAGTGTTTTTTTATTTTATTAGAGAGCTAGTATTAGATAATTATATTTCATCACATGTGATGTTGAGATTTATCATGATTTAATCCCTTTCTCATTTAAGGTTTTCTCTTATAAACACTCTCCTTCATTATAACTCAATGCAAGATTTTCATTTTGTAAGTATTTTCTAGTTGATGATATAACATAGTTTGCAACTCTTTTGTGTGGAAGGTGCTTTTGTTAATTATTTGATCCCATGTTTCATGTTTTTCACAAAATAAAATTATCACCACTTGGAGATGAATTTTAAGGTGGGAGATATGGTATTTTTGAGGTTGCATCCCTATAAACAATCTTCCCTCAAAGGGAGTGGAGTTGAAAAGATAAAGCCATAATTTAATGGGCCTTACAAGGTATTGAGGAGGGCGTGGAAATATTTGATAACCCAAATCTACAATTGCTTGAGGAATAACAATTTTAGGAAGGGGAAATTATCATGTGAAATAGCATCAAGGAGAATATATTTAGTCAATTTTCTTTTCCAAAAAATTAATTATAATAGAAGTAATTTTAAATACTTGGAGGGAAAATTAGACCTAAGGGTCCAATTAGGGGTATATCAAGAGGGTGCTCAATTTTAATATAGACACATCTTCATTTGGTAACTTTCATTTTGTATATTTTTGTTTGATTTTGTACCCAAGGATAAAAACACTTGGTTATTTTTGAGGGTTGAGAGTATGAAATCTTTATTGAAATTCCATATTTGAGGTGAGGATGCCAATTCTTGCCTCTATCATTGGTAATTATGCTTTATGGGTTACATGGTGTATTTAAATCAAGGATTGTGTAACATGTTTAAGGATTTTTGAGAATATCAATCAAAATTTACCCTAAAACCATAAGGAGGAGGACAATAATTACCTACAATTGGAATGCTTCAAGGCCATAACCAAATTTGGAGTTGGGTGTTATCATTTATTACATAATTTTGGGGTGATTTATGTGCCTAAGGTTTCATCTAGGTTGTTGAGACTTAGAATTTTTTTGGAGGAGTTTGTGTTTTAATTGAGCCTCGTGGTTTTTTTTGTTGTTGGTGCCTCCTCGAGCCTCGAGCTTTGCTAGGAACCTAGAACCTTAAGGTTTTAGTTATAGGTCATCTTCTTCTCCTTACTCTCAACCCAATGTTCTTCCTTGAATCCTAGAACTCATAAGGAACTTGTAACCTAGAACCCCAAGGTTCCTATTCTAGGTCCATTTTTGCTCTCAACTTCTAGCCCCCATTGTTTCTCCTTAGAAGTTAGGCCTCTACAAGAACTTGGAACCTCAAGGTTCTGATTTGTTAGCACCTACAATTTTTTAATAAGTTTTTAATGCTTTTTATTATCCCTTTATGCTCCCTCTCAATTTTGGCTAGTTTGAGAATTTTCTTGTTGTATCATGTCTTCCTTTCCCTCCGGCTTTTGTGTTTCTTCCTTTGCAAGTTATAGTCAAAAAACTCATTTGAAAATCTAAAAATTAAGTAAAATTCTAGTCAGAAATTTACAAGGTTTTGAAAACCTTATCGGTTCTAGACGTGGTTCTAAGAATGGCATTGTGCCCTGACACCGTTGTCACAACCTTGTCAGGTTCTGATGATGGTTTTCTAACTGTAATGTCGTAAAATTGCACCCCTTGCAATTTCACATACATTCTTGCATCCGCTTTAGTGTCCACTTCCCTAGCACCTGTGTAGGCTCATTTTAGCCCCTGCATCATCCTTTTTCCCTTCTTAGGATGCTCTGTACCCCTTTTCAACAACTACCTTTGCACGTTAGCTTTGCGTCAAACCTTGTGCTTTTCTCGTTATTGTGGTTTTGTAGCGTGATGTATTTGGACACTAGTGTTCCGTGTTGATGTCCGCACCGTACTAGTGTCCTGTGACATTTCAACATTCAAACGACCATTTCCAAGCATGTTTGCCACTTGTCATATGCTTTTTTTGGTGGTAACGGCTCGAGACGCCTTGTAACCACCCAGGAAGCTTCTTTTCCCTCTTTAAGAGTTATCTTTTCAATACATTTGATTTTATAGCATCACTCTAGCTTCTTAGCTTCTCTCTAGCTTTGGCTCTAGCCTTCTACAATCTAGCTCTTGCTTGCATAGCTCCATACAGCTTGCTACAATAGCTTCAAGCACTCTTAAGCTTTTACAACACTCTTTGCAACTCTCTTGGCTCTCGCAGCTATTACTTTCCCTCTTTGGCTTGCTTAAGCCTTGCAGCCAATACCTTCCTCACTTCATGCTTACGAGCATGTTGAGATTCCATTTCCCCCATCTATTGCATCTCTATATTCTGTGATATGGGTTCTCCTCCTTGAGCAGGGATTGATTTAATCACCTATATTTTGTGTGTAACGTCTAGAAAATGCAGAGAAATAGATTAGAGCAAACATGCAATGCAATATAAAACTCTAATGTAATCTAAGCTAAGCAACAGAGAACAAAGGAAATCCAAAATGTAAATAAACTGAACAATCTCACCTAATATGTATTTAATTCCATGTATCACCTCGATTTCCCTTCTCCATTTTGCCGTTGTAGTATAATTGCCCTTAGATTTTCAAAAGTTCGTGCAAGTATAGCCTATGATAGTGATTTAGAAAAACATCGAAGATTCAAGATAGTTGCTCCAAAAAGTCATAAGATTTCGAGAGAGATTGGAATGATGAATGACAGATCAATTTATAGAAAATTGATCATTCGAATGACAGGTCAGGATCGAAAGATCAACGGACAGTTGAGATCAACAGATTAGACATGCATTCTGATGACTGTCAGTAGTGACATGAGTGATACAAATTAGAAATAGAATTAAAGATTAAATAAATGATTTAATCTTCAAGTTTGGTATTCAAAAACAAAAGAATTATCTTGCATGACAAAGATAAAGATTGATTAAAGCAACTCTTGTTCGAATGCACACACAAGATTTAATTAATTAAATAGGAATATTTAATTAATATGCATGTACACGCAATTGATTTAGAACTAGATGACTGAATGATATGACGAAGAGATTACTCGAGAAAGCCACTCAAACATTAAATCCTGAGTTAACTGAGCGATTTAAATAGATGTCGAGTCGAGTCAAAGTGAATACTTAGATAACTCACACAATTATCCAAATATAGAGGAATGTGTTAAAATAGAATTTATGAATTAAATAATTCATTTAATTGAAGATTTGATATTTGAAGAATAATTAAATAAATAAGATTTATTTAATTAAGTAATGAAGGGATTAAATGAATAATTAAATAAATAAAAGGATTTATTTAATTATAGTTGAAGTATGATAAAGAGTAAATTAAATAAGAATTTATTTAATTTGACAAGAAAGATAAGGTTAATTAGTAACCTAATTAAATAAAAAACGTTTATTTAATTAATTAGATAGAATAAATAAAATGTAAATCAATTAAATAATTAAGATTATTTAATTAATAGAAGAATTAAAGTTAAAGTGAATTAATTAAATAATTGACATTATTTAATCACGACCATGATGAATACAAATTATGAAGAATATTGAAGTTGCAGGCTTAGACCAGATTTCGGTGTCTACATTGTGATACAGGTTCTCCTCCTTGAGCGGGGTTTGCTTTTATCACTCATCACATATTTTACTTCTCTCTATCTATTTTGCTGTCCATGGAGGTGGAAACACCAAAACAACAGTTTGACTGAGGAAAACCCCTATACAGCCCCAACGCTTTCTCCAAATCTTATGCATGTAGGTATTGAAGATATTCACGTGTTGGAGGCTTCATTACTTGGGTTGTTGTGAGAAGTTTCTATCTCTTCTTCTCTTTATCTCAATCATTTACTTTACTTTATTTCAATTCTATCGTATTTTGTTATTTTCCTGTACTCTAGAAGTTCTCAGTAATTAGATCACTAGTAGTCACTTGTTTTCTATGAGAAACTTTCTTTTTGGTCCATACGAGACGCTAGCGCACCTGTAGGGAACTAGTGTGCCTCGCTATTGTCTGTATTCCACGCTGACATCCTTTGGCTGAGAGCTCGTTAGTTTGTCCATAAAACCTTTGTGATTTTCTCTTTCCGATTCTAGAGCTCTTACATTGTTCCTTGAGGTAGTTTAGGGAAGTTCGCCCCTTGGGAGTCTCTTGAGAATAAAGAGACTCATGAGTAGCGAAACCCCCTTCTCTACACTAACTTGCTTGTTCACTATGGTTTCTAAGTTTTGTTGGTTTTTGGTTTGGTTTTGATAACCTTGTTGGGCTCTAACATGGTTGTCAAAACCACGTCGGGCCTCGAAAAATGTTTTGAAATTGGCTTTCTCGGTCAATGTTTTAAGTTTTCAACTTTAACTTTTCAACGTAAAGGATTTTGTCAGGTGTTCAAAAAGTTTTGAGAACTTTGTCAGACTCTTACATGGTTTTCACAACCATGTTGAGCTCCAAAAATGGTTTTGAAACTCCCTTCGGGCCCCAACAAGATCCCCCTTTCCCTTTCCCTTTCTTCTCTTCACCTTTTTCCCTTTTTCTTTTCTTCGTCTTGTCCTCTCAAGGTTTCAAGCCTCAAACAGACATTTAGATCAAGTACAAATGTCCATGTTCTTCCTAAATTCCCTTCATCTTTTTCCTTTTCCATTCAATGAGAACTTTAGGTCCCAATCGGACTTTCAAACCAAAGTCTATTTGGTCTAAATCCTTTCCCACTTCTTGGTCCTGCTCCCTTTTTGTCCTTTCAGAGATTTGGATCCCAAACAAACACTTGGACTAAGGTCCAACTCTACTCTTCCCTTTCTTCTTTATTTGATTGGGACTTCGAGTCACGATAGGATTTTTTGGACCTTTATTCCTAAGGTCCAAGTTTGTTTGAAATCCTCGATCCTAATTGGCTTTCCTCTTTCGACTTCTTCTATCTAATAGGGACTTCAGGTCTCGATGAGATTTTTGGACCTTTATTCCTCAGGCCCAAATTCATTTGGGATTCCCGATCTCAACATCCTTTCTCTTCCTCTTTTGTTCCCGTTAGGTTTTCGAGACCCAATTGGATTTTTGGACCAAAGGTCCAAAAGTCCAAATCTGGTTTCTATTCTCAAACCTGACCTTCTTCCTTGTCAGAACATTAGACCTTTTTCAGACTTTTAAACTTTTGGCCCAATAGTCTAAATCTGATTCCTGTTTTCGTCCCCACCCTTCTATTGTTTCTTTCTTGGATCTTGTCAAGTTTTCGGAACCCAATTGGACTTTGGGACCTTCTTCGTGATTTTTATGTTTTGCACCTTTAATGTTGCAACAACTTTCTCAACTTTCAGATTTGGTTCTTGGGGATACATGGATGATATTGTAAGCATTTCTAGTATTTTCAAGTGAGACATAATGGTCCCCATGCTTCTTTATTATTTGTAGGACTCTTTTTTGTCAAAGATCAGGTCTTCGCCATGATTTATTGTAGATTTTGTGGATATTTTGTTCTTGATTTGTGTGCTCATTCGGGGTGTGTGTGTGGGGACCTATGTGGCATGATTTCTTCTTAGATCTAGGTTTCCACATGTCTTCATATGATTTTCTAGGGTTTAAAGAATTTTCCCCAACCCTTCTTCCATCACAACTTGCAGAAGTATAAATTGCACGTCTATACTCATTCTAAGAGTTGTAGTTTTCTATTCAAACCTTGTTCTAGAGAGAAATAGTTGTAGGCCGACAAACATTTTTATAACGTAATGATTTGAGTTTGATCCCAACATCATAATAACATTTTGTAAACTTGAAGAGTGAATGATTAAAGACATAATCAACCTTAGTAGAGTGTGTCCTTCATGTGTAGTATGCATTTTTTGATGTATCATTGATTAGTTTTTCAACCATAAGTTTGTAAAACATGTGCAAAGATTTTGCATAGTATCTTTTCAATATAATAAAGGAAATGTGTGGGTACACATGGGGATTACTAAGTAGACTCTCCTAATAGATTGCAACCATCTATTTTCTTTCTAAGTGTATATGTGTAAAACCCAACTTACCCTTGCAATCTAAAAGGCATGGTCTTTTATGGTGACTTGATTAAGTCATCGCCTTATTTTCATTTATTGCATCTGTGATTAAATATAGAGACACTGTAGCCTAATGAATATAGGCACTAGTCTGTAATTTTTTGTCTCTCCCATCAACTTGAACACACTCCAAAAACATCAAAATTAAAGAACAAACACATTTTTTCTTTAGTTATGTTCTACTAGCATGTCCGAATGAATATAACAATACAAGGGTGTAGCATAAACTAATTCCTAGACACTGATATGGTAGGTTACCTATTACAGAGATGCTCAAC
Source organism: Sequoia sempervirens (assembly GCA_007258455.2). Taxonomy (NCBI): domain Eukaryota; kingdom Viridiplantae; phylum Streptophyta; class Pinopsida; order Cupressales; family Cupressaceae; genus Sequoia; species Sequoia sempervirens. Next base: position 992,741,772 of record VDFB02271358.1, on the reverse strand, counting down.
CTTACCTCTCCAAGCTAGCACATAGGTATATAGGGACACCAGTATTGGGATACACTGTGCAGTGGGTATATTTTGTTGTAAGGTATTATGTAGTGTTGTAAGTCACCAAGTCAACATCTTAGGGAATACCCCCTTGGTCTTGTAGAACCAAAAGTGAAGGAGTTCTTATCCACCTCAACCATTGGTCCTTAGCTACCCAATATGAATATAGGTTTGTGGTAATTTTCCAAGTTTGAAACCCTTGGAACTTGGAAGGATATCATACCTTAGGGATTTTGGAATAACAACTTTGATCACCAACAAATTGGCATCATTTTCAGTGAGAAGTTTGCATCTATGTAGTTTTCTTGGGTAAGTCTGACATCCTGTCAACTTACACAAACAAATTGGCAACATTATTGGGGATTAATTTCTTAAAAGAAATTTTTAGAGGCCCTAGCAACTGTAAGAGAGGGGAACTGACCATGTCAAGGCCCCAGGTCACAAAGAGCCAAGAGCAGAAGGCTGCCCTAACTTACCTCACTCTAAAAGGATGTTTCAAATGAGGGACGAGAATGATGAGGGCTATAAGGCCTTGCAACCTCTCTTCATACTTGAAATCTAAACTAGGGCTAGGCAAGCTAGTTTTTGGGTTCAACACTGTACGTCAGGTAGCTCTCTTCCTGAGGACAAAAGCATAGTTCTAGGACGACAACGTGGCGTGTTGGTGTCTCTCAGGTGCGCTAGTGTCTGTATGACCAGATGACTAAAAAAATAGTATGAACCACCAAAAAACAAGCTGACGGCCTAGCTAGTCACTTCTAAGGGAACAAAACAGAACTATGAAGTAGGAAAGATACAAACAAATATGATAAAGTAAATATATGAAGGCTAAGGTGACAAAGATAATCTCATAAAGATGCTCATTCGCCAGCTAGCTCCAAATGCACATCCACCTACACACAAGAAAGAGGGAAAATTGTTGGGGGATGTATAGGATTCTGCCTCAGTTAGACCCCCATTTTGGTGTTTCCACCTCCATAGATAGCTAAGTTAGCAATGATAGAGAAATCTATGATAAAGAAGTAAAGAAAGAAAGTACATGAATAACACTACAAAATAGTATAAAGCTACTCAACCAAATTGTAAAGGAGAGGAGTGAAACGTTACCACCTCCACCAAGGGCTCACTAGCAAATGATGGAGAAAGAAGGCTTGAACAATCACCACAACCTCGACTGCGATGAAGGGAGGTGTTCCAAAGCCTCAAGCCCCTACTGCAATGGCTTGCTTTACACTTGCTTGATAGAGTTGATAGAGTGTTGTTGCAATGGAGTGTTGGGGTGCTATTGAGAGTGAAAATGAAGGTTGAGAATGCAAGAAGATGAGTTGGATGCTTAGAGGATGCAAAAAATAATATTGAGTTGCATGAATAATGGAAGAATTTGAAGGAGAAAAGAGAGAATCTGCCATTTTTGGGGTCAGTTGGTTGAAGAGGGATGTTACAAACTGACCCCAATGGGAAGTGTAACGCCTCTACTAGCTTCAGACACAAGAATCCATCAGGAACAAGTGTGCCGCACGTGGGCATCCCCGACAAATATTCTTCTACTGACACAAGAGATAGATGCCAAGTAGAAGGAAGTCAGCAGGATGATGTGGAATTTCACCTTCGGATTTGGTTTTCTAAGGTGAGGAAGTGTAAAAGGGGAATTTGTGTAAGGGGTGAAAATTCAATCCTATACACAAAACTCCCACTTTAGTGAGCACAAATACTGATGAGTGCTTCAGCAAAGTAGATCGAAGAGTGAATAAGGCTAGAAATTTATACCTAAACCGTCAAAGAAGCAGACCGCAAACTGGTGAGCTCAATAGTGCAGGGTAAGCAAAGGACTTCATAGCCCCACAAAACTATGAAGATATAGAATGAAAGTGTCTTAAAAGCATGTGAACCTACAAGGAGGTGACCCCCAAGATCTCTCACATGAAGGAAGCCCCAAGAAGTAAGTGCCTCACAGGCCTACAAACCTGCAAGGAAGGTGTCCTCCAAGATCTCTTACATGAAGGAAACCAAGAAAAGTGTCTCTCAGACCCATAGATCTGCAAGGAATGTGTCCTCCAAGATCTCTCACATGAAGGAAACCTAGAAAAAGTGCCTTATAGACCTACAGGCCTACAAGGAAGGTGTTCTCCAAGATCTCTCACATGAACGAAACCCCAAGAAAGCACCCTACAGACCTACAGACTTGTAGGGAAGGTTTCCTCCAAGATCTCTCACATGAAGGAAACCCAAAGAAAGCACCCTACAAACCTGCAGACCTGCAAGGGAGCAACCCATAAGATATCTCGCATGGAGGAAGCTCAGAAGAAGCACCCTACAGACTCACAAACTTGCAAGGAGGTATCCCCCAAGATCTTTCACATGGAGGAAACCCAAGGAAGGGGACTTTGTAGAGTTAGAAAGTGGCTTCATAGGAGCACCTGCAAAGTGACACAGTTATCCATAGATAGAACATGTCCAAAAGCGGCCATGCAGGAAAGTAGGCGGACAGTCACATAGATCGTCAATAAATTGGAAAAATTTCAAAGGGGTCCCTCGGGAACCCAACTTGAAGAAAGGGGTCCACCCAAGGGATGCACTATTTGAAAGTGTGGAATAAATGTTTCTTTCTCAAATCAATTCATCATCAAGGAATCCTTTTGAAAGATGTTTACTTCATCAAGGAATTCAAAAGGAAGAAAATTCCCCCTTGCGAGGGAAGGTCAAAGTTTCTCCCACCTCGAAGAAAATGTCTCAAGTTCTTTCTTTATGAACCCATGATGAAGGAAACACGTTCCATTAGGGTTTCAAGTCGAGAATGCGATCCTTTGAAAAAAATGTTTGTGAAGATTCTCGAGAAAAGATTCATTAATAATGAATGCATTTTATAAAAATTGAAGTGTCATAGAAATGGCATTGTCACACATGAGAGGGAAAAATCAAGAAAAGAAGAGAGAAAGATAAGAAAAGAGCAAAAGAGAAATGAACATAAACACAGGGCATAGGGGTAGCCTGATATTTCAGGGTCAAAACTGCTCATAAATATATATAAGTATAATAATAGTATATAAAATTAATTGTCATCAACCCCCTACTGTGTCAAACCATGTGAAGAAGGCACAAGAAGATAAAGTAAAAATAAAAAATAAAAAATTGGGTCAACATGGAAGGGAAGCCTAAATTCCCCCAATGCTTTACATTGTCCCAATTTTGTCGAAAATCAATCAAAAACATGGAACAATGATGATACACATAGAAGAAGGTTTATGAAATAGAAACCACGCCTATATCCAAGCACCAACAAGGGTCAAGGGTCATTTAGACACACATAGCATGATCATGGGGGAACACATCACAACACACACTCATCTACTCTAAAGATAAACAAGGGGCCTCCCCCTAACACTAATTGACTAGGAGGTCATCTGCTTCCCACTCTAGATCATCACAGGGGGAAGGAGGACTAGCCAACAATGGTGGAATGTTAAGAGGAGGAGCATTTGACCCTCCCACAACAAGGGCTAAGGAAGAAGGCCCCATAAGGTCTTCTTCACTTGAATCTTGTGGAGCTATGGTCAATTATTTCTTGAAGATCGCTGACAAGGCCAAAACTTCATCTAAAGAGTTAAACATGCACTTCACTGGAGTGCCATGTTGTACCTCAATGGATGGGGAAAGCTATGCTCAAGATTCATCGCTAGGCTCATCGAGTGATTCGGGAGTGGTGATGAACTCAGGAGAAGCCAGGACTGGTTTTGTTACTAAAACAAAACAAGTTAGCACAAGACTACCTTTTGGGGAGGTGGACTCTTATGTCCTCCATTGTTGGAAGGACCGCTCTCTACCTTCTGCTCCATTGGGGGATGCGAACTCCCCATAGATGAGACGAGAGATGTAGAGGAAGAGAGGGAGGAGAAAACTGTAGTAGATACCATCGAAGTGTTTTCCATATCTACGGGTTTTGGGAGAGGCATGACATCCAGAAGGGACATAAAAAATTGTGGCTCCACCGAAGGAGCGATGAACACCTACACCTTTTTAGGGTCAAACACATTCGTACTCACAACAAAAGCTGGAAACGATGTAGAGCTAGATTGAATGGAAGTGGAGGGGAGGAGAGAGGAGGATGTGGTAGGAGGCCCTGATACAGGGGTGGTAGTCTCCTCTTCCTTCCTCTGTAAGGTGGCTTGCTCAGCCGTGAGAGCCTTTAGACGATGCTTGCACTCATGTGCAAGGTGGTTTCTATGACTCTTTAAGCTAGATACCAGATGTTGCAAAGGAACAGAAGGCTCCTGCTCAACCATGGGAGTGTCCTCCACAACTATTTTCAGTGGAGGGACAAGCTCCTGAATGGGAGCAGGAGGAGTGGGTTGAGAAGCAGTGAGGGGGATCAACTCTAATGCCTTCGCAACGAGCCTCTTCCCATTTACCGCTTTCGGAGCAGAAGTGGTAGGAGGCCACAAAGGTCAAGACATAGAAGATTCCCCACATGGGCCTTTCTTCCTGTTATACTGAATGGGCCTAGGCTCTGTGGGAAGAATAGGAAGCTCAAACATGGGATGCTTGGACTTCAGCCAAGCTGGCACCATAGAATCTGATGGCACCACAGTAGGGCGAGAAGGAGAGTTAGACTAAATAGTGGAAGAGGAAGAAGGAGGATCTCGAGATTGCTTCTCTTCTTCCCTTCTACGTGCCTTGGTGGAATCACTGTTAGATTATAAGCAAACCCTATGTGAAAAAACATAAGGTGACGAAGGGTATCTCACTCTCGGCGTTAGGCACCCTCTTTTGTAGTTCTTATAAGATTGATACAAAAGGTCCTTCCTAGGAAAAAGAGGACCAATGGGCATAGGGCAAGAGTAATCCAAGGAGTAACTACCATGAGCAACCAGTGGTTTATAACCGGTGTCATGAATTACATGCACGAAACCATCGTGTATAAATTTTAAACATTTATGCACAACCGAGGGTACTGCATTCATAGCCACTAACCAAGGGATACCCAGCTTCACTCTAAAGAGTTCAAACCTGGGGATTATGTCAAACATAAGCTTCACAGATTTATGTCCAACCAAAATCGACAAGATAATACTACCTAAAGGAGGTACAAAAAGTCTGTCATGTGTGCGGATGGTGCTCATAGGTGCATCGTACCCATCTTTATGCAAAAAATTAATTAGCATGATCTCCTTAGTTATGATGTTTACTTGAGATGTCGGACCAACAAAAACACCTGCTAAGATGTTTCTGTTGATTCATGTAGGGATGTAGAGAGGAGATTTTTCTCTATTAAAACCCATCGATAGATCCTGCAAAGTGAAGTTATGCTAGTACCAATGCTCACAGGCTGCGTAGAGGGGATAGGTTGATGTAGGAAAGAGGCCATCACATGCAATAAACAACACTCTCACAGAGCCTCCCAAAGGTTGTAAGATAGGAGAGTGACCCAATTAAGGTTTCGTTGCACAACACTTTTAGAACCTTCCAACTACGCTTACTAGGGGTCGCAGGTTGGGTTGTAAGGTGAAGGCCTCATAACACTCACACCTACAACACTCCTAGAATACAAGGAAAGGAACTTTCAATATCACCAAATGAAACCAAAATGGTTCACATCAGGTTCACCAAAAATGTAAGAGAGGGGGACCAACCACATCAAGGCCCCAGGTCACGGAGAGCCAAGAGCAGAAGGTTGCCCTAAATTACCTCACTCTAAAAGGATGTTTCAGATGAGGGATGAGAATGATGAGGACTATAAGGCCCTACAACCACTCTTTAGACCTAAAATTTAAACTGGGGCTAGGCGAGTTAGTTTTCTAGTTCAACACTGTACCTCAGGTAGCTCTCTGCTCGAGGATAGAAGCGCAGTTCTGGGATGACAGAGTGGTGCCCTTGCATCTCTTAGGTGCATTGGTGTTCGTACGAGTAGAGGACCAAAAACATAGTATGAATTGCCAGAAAATAATCTAATGACCTAGCTAGTCACTTCTAAGGGAATAAAACATAACTATGAAGTAGGAAAGATACAAACGAATATGATAAAGTAAATATATGAAGGCTAAGGTGACAAAGATAATCTCATAAAGATGCTCGTTCGCCAACTAGCTCCAAGTGCACGTCCACCTGCACACAAGAAAGAGGGAAATTTTTTGGGTGCTGTATAGGGGTTTGCCTCAGTCAGACCCCTATTTTGGTGTTTCTACCTCCATGGATAGCCAAGATAGCAATGATAGAGAAATATATGATAAAGAAGTAAAGAAAGAAAGTACATGAATAACACTACAAAATAGTATAAAGCTACTTAACCAAATCGTAAAGGAGAGGAGCAAAATGTTACCACCTCCACCAAGAGCTCACTAGAAAATGATGGAGAAAGAAGGCTTGAACAATCATCACAGCCTCAACTGTGATGAAGGGATGTGTTGCAAAGCCTCAAGCCCTTGCTGCAATGGCTTGCTTCACACTTGCTTGAGGGAGTTGATAAAGTGTTGTTGCTACAATGGAGTGTTGGAGTGTTGTTGAGAGTGAAAATGAAGGCTGAGAATGCAAGAAGATGAGTTGAATGCTTAGAGGATGCAAAAAAGAAGATTGAGTTTCATGAAGAATGGAAGAATTTGAAGGAGAAGAGAGAGAATCTATCATTTTTAGGGCTAGTTCGTCGAAGAGGGATGTTACAAACCGACCCCAATGGGAAGTGTAACGCCCCTGCCAACTTTAGATGCAAGAACCTGTTAGGGATGTAAGTGCACCGCAAGGACGTCTGCGCATCATGTGGGAATCCTCAACAAATATTCTTTTACCGACATAAGAGACAGACGCCAAGTCGAAGGAAGTTAGTAGAATGATGTGAAATTTCACCTTCGGATCTGGTTTTCTAAGGCGAGGAAGTGTAAAAGGGGAATTTGTGTAAGGGTGCAAATTCGCTTCTATACAGTAACTAATTACAATTTTATATTTGTTTGGGTAAGTTTGGCATCCCGTCAACTTATGCCAATAAATTGGCACCCAAGAAAAATTTGATGGGTTTATATTAATTGAAGACTATTCTAGTGGTTGGAACCCAAAATTAGATCTATGCCTTAGAGGTTCTTGTGCTTAAAGGATTTCCTCACTTTGGTGAGGTGGTGACTCCATTGTCAAAGAACAAAGTTTTGTTGTTGTTGTTCATGTTTCATGAACACGTGAAAAATGATTGTAGATAAGATTCAATACTCTCTTTTCTTCCAATTCAAAGCATGGTTTCTTTTTACTAAAGAAACAAATTTCTTTCTCCTCTATGTTCTACCCTGCATAAGTAATTGTAACCAACCATGGATGGTTGGAATGGATATATATACCCTAGGGATACTTCATCAAATATAACATATAGTTCACAACCTAGGTAGTATGAGAGGAGACACGTCCAATAATATAATGAAGATGAATCACCTTGTTGTTTATATAACCCAACATAATAAATATGTTCACGTTTAGACTTGCGAGCCATGCAAGAATCCATATGTAAAGACAAGTTAAAGTTAGAGGAGCTTAAAGAGTTTGAGAGGTGATGTGAGCTTCGTTTCAAGTATCTACAATCACAAAGACCCCCTACTATTATAGAAAAATAGGTTTCTTCATCCCTTGTTGTCCCACTTAATCCCATTTATAAGTGTCTTGACCTCTCTGGGGTTGACTATGAAAGATAAATGATGAAAGGTTCAATCTTTAGATTCATTCCTAGGTTTGAGGGTTATGATCAATCATACGGGGATGCACATATTGAGGCATTTTTTCACAATTCATGGAGAAGTATCAATTTGTAGATGAAGACATGTGGATGAGATTAATTTTAGGTCACTAGGAGAAAAGGCATGGAGTTGGTATTGGATTTTCTTGAGCACTTCTTTACTTCGTGGAATCAACTTATGACTGCATTTGAAGAGGAATTTGATTTCCACTTAGGCCTTGTTGGTCTTGTTGAGGAATTGAAAAATGTGAGATGGTAAGAGGGAGAGTCTAACATATATTTCTATCGCAGGTTTGTTGTTTCCCTTTCCCATGTCCTAGATGATTACAGACCTAACACACCTGCATGTATTGATTTGTTTCTTGGAGCCTATGATGTTTCTCTAGGAGATGGTTCAATATGGGAAGAGTTTCATTTGGAAAATATGTAGCAGGCATACAGGTGAATTGAGGTCATGGGTGATTTGAGTAGGTACATGATTGTAAAATCATTCGGGCTGAAGAATAGATGTTGCTAATGGTGAACATGTTGTTGAAGGTAATGATTATTTGGAGATGGCCTCAAGTAGAAGCACAATATTAGGTGATGATTATGTTTGTAGACCGGTAAACAAAGGTTTTGTTGCACATGATAGTAGTGCATATGAGAATGATAGTGTGTGCACTAACCTTTAGCTGGAGCAATCATTCGTGTGTAGTTTTAATGAAGAAAACTGTAACATAAGAAAATGGAAACCCTAAGTTTAGTGTATAAAACCTAGGATTGCTTTTTTCTCCTTTTTCAAAGGTACATTAGGATACAAATAAACAAGGTGTTTAGATTTAATTTCAACCATGAAGGTGAGTCAATAAGACCCGGATCTGATCCTTTTGAGCCTTGGAAATGGATTGGAATTGATTTTCTATGATTAACCTAATTAGACTATGTGCCCTAATATAAAAATTGCAGGATCCTGATAATTAATAGATTGAAATAGTAACTTGTAGGAAGATCTAGGAAGTGCAGAGGATTGTGTACCTAGCCAAAAAAATTGGTTTCAACCACAATAGGAGGACATATGATCCCTAGGGAATATGGGTCCTTATAAGGGTGTCCTGCTCAACTTTTGCAATCCTTAGATGTCAAATATGAGGTCTTCATTTCCACTTGCAAAGTTGTTGGATCACTATCAGATAATTCTATAGGCGAGTTTTCGTAATTTGACAAAATGTAGGGCTTCAATTGCAATAATGAACAATTTATCTTCAATCTTCCTTTCATCCTCTTCAAACCTGAAATATGCACATTCAAATAGAGAGTGAGGGTTGTGCCATTTAGAGGCTTGCCTTGGTCAAACCCCATGTTAGTGTTTCCACTTCCACAATGGAAATGCCAATGATAAGAAAGATAAATGAATAGGAAGGAATGATGAATCAACAAAGTGTTGCAATTCACCACCCTTCAATGGATTCCTTGAAGGATTGAATTCATACACATCACCTCAAGGTCTTGGATCTTTTTTTCTTGATTGTTTGAATTTCTTAGAGACCTACAACAAGGGTTAGCCTTCACAAACAATGATAATATAAACATGCATAAACTCACATAGGATTTGAAATGATGCTTGGATCTTGAATTACTACAATAAAGGTCTAAAATAGTACTCTTGACTTTCTCTTGACAATAGTTCTTGCTCATAAATTCTCCTTCTAGTTTGAAATTGTGAAAAGATTAGGTATTTTTAGGCATTTATTTAGTTTCTTGAAAATTAAATCCCAATAGTCGACATTTGCAAGTTGAATTTTAAATGTTAAAATATCTACACTGACATATCTAAAATTGGTCCTTGGCAAAATAGGGGGACCAATATGCTATAGGGCGTATGGATCTTGGCCCTATTTTCTAGGACATTAAGTGTCAAGGGTAAAATATCAATTGGATGCATTTGTTCAATGCTTGCAATTTCTTGGAAAATGGTACAAATAGGCTATAGAATGCATAATTTATGAAATTAGGGACTCAATTAGGCTCAATAATTTAGGGGGGACAGAACATAGTGTGAAATTATTAAGGGTGACAATTTATGATGCTAGATTTATCTCACACTTTAGTGAGAGTATGAACTTATGCTCAAACTCAAACTAAAGTAGAAAATCTATGTCAAGAGGGGTCCACTTGTCCAAATGTTGAAGAGATAAGATGACTAAAGATCTAGGGGGAGCGTATAATCCCCCAAGATCCAAGACCCCATGATAAACCAACATAAGCACAAAGGAACACACACATGAAATAAAATTGCAGCAAGATAACATACACAAACATACAACCTACATAATGGAAACACAAGGTTAGTAATAAAGGGATTCAAGTTGGTAAGGAAAAGAGACCCCAGTCTTAAATTGTCTCAAATACCAAACATCATCCATTGAATGTGCTTTCTAAAAAAATGATGCTCTCACAAGGATGTAAAGTCACTTATGAGCCACATGGATTTACTGGGTAGCAAGCTGTAGTTTGTTAGGTGTCCATGCAATATGATGGGTTCCATAAGGCTAGCAAGGTGCGTTATGCTAGGTATCTCATGAAACACATGGATCCATTGGAAAAAAAGTTGTGTTATGCTAGGTGGTGATGTCAAAAATGTTCTAAAATCATAGACCAAAAAAATCCATTATGCTAGGACTATGCAAACCATGCTTTAGGGAGCACACAAAAATCACCTCAAGGGGTGCACAAAGTTTAACATCATGAGGGACAAACAAGAGCTTAACATCACAAGGGAAAAATTGATAACCACACCTTAGCGGGCGTTACAAATAACACCACCACCAAAGGGGGTATTTCAATAGGTCAAATATCATAGGATGAAATTGATAAGGGTAATATATTCCCCCCCTTAAAATGTCAACATACTTGTTATGTTGGTATTTTAAGGAGAAAGAGGGGAAGAGGGGATCCTTGAAAAGAATACACGCCTCCTAAAAATAGTTCTCCTTTCCCCCAAGCATAGAGACAAGGAAAACCACACCTAGGACTATCATGTTGATGCCATGAAAAATATGGTTGCACTTAAGATTATACCACCATGAATGGAAATGAGCAAAACACATGAAGCTAAAAATGTCATATAGTGATGACCAACACGATAGGATAAAGATCATCATTGACTAGAGGAATCAGGTGCATCAACACAAGGAAGAGCACCATAATCATTAAGATGTTTTATTTTATTACTCAAGGCTTGACATCCATCGATATAATGACCATACACTCGATGATAGACACAAAATAATTTTTTGTCGTAGAATATTTTGTGTTCTTGGAGGAAGAGTAAGTAGGAGAGCTTTGGGAAGCCTCAACAAGATATTCTCCTAATCAATCATAAGGGTCATTTCTTTCCCTTATGAAGAAAAGCTTGCTTTCTTATCACATTATGCCATACATACAGTAGATGATAGAGCATTAAATGAAGATGGAGATGAAGGTTGGAAACCTAGACCCTGCTTGGAAAAGTACGGTATAAACTTCTCTTGATTCCTATCATTTTGTTTCATGTTTTCATTAAATCCATGTTTAGAAAGAATTTTCCATCCAAGACCATAACATGTTTCCAAATCAGATGAAGAGATCTTATCTAGATGCTTATGATCTAAATATTGGTTTCTTCCCGAGCATGAAATTCCTTTTATGTTTTGTAAAGTTATGCATCTTCGTCTCTTGAGGGATGGGAGTTGAAGATCCCCCATCACCACCATGGGGTAATGTTGTTGATGTAGAACCAAGTTGAGCAAATGAAACACAAGACTATTTTGGTTTAGATTGTGAGATTTTGTACTCTCCCATAAAGGAGGGTGTAAAATCCGATGAACCCCAATCATCCCAAAAATAGGTGTTTGAATATGAATGATTAGCATGATCATTATTTGTATTTGAAACTTTGGACCTTGATGGAAAGATTTTAGACTCCCCTTTGAAACAAGGTATAAAATCTAACGGCCCCCAATCATCGTCTAAGAGTTTTGTTGTAGGTGAAAAGACAATTAAGATTACCATCAACTTGTATAGGTTCTACCTTTGAAGTTAGAATCAAAGTAATATTAATAGATATGGAAGTGTTATGATAATGTTGAACTTGTGAATTATAATTGTTTTCATATGCTTTAATCATGTATGTCTTGTTATTATATTCATACTTCATCTCACAGTGAAGAGTAGACGAGGCTCCCTTCATGGCATGAATCCATGGTCTACCTAGAAGAAGGTTGTATAAAAGAGGTCATGGGATGATATGGATAGGGGTAGGAAAAAACATAGGTCCATCCCCAATGGTTAGTGTGATCATTCCTAATGATTTCTTATTAATATTGTCAAAGCCATGAATATTAACGTAATTGGGTTCTATAAGATTCTTGTCCATACCAATTTTATCTAGGAGATTAATGCTACAAACATTAAGACCCACTCCATTATCTACGAGAATAAGTCTAACTCTAGTTTCATTAGTGATCACCTTTATCATTAAGGCTTCATGTTTATTTTGGATCTCAAGCGAGTGTAATTCATGTTGAGAGAATGTAATATCCAACTTTGTCACTTGCATACAATCAAATAAGGTGGCTACATCATTTGGTTTAACAAAAGGTGGGACATCAATCTTCTGAAAAGCCTCTTGGAGCATCATATGGTATGTAGGTGATATTTGAATCATCCCAAAGGGAGATTTGTATTGGGGTATTACAAATTTTCTCAACAAGATCATACTCCTTACCACTATGTTGAAGAATGTTATATGCATGAGCAATTACATGATAACTTAGTTGCTAAGAAAACATGCTTACTAGTGAGTTATTTTGTAAAGTTCAAGATATGGTCAAGGGATTTAGGAGGTCCTATAATGAGAGGTGATCCAATTTTTACTTGTGTGTTCATAACCTCAATTGAGTTATCAAATTTTTGATGACATTCTATTGAGGGGGTATCTAATGTCAACTTAGCATCTTCGTCTATGCCATCCGTCTTACTATCTTTTGAAAGAAATCTATCAATGATTTCATACTCTTGTGTCATAATATCTTCCCAAGTAGGAGAGGTATTAGGAGAGGAACAAACAAGATTCTCATGACGCTTGATGATTGGTTCTTCTAACACCAAGATACCTTCTTTACAAGTAGGTGATGTATCGGGAGAAGAACACCTATGATTATCATGATTGTCCATCATGAAATCCTCTTGCACCCAAGTATTCTCACAAGTAGGGAAGATGTTGGGAGGTGAATGGAGATTAGACAAATTGATATCAAGAAATGTGTCAATGATTTCATTTTCTTGTGTTAAGATACTCTCACATTTAGGATGGATAGTATGAGAATAGCTACCATGATTGTCATAAGTATCAATGATTTCATTTGTTGGAATGTTAGAAGCCTTAATCGATGCTAGGTGAGATGAAGTCACCAAGGACATCATCTAAAATTTCAAAGTCATCACAACTAAATGGCTTGGTAGGTATATAATGCACTTGAGGAAAGAGATCTAACATGATCAAATGACTATGCTTTCCCCAAGATTAATCATTAAATTTCAATTGCAATATAGGTTTACACATGTTAAGGAAAACTAGGACTGAAAATAGACTTACAAACCTATGATAGACACAGATCTAGAAATCAAACTCCAAAAATGAAAACTGATAATAGGTTATTAGTATGTTCCTAAAATCTAAAATGGGTTTTTGGAGGACTAGGACACCCTAGGGCGTCTAAGTCCTGTTAGGGAATTTTTTGAACTTTCAATTTCAAAGGTATTAGTGACAAAAACTAACTGTGTGAAACCTTACAAACCTAGATTTAGAATTAATTTTGTTTCTGTTTGTTGAGTTTCCAAATGTGCAATGTGGTGTAGCAACCTAGGGTTTTAATTTTTTTGCAAAAATCAAATCAATCCACCCAAATTATGCAATGCTTCAAAAAATATAAACAAATGTCCTACAAATTTGATAATTTCTAACACTAAAATGCAACAAATTTTCATAAATTTGTAACAAATTAAGCAAAATGACACCTTTCTTGCACATGCAATAACACCTTTTCAAAATTTCAAATCAAACATTTGCAAGTAGAAATAGATTGAAAATACATAGACAAAGACCTATGAAAAGTTTTTTTGAGCCACCTATTGCTAGACAGAGGCACCTAAGGGTGTTTGAGTCCTAGATAGGGTGTCTAAAATTTTAAAGTTTGACTGTGTAAGGCACTGTTGAAGGATTTTGGGTCTACTTTCAAATTGGTTTAATAGTGAATATTTTTCTAGAATTTGCTAAATTTATGCAAATGTGATTCAACATGCAAGTGTGGAACAATATTGAAAATATTTTGATAAATTTGAATGTAATTTTCAGAGCTAGGATGCAATAATTGACTGACTCTAGATAATATCCAAAATATGAAAATGATGATTTTGATGCAATTTTGGAACTAAACCATGCACTTTTTTTACTTTTTTTGACCTAAATGAAAGATGTCTAAATGGATGCAATGAACAATTTAAGACCTAATGAATGCAAGGTGAATATACATTTGATCTAAGATGATTGTTCAACAAACTCTATTGCAACCTATGATGCAATATGAGATGTAATTTTTTTGAGTTCCTATGTCTTTATGAATGAAAATGAAACCCTAAATGAACAATGCAAATCCTAGATCTGGGGTTGAATTATTTTAGATTTCAAAAGGTTGTTATGATGTCAAAATGTTGGGTTCACCAAAATGTAACATAAGTGTGGACAATGATTTTGGATTGCCTACATTGCTTTCGCTCCTTCTAGGGTTTTTCACCTAAAAGGAGAAAGGAATGGGGTCCAAAAAGAAAATTTCAACACTCAAGATTAATGTAAATGAGATGTAATATGTCTAATTGTGATGTATCAATGCACTGATTTGAAAAGAAAATGATTTAATAATGCAAAAACCTAAGAAATGTAAAGTGCTGGAAAACATAGTGTGATAGGTAGAAATGCCTAAAAATGTAAGTAAATGATGAAATAACATAAAAAAATTGGAGAGGTGCACCTGTAATCTGAAATATGATGTGGAGAGATTCTAGAATCCTAAAAAAATGTCTGAAAATGTTGACTGGGACACTTCCGCTAGGCTGGGTGACTTAGTCCTAGTTTCGGGAAAATTTGCCAGAATAGGAATTTGCCAAATGGGTATCCAAAAATGTAGAAACCAATTTCAAGGCCCAGAAGTAAGAGTAATCCTCCAATAATGGCAACTTAGTCCACCTATAGATTTTGAGAATCTTGGGACAAAATCTTGTAGCTTCAGGTCTGCACTTGCTTTTTTAACAGGTGTTTGTTCTTGATTCTGCAAAAAACATGATAAAAAGTGTCTCCAAGCTTGAATTAGGGTTATATTGACTTGATTGACTTTGATGACTTCTTGACCACTTTTCAACACCTATTTCTTTGAAAAATCTGCCTACAAAGTCTGCAAACACACATGCAAAGGGGGAAAAATGGTTAAGGGTTAGAGTATAGGGGTTTGCCTTGGTAAAACCCCACTTTGGTAATCAAACCCTAGATAATGAAATGAAATATGAAGAGAATGATAAATAAACAACTTGCAATGTCATAAAATTATGAAACCCTTGATGTGTAAATCTGAAGATACGCAATGAAGTGCTCCAATGGATGACTTGATTGTGC
The DNA here is from genome assembly GCA_007258455.2 of Sequoia sempervirens. Taxonomy (NCBI): domain Eukaryota; kingdom Viridiplantae; phylum Streptophyta; class Pinopsida; order Cupressales; family Cupressaceae; genus Sequoia; species Sequoia sempervirens. The sequence continues at coordinate 992,726,341 of VDFB02271358.1, read as the reverse complement.
TTAGAGTGCTTGAATACTTGAGAATGATTAAGTTAATGAATGCTTGAATGCTTGATGAATTAGGAGATGAAAAATGAGGGGGAAAAACCCTTATTTATACTTGTTCTTACTAAATTTCCCGAAAGTAACACATCACAGGCTGACCTCAAGGGTTAGAGGAAAAAATCTCGCTAGAAAATTGAAATAATTTTGAGTTTTGTGCCAAAAAGGACTAAATCACCCCTATTGGTGAATTAGTCCCACTTAAGCAAATTATGTGGGTGTCGGGAATTATGGGGCATTAAATGTTTTCCAATGGGAATATCCTCAAAAGCACACTTAAAAATGGTCGGAAAGTGCATTAAGGGGTCATTTAAACATGATAAAGGGTTGAATTAGTGAATACAAGTCTAGAAAAGCCTAAAAGTGGGTTACAACACTTTACAACACTTTGAAATAAGACTTGGTAAGTGATAAAAAGGAGTTATTTAGGTGAATTATAATGAAAGGGTCCTAGAAAAGTGTGAAAGTGGGTTACAACACTTCACAACACCTTTACAAAACAACCTAGAAGTCTTAATGATTCACAAGGGTCCAAGACCTAATGTGAACTTGTTGGCCACATTACAACATTAAGTCTAGGAAAAATCAAGCCAAAGTCCATAAGAGAGACTCAAGTGAGCATAAAAATGTCAACTATACATTTTTTGGTGACACATTAAGCCCCCACTTTAGTGAGAGGATGAACTTTCTTCAAACTCTCACTCAAGTAGCCCAACATGCACATCAAGCAGGATCCTAATGCACACACGTTGGTAAGATGAGATAAAAATAATTAAGAGGGATGATCAAGCCCCAGGATTATGATTTCATGGAAAACCAAACATAAGCACAAAGGAATACACATGATGATGAAAAGGGATGAAAAAAAGCTTCGATCATATTTCGAACCTATTGTGGATCAGATATAGGCCATTTTTTTGGAAAAAGAAATGTGTACTCACTCTAGGGCGATGGAACTCATGGTTGTCCGTTGGTCTAGAAAGCCCAAGTATACTCACTCTAGGGCCATGAAACTTCTGGTTGTTCGCGAGGTGAGAAATCCACAACATACTCACTCTAGGGCCACAAAACTTTTGGTTATCCGTAGGGTGAGAAATCCCAAAAGGTGGCTATGGGGAACGTCGTGCCGTAGAATGGGCTTCTCGCTCAACCATATCAAAGTTATACCTCCTGATAACTTTAATAAGGCACCACAAAGCCAATGTCATTTCATGCTTCATGAGACAAGCAAAGCTTTGTATGCTTAGAACTCATGAAAAAATGCAACGGTACCATAAGCATGCAAGGTGGCCACGTGAATGCAAAATTCAAGAATGTAAAATCTAAAAGATGTTCAAATGAGTCTTGTTTAGTTCATGTGAGGTATATAACTTAGGGAACATTGTGTCCAATGTCTCCAAGAGAGGACCAATCAAATAATAGAATATTCACAACTTAGGGGATGCAATGTGTCACATCAGGCCACCAAGAGGAATGTAATATGCTAAGATAGATCACATTCATGAAAGATATCACACACAATGTCATCCAGAAAGTGACAAAAACATCGTATGAAGTAACAAGACTACACTAAGAACTAGGAAAAATGCAAATGAATAATGCCAATGTATGCCCCCACTTTAAAGGAATTGCTACACACCATTCCGTGAGAAATTACTTTAAAGAAGCAGAATTAAAAATGCAAAAAGAAAACAAGACATGAGAGCCAACTTGGAAAGCCCCTATGCCAAGTCATACATTTCCAAGTAAGGCTTCATCATGTAAAGGAAAAGGAACAAAAGAAAGAGGGGTTTCCCCCAAAAAGGAACACACCAAACACATAAGGGATCTATGGATTTTGGGTCAGTATGTCTGTTGCTGCAATGTTTTTATGAAAGAGCTCAGAACTGTCATCATTCCTTAAATACATAGAACTAGAAGAATGACACAAAGAGAGTGAAAAAAAAAGAAAAAGAAAAATCCATTTTGGGTCAACATGGAAGAGGCATTGCGGTCTCAACGCTTTGCATCGTCCCCAAAAGGAGAACACAAGCGAAAAGAAAATGAAAAGTCAAAAGAAAAGGAAAAGCTTTTGGGTCAACATGAAGGAGACATTGTAGTCTCAATGCCTTGCATCATCCCCAAAAGGAAAAACACAAGAGAAAGGAAAAGTAGAAAGGAAAAGGGACTAATTGGGTCAACATGGAAGAGACATAGGGCATCTCAATGCTTTGCATCATCCCTAAAAGGAAAAACACAAAACAAAAGAGAAAAGGAAAAGGACCGATTGGGTTAACATGGAAGAGACATAGGACATCTCAACACTTTACATCATCCCCAAAAAGAAAAACAAAAAATAAAAGTGAAAAAGGAAAAAGACCGTTTGGGTCAACATGGAAGAGACGTAATGCATCTCAATGCTTTGCATCATCCCGAAAAGGAAAAACACAAAACATAAGGAAAAGTAAAAGGGAAAAGGGACCGATTGGGTCAACATGGAAGAGACATAGGGTGTCTCAATGCTTTGCATCATCCCCAAAAGGAAAACACAAAACAAAAGGTGAAAAAAAAGGAAAATGTACGACACATAGAAGAATGGAGGTACAAATAGAGGAAGTGCACAAAGAGAGAGAACATCAAACACACATTATGGGGGAACACGATACAAACATGCAAAAGAAGAAAAAGTAAATAAAAGAAAAATGCAAAAGGCTAGTGAGGCAAATGCAAATCAACCATCTAACAGATCATCCGCCTCCCAATCATGTTCAGTGTATTGTGAGGGCGGTTGACTATCCAAAGGGAGAATTGTAAGTGCCAAACTAGGGGAAGTGCTAGGTTCTTCACTTGGTGTAGGAGATTTATCTTTTAAGCTCATGGAAGAGGAAAACAAAGAATTCATATCATTATGCACATCTTCATCTATTTTAGAGATCTCCTCATCATCATCATCATCATCTAGATTAATCATGACGGGGGGACTGATGGTAATCTCCAATGAAGAATGTATCAGGAGTTGGGGCTATTGTATCAGATCATTTTGTTGTGATGGTTGTAACATACTATCTTGTGGTGAGTCAGGAGGAGGAGGGTGATCAAGTATCACTTCTATTAAAGGTGGACGCTGATTTTATTTGTTGGATTTTGTTTGTAATTGATGAGCAAGAAGACGATGTCGATGCCTACGATCCCTAGCACCAGTTTCTTTTGATTCTATTTTGAAGCTGTGTAGGTGTAAGAGCAGGTTGATCCACCATAGGATCCTTTCTTCCTGAGGGGAAAGAACGGAAGGAACTGAAGGAGATGGGTTGATCATTCTCTTTTGGTTTATACACTTGTTTTATGTGAGGAGGCATGATGGGGTTGGTTTCATTATCTTGGGGACATTTGGAGGAAGAAGGGGTAGTGTTGAGGGGTGTTGATCTAAGTTTTTTGTTTCAGGTTCGGTTCAAGTATTGTCTCATCAAGGATTGGGATAATGACAGCGGATGAGGGTTGATTGTGGAGGGACAATTCAAAAATTTTCCTTGCTTTAAACTTTTGATAAGCAATGAAAAAGAAGTCTTTGTGAGGTGTGATGGGCTCCATGGGCTCTGGCCAAAAGAATTCTAAGGTGAAATTTCCTCTAGAAGAAAAAGGGTTAAAGCCACTATGGTGGATAGTGAATATGTCATTGTCATGCAGAAACTTTAAACATTTGTGTATGACTAAAGGAACAACTTTCATCGAGCGAAGCCATGGATAGCCTAGCTGCAGATGAAACTGATCCGATTGTGGTATAATAGAGAATGTAATATCCACTGTCTTAGGTCCTATTTGTAATGGTAGAATGATCGATCCAATTGTAGGGCACGTGAAACCATTATGTGTTTTGATCCATGCTCTTGGTTTGTCATAGTTATCTTGATAAAGATCATGTAAGACCAAAAATTCCTTAGTGATCACATTCTCGCCACATACGAGATCTATGAGTATCCCATTAGTGGGCTTATCATAAATGCATTTGGCTATGTAGAGAGGACCATTGGGAAGATTCAAAAGAATATCTTTAGAATTGAAAGTAATATCAAGATTCATTTTAGTTTGTCCCTTACAAGGGATAACGTCTATCCCTCCTGCCATTTCATCCATAGGATTAATAGAGGGTGTAAGAAGATCAGGATGTTTAGTCTCTTTATGAACAATCATCACATCATTGTTTTGAGTTTCACTAGCTTTGATGAATGACACATTATGTTTAGGCATGGGATTAGTAAAAAATTGCAAATTTTGGTTGGGTGGGGCAACAAATGTATTTCCTTTTACATTAGAATTTGAAACAAATAGACAGCCAAAATCAATGAGATCTTTCACTGTGTTTAAGATGCTTACATTGTTTTGTGTCATGTCTGTTTTGTATATGATAATGACAATAAGCATTAGGTTGGAAGGTTGGAAGCAACAGTTTAGTTGTATCTAATGGTTTAACAGGAGGTAAATAAATTATTTGTTGTTGTATAAGTTGGGTCATGGTGTTATGAAGGGTGTTTGGTAATGGTGTAAACTATCATTTTGGATCTCCATAATTGTAAGATATCGTGGTTTTAACAATGAATACTTGGTTGTTGATCAGTTGAGGTGGTTTTTGGGGAGGGGGGTTGAATTGTAAAAACCCTTTGTTTGGCTTTCTAAAGTTTTGTGAGTTGTTTTGGTTGTTTTTTTCATTCTTCTTAGCTCGGCTAGAAGTGGATTTTGCATCACAACTAGTAATCGAGTTGTGATAATCACAAAGGGTTGTGCATAAGTGCATGAAAGAAGGAAATTTCATCATGGTCAATTTATCCTGAATTTGAGTTTGCAAGTTTTCGATAAACATCTTTTGGAGATGTGAATTAGGAACCTTGACATCTACTTGAGAATATAATGACTGATAGCGTGAAATGAAATCAGTTACTTTTTCATCCGCGTTTTGTTTACATCTCATTAAATCAACCATTGTCTTTTTGGGAGTCATATGGACTTGGAAATGACTTATAAAGGAATCCAAAAGTTCATTAAATGATCAAATGGAATGATTAGGTAAATTTGAAAACCACTCCAAGCCAGTGTCTTTTAAAGTCCTAGGAAACAGTTTAGCTAATAGTTTATCGTCAAGGACAAAATCACTGCATAAGGTTGTATATGCATTGACATGATTAGTAGGGTCTCCTTTACCTTCGTACTTCTCAAACCTAGGCATCTCAATTCCTTGTGGCATTAGTGTTCTTAAGATTTCCAAAGATAATGGACTACTACGGACATAGTAGGTGGGTGGTGCGGTTTGGTTTTGGTTTATGGTAGATATTTGTTGTTGCATGGAAGAAACGGTTTGGAAGAGTTGTGTAATGAGAGGGTTAGTGTAAGTGGTATGAAGGTGGAAGAGAGAATGGTGATGGAGTGTTTGTAAAGTTGGGACAAGTGAAGGGGACACTAAGAGGGGTGAAGGTGGTGGAGGATGGAACATTTGATGCCACAAAGGAACTAGGAATGCTAGTTGGAATAGTGAAAGAAGGAGTCACCTGACTAACTTGTTGCATGGTTGTTGTAACTTGAGGAGTGGTAGAAGTAGGTATGGATGCTACAATTGAAGGAGTAGGAATGTGAGATCCCCCTTGGCTAACCATAGTGTTTTTTGGTTGAGATGTGTGCTTTTGGTATATCTCAAGAATTTGTTTCATAACATCTAAGCCCTCATCACTTTCAATCATTCAATGGATTTTGTCTATAGCGGGAATTGTAGTGGTTGAAATGTTTTCAAGACACAAGTTTTGCTGCAAATGTGCTTAATCCTCATGAATATTGATTACTTTATCTTGCGAAATGTGAGAATTTGATGTTTCAACATGCATTGTATGTGAAGGTAAAGGTGTACTAGTGGTAGTATCCATGCCTAATGCACCATTGTCCATACCAAGAGTAGGAGCTCGAGACAACCCAAGGTCCACAACGAGTGTGTTATCACGGGATGCCATGAGTCGAGAACTTCTTCTCACTAAAGTATTATCAATAGGGAACCAAACACTCATAAAAATACCACAAGAGGTGGGGTGGGTTCAAATGCAATGCAATATAGGACTAATAAAATGCAAATAACAAAAATTCTGTAAACTAAAACAAAAATGCAATACCAAAAAATTTATTGAAAAATGAACCAGAGGACTAAGTTGCCCAATGTGGCAATTTAGTCCCAGTGATGATTGTTTTGAGATTTTTCAAAAATTTTGAATGCAATTTTATGTCTTTCAGATGCATAGATGCAACTACAGTATGAAAATGCAGAATTTTTGTGATTTTCAATGCAAAAATGCAAGCTATTTAAGCTTTTCACTAATGCAAGTTTGAAAACCCTAGGATGCAATTTAAACAATGCAATATCTAATGCAATGCTAATGCAAATGAAACCTAGGATGCCCTTAAAATTAGAATTTAATATGTTCAAGGGTTAGGTTCACCAAAATGTGGACAATGATTTTGGATTTCCCACACTGCTTTAGCTCCTTCTAGGGTTTTTCACCTAAAAGGAGAAAGGAATGAGGTCCAAAATGCAAATGTCAACACTCAAGATTAATGTAAATGAGATGTAATATGTCTAATTTCTATTAATGCACTGATTTGAAAAGAAAATGATTTAATAATGCAAAAACCCAAGAAATGCAAAGTGCTAGAAAAAATAGTGTGATATGCAAAAATGCCTAAAAATGTAAGTAAATGATGAAATAACAAAACAAAATTGGAGAGGTGCACCTGGAATCTGAAATATGATGTGGAGAGATTCTACAATCCTAAAAAATTGACTAAAAGTGTTGACTAGGACACTTACTCCAGGCTTGGTGACTTCGTCTCAGTTTCAGGAAAATTTGTCAAAATAAGAATCTACGAAATGGGTATCCAAAAATGCAGAAACCACTTTTCAGGCCCATGGACTAATCCACAAGTAGTGGTGACTTAGTCCACCTACACATTTCAAGGATCTCGAGACAAAATTTTGTAGCTTCAGGCCCGCACTTGCTTTTCTGACAGGTGTCTGCTCTTGATTCTGCAGAAAATGGGATAAAAAGTGTCTCCAAGCTTGAATTAGAGTTATGTTAACTTGATTGACTTTGATGACTTCTTGATCACTTTTCAACACCTATTTCTTTGACAAATCTGCCTACAAATTCTGCAAACACATATGCAAAGGGGGAAAAATGGTTAAGGGTTAGAGTATAGGGGTTTGCCTTGGTAAAACCCCACTTTGGTAATCAAAACCTAGATAATGAAATGGAATATGAAGAGAATGATAAATAAAAAACATGCAATGTCATAAACTTACCAAACCTTTGATGTGTAAATATGAGGATATGTAATGAAGTGCTCCAATGGATGGCTTGATTGTGCTTAGAGTGTTTGAATACTTGAGAATGATTAAGTTAAGTTAATGAATGCTTGATGAATTAGGAGATGAAAAATGAGGGTAAAAACCCTTATTTATAGTTTTTCTTACTAAATTTCCTAAAAATAACACATCACAGGCCGACCTCAAGGGTTAGAGGACAAAATCTCGCTAGAAAATTGAAATAATTTTGAGTTTTGTGCCAAAAAGGACTAAGTCACCCCTATTGGTGACTTAGTCCCACTTAAGAAAATTAAGTGGGTTTCGGAAATTACAAGGCATTAAATGTTGTCCAACGAGAATATCCTCAAAAATACACTTAAAAATGGTCGAAAAGTGCATTAAGGGGTCATTTAAACATGAGAAAGGGTTGAGTTAGTGAAGACATGTCTAGAATAGTGTGTAAGTAGGTTACAAAACTTTACAACACTTTGAAATAAGGCTTGGTAAGTGATAAAAGGAGTTATTTAGGTGAATTATAATGAAAGGTTCCTAGAAAAGTGTGAAAGTGGGTTACAACACTTCACAACACCTTTACAAGACAACCTAGAAGTCTTAATCATTCACAAGGATCCAAGACCTAATGTGAACTTGTTGGCCACATTACAACATTATGTCTAGGAAAAATCAAGCCAAAGTCCATAAGAGAGACTCAAGTGAGCATAAAAATGTCAACTATACATTTTTTGGCGACATAATAAGAAAAAGGAAACCTTAAGTTTAGTGCATAAAACTTAGGATTGCTTTTTGCTCCTTTTTCAAAGGTACATTAGGATAAAAATCAACAATGTGTTTAGCTTGAATCTCAACCATGAAGGTGAGTCACTTAGACCTAGATCTGATCCTTTTGAGCCTTGGAAATGGATTGAAATTGATTTTATATGATTAACCTCATTAGACTATGTTCCCTAATATGAAAATTGTAAGATCTCGATAATTAACAGACTGAAATAATAATTTGTAGGTAGATCTAGGAAGTGTAGAGGATTGTATACCTACCTAAAACAATTGGTTTCAACCACTATAGGAGGACATAGGTTCCCTAATGCATATGGGTCCTTGTAGGGGTGTCCTACTCAACTTTTGCAATCCTCTGATGTCAGATCTGAGGTCTCCATTTTCACTTGCAGAGTTATCAGATCATTGTCAGATAATTTTGTAGGTGATTTTTTGTGATTCGACAAGATGTAGGGCTTTAATTGCAACAATAAATAATTTGTCTTCAAGATTCCTTTAATCCTCTTCAAACCTGAAATCTGCACATTTAAAGAGAGAGGGAGGGTTGTGTCATTTAGGGTCTTACCTTAGTCAAACCCCATGTTAGTGTTTCCACTTCCACAATGGCAATGCCAATGATAAGAAAGATAAATGAATAGGAAGGAATGATGAATCAACAAAGTGTTGCAACTCACCACCCTTCAATGGATTCCTTGAAGGACTAAAGTCATACACATCACCTCAAGTTCTTGGATCCATTTTGCTTGATAGCTTGAATTGCTTGGAAACCTACAACATGGGTTAGCCTTCACAAATAATGATAATATAAACATGCATTAACTCAAATAGGATTTGGCATGATGCCTAGATCTTGAATTGCTACAATAAAGCTCTGAAATGTTTCTCTTGACTTTTTCTTGACAATAGTTCTTGCTCATAAATTCTCCTTCTAGTTTCAAATGGTGAAAAGACTAGGTATTTATTCAATTTCCTAAAAATTAAATCTCGATAACCGATATTTACAAGTTGAATTTTGAATGTTAAAATGTTGACACCGACATATCCAAAATTGGTCCTCAACAAAATAGGGGGACCCATACGCCCTAGGGTGTATGCATCCTAGCCCTATTTTATAGGACATTAAATGTCAGGGGAAAAATATCAATTGGACTCATTTATTCATTGCTTGCAATTTCTTGAAAAATGGTAGAAATGGGATATAGAATGCATAATTAATGAAATTAGGGACTCAATTAAGCTCAATAATTTAGGGAGACAAAACATAATGTGAAATTATCAAGGGTGAAAATTTATGACGCCACAAAATAAATGATGATTTCTAGTCTCTTAAGGAAGAGTATAACCCTACTATTTGTTGTAGCAGTGTGGACAATGAAGAGGATGTGCATGCAAGAGATTCATCAAATGAATTAGCTCAAGTAGCTAGTTATGCAAAACATGCATATGCTGGTGATGTAAATGGTGAACAAGAAATTGCTTTCTTGTTTGATCTCTTACCTTCCTTCGTGCCTTTTTTTGGTTTTGAAGTTGTTACTAATTGCTTACATAAGGATGACATGGATGTAGTTATACATGAAAATGAACATGTAGAGATTACTGTTGGTACAACTGATGATATTTATTGTGAAGAGTTTGCACTTGAATATGATTTTAGCGATCATGTCTAGACACATATGAGAACTTTTTTTTGATGTGCAACTTGTAGTTTTCCTCATGTGCAGTGCACTTCAAGAGGGTCATATGAAAGTGATAATGTTGAGCTAAGCATGGAAGAAGTGTGTCACATTTCTTATTCGTGCAACACATATGTCACAATGGATTTCCAAGAGATTGCAACTAAGAGACAATCTGAAGAGTGTAGCTCTTTACAAAAAGTGCCACATAATTTGAATGAATGTGTTAATGAGGTTTGTATTAGCATAGGTGACCCCAAGGTATGTTGGTCATTTGTGGTCCCTGATGTAAGTGAAGTTGAGTATGAGACATTCCTCTATGATGAAGATATAGCTTCTCATAGTGTGGATGCCAATGTCCCTGAGTTTGAGCACTTTACTTGGACCCAACATGCATCTTGTAGTAGTGTTGAGCAATAAAAAATTCCCCAAGTTGGTGATTTCTTGGTTGCTCATGTTTCTTATGTACCTGAGCTTCAAATTTTATAGTTTTATTTGTTATAGGATGAGTTTCCCTCTACAAGTGAGGCCCCAAAAAAGGTTTTGAAACCAAATTTCTTGATTGATGTTTCAAGTTTTAAACTTCAACTTTTCAGCATAAAGGATTTTGTCGGGCATTTAAAAGGTTTCAAGAACCTTTTCAGACTTCGACATGGTTGTCACAACCATGTTGAGCCCCGACAAGGGTTTAGAGACTCCCTTCAGGCCTTGACAAGCTCCCCCTTTCCCTTTCCTTTTCTTCTCTTTTCCTTTTTCACTTTGTCTTTTCTTTGTCTTGTCCTCTTAGGGTTTCAAGCCCCAAACAAACATTTGGATCAATTCCAAATATCTATGTTCTTCCCGACTTTCCCTTCATCTTTTTCATTTTCCATTCAATCAAAAGTCAGGTCCCAATCAAAATTTCAAACCAAAGTATGTTTGGTTTGAATCCTTTCTTGCTTCCCATCCCCGCTCCCTTTTTGTCCTTTCAAGGATTCAAACCTTGAATAGACACTTGGACTAAGGTCCATGTCCACTCTTCCCTTTCTTCTTTAATTGATCAAGACTTCGGGTCTGAATAATATTTTTTTAAACCTTTATTCCTAAAGTCCAAGTTCGTTCAGGATCCTCGATCTTGACCGATTTTCCTCTTCCGACTCCTTTTGTCTAATCAAGACTTGGGTCCCGACGATATTTTTGGACCTTTGTTCCTCAGGTCTGAATCCATTTGGGATTATCGCTCCTGAATGCCTTTCTCTTCCTCTTTTGTTCTTGTCGAGTTTTCGAGACCTAATTATATTTTTGGACCAAAGGTCCAAAAGTTTGGATCCAATTTCTATTCTCAAACTTGACCTTTCTTGTTGGAATGTTAGACCTTTTTCAGACTTTCAAAATTTTGGCCCAATAGTTCGAATCTAATTTCTATTTCTGCCCCCTCCCTTCTATTCTTTCTTTCTTGGATCTTGTTGGGTTTTCAAAGATTGATTAGACTTTGGGATCTTCTGTGCGATTTGCACATTTTGAATCTTTAATGCTGCAACAACTTTCTCAACTATTAGATTTTATTATTAGGGATACATGGGTGATATTGTAAGCATTTCTTAGTATTTTTAGTTAGGACATAATGGCTTCCATGATTCTTTATGATTTGTAGTACTCTTTTATGTCAGAGGTCAAGTCTTGGTCATGTTTTTCTATAGATTTTTTGGAGATTTTGTTCCTGATTTGTGTGCTCATTAATGTGGAGATATGGTGTGTGTGTGGGGACTTATGAGGCATGATTTCTTCTCAAATCTGGACATCCACATGTTTGCATATGATTTTTTAGGGCTTGAAGCCCTGTCCTCAGCCCTTCTTGCATTAAAACTTGCAAAAGTATAAATTACACTTTTATACTCACTCTAAGAGTTAGAGTTTTCTATTCAAACCTTGTTCCAGATAGAAGCAATTACATGCCAAGATTTTTTTATGTATTGTAATGATTTGGGTTTGATGTCAGCCTTGTAATAAAATTTTGTAAACTTGAAGAGTGAATGATTAAAGGAAGAATCAACCTTAGCAGAGTGTCTCCTTCTTGTGTAGTATGCATTTTCTAATGTATCATTGATTAGTTTTTCAGCCAGAAGTTTGTAAAAGTTGCGCAAAGCTTTTGTATAGTATCTCTTTGTATATGAGTGAATTTGTATCCCTTACACAAATTACCCTTCATACATCCTCAACTTAGAAAACCAAATATGAAGGAAAAATTACATGTTAGCTTACTGCCTTCGTTCCAATTGGCTTCTATTTTTTGTGCCGGTAGAAGAATAACTGTCAGGGACACCCACATAGCATGCAAACGTCCACGTGGCGCTTATTATTGTAGGACTCTTTTATGTCGAGGTCAAGTCTTGGTCATCATGTTTTCTATAGATTTTTGGAGATTTTGTTCACTTTGTGTGCTCATTAATGTGGAGATATGGTGTGTGTGGGGACTTATGAGGCACGATTTCTTCTCAAATATGGACATCCACATGTTTGCATATGATTTTCTAGGGATTGAAGCCTTGTCCTCAACCCTTCTTGCATTAAAACTTGCAAAAGTATAAATTACACTTTTATACTCATTGTAAGAGTTAGAGTTTTCTATTCAAACCTTGTTCCAGAGAGAAGCAATTACATGCCAAGAATTTTTTATGTATTGTAATGATTTGGGTTTGATGTCAACCTTGTAATAAAATTTTGTAAACTTGAAGAGTGAATGATTAAAGGAAGAATCAACCTTAGTAGAGTGTCTCCTTCATTTATAGTATGCATTTTCTAATGTATCATTGATTAGTTTTTCAGCCAAAGTTTGTAAAGTTGCGCAAAGCTTTTGTATAGTATCTCTTTGTATAGGAGTGAATTTTCACCCCTTACACAAATTACCCTTCATACATCCTCACCTTAGAAAACCAAATCTGAAGGAAAAATTCCATGTCAGCTTGTTGCATTCATTCCACTTGGCATCTATTTTTTGTGTTGGTAGAAGAATAACTGTCAGGGATGCCCACATGATGTGCAGACTTCCATGTGGTGCACTTACGTCCCTGATGGATTCCTATGTCTGAAGTTGGCAGAGGCATTACACTTCCTATTGGGACCGAATTATAACATCCCTCTTCAAACAACTGACCCAAGGATGCCTTATTCTTGCCCATTCTTCCTTCAAATTGATCCATTCTCACTCCATTTCACCCTCTAAGCATCTTCTTGCAATCTCTAAGCATTCTAGCAATCACTTCTTGCATTCTTAACCTTCATTTTCACTCTAAAGCAACACTTTGGCACTTCATAGTAGTAGGAACAACACTCCATCAACTCCATAGAGCAAGTGCGGAATAGGCCATTATAGTAGGGGCTTGAGTCCTCTTTTCTCCTCCATTAGCTAGTGAGCTCTTGGTGGAGGTGGTAACGTTTTCACTCCTCTCCTCTACAATTTGGTTGAGTAACACTTTATTGTTTTGTAGTGTTTATTGTGTTCTCTACTTTATTTACTCCTTTATCATACTTTTCTCTACCTTTGCTATCTTGGTTGTATGTGGAGGTGGAAACACCAAAATGGGGGTTTGACTGAGGCAAACCCCTATACACCCCCCAACAATCTTCCCTCTTTCTTGTGTGTAGGTGGACGTGCATTTGGAGGTAGCTAGCGAATAGGCTCTTTTGTGAGATTATCTTCGTCACCTTAGCCTTAATATATTCACTTTATCATATTCATTTGTATCTCTCTTATTTCATAGTTTTGTTTTGTTCCCCTAAGAATAACTAGCTAGGTCGTTAGCTCATTTTCTGGAGGTTCTTACTATATTTTCAGTCCTCTGGTCATACAAACTCCAGTGCACATGAGAGACACCAGTGCACCACACTATCATCCCAGAACCGCGTTCCCATCCTCAGGCAGAGAGCTACCTGAGGTACAGTGTTGAACCCGAAAACTAGCTCACCTAGCCCCATTCTGGATTTCGGGTTTGCAGAGTGATTGAAGGACCTTATAGTCCTCATTATTCTCATTCCTCATTTCAAGACACCCCTTTAGAGTGAGGTAAGTTAGGATAACATTCCACTCTTGGCTCTCCATGACCTAGGGCCTTGAACATGGTTGGTCCCCCTCTCTTACACTCTTCAATATAATAAAGGAAATGTGTGGGTATGCATGGGGATTGCTAAGTATACTGTCTTAATATTTTGCAACCATCTATTGTCTTTCTAGGTGTATATGTGTAGAGCCTAGCTTACCTTTACAGTCTAAAAGGCATGGTCTTTTGTGGTGACTTGATTAATTCATCACCTTATTTTCAATTATTGCATTTGTGGTTCAATCCAAGGACTCCCTAGCCTAATGAATATAGGTACCGATTTGTAATTGTCTATCTCCTATCATCTTCAACATACTCCAAACACATCAAATTAAAGAAAAAACACTATTTATTCCTTCTTGGAGGTTAGGTCTTGAAAATAACCTAGAACCTAAAGAGGATATTTTCAAAATAAGTTTGAATGCCAAAATTAAATGCCCAAATTTTTCTCCCAACTACCCCCATGAATATAGGTCTCCCATCTACCATAAATCAATGCATAACCCAATTTTTGATCTAACATGCCCATTTTGGGTGGGATTTATTTTTGGTCAAAGATCTAACACTGTTATAGTGTCATGGGTTAGGGTTTTCATTCCTAGCAGTTGTTAAAATAGTTTTGAGGATCATTTTTTGGGGGGTTAGTTGTTGATGGTTTGTAGACACCTATGTGGTTTCCAAGTCTTTCTAGGGAAAAAAATTACTAATCTAGACCATTTTGAGTAATATTTTGTGTTCTTTCAGGACATACATGAATATCTTATGTATCATACATACATACATACATACATACATACATACATACATACATACATACATACATATATATATATATACATATGTGTATGTATGTATGTATGTATATAAATGTCTCAATGGATGCATGTAGATATTCAAGGGATTCTGCTCAACCAGGATTTCTCTTAACACACTTTCTAATATGATTGTAATGTGAAATTGGTTAATTTAACGTCATTCTAAATATTACAAGCCTTGTAATGGCCTTTTGCATGCTTCAAATGGATTTATGTATTATTTTTTTATGGATGATTAAGTATGTTTTATATATTGATTCCATTATTCTAGTGTATACAAATGCAAAACTATTTTCTATCTTTTTTATTTTTTGTTCAATTTGATGTTTGTGTCTCTACACCCAATGAATAGGCACATACCTAGAACCATTTAACCAATCTCACACTTTAAAATCAAAAACATTAATCAATTGTTTAGAATCCGTTCTTTCTGTGCATCCATGACTATTAATACACCCAAGGATTCATTCTCAAGCGAATATTGAATAGATAAATTTTATATGGGTCATGCTTGCACAATCACATCAACTATATAAGAGTTATATGCAACCAGTCTATCTTGACCTAGTGACAAAATTTTGGGTTAAGATTGTAGTTATTTGTGGTTTTCTATTTTATTTGATTTAATTACCTATTAAGGTATATCCCTAAGAGTACTCTCCTAATTCTAAGCTAAGCTTGAAAGCATAGGAAATATAATACACTCTTGTAGAGTTGACCTTTAACCCTCCATGTTCTATTGTTGAGCTAATTTCACTTGCATTATGAAAACCTTGGCCTTGTGAGTAGAATTTTATTCGAGGAAGTGGTGTAGTGGTTTTTAGACCCAACATATGACTAGAGAAAAGAATCAACATCTTGTATGGGAGAAATCATCAATTCCAGGGCATATATGAAGTTATCCATCCTGCAACAAATTTATGGGAGATCTATATAATATTAGATAGACTCATATAAGGTCAAAGGTGCAAGAAAAATTATTAAAAAAAATAGAAATTTGTCAATCAACTAGTACATGTCAATGAACACCTACAAGGATTAGAAAACCAAAATTTGGACATTTTCATACCCTTGACACCTTCTAGAAGCCATCCATACAAGGTTTTAACCTGAGCATACATGTGTACTAGATTGTACAAGCCTCTTATGAGTTTAATAGTTCCAATAAATTTAGTTAAATATTGTAATCGAAGATTCAAAATTTTGGAAGTTATAAAATCATATTATTTTGAAAATATATTTGGTGTATTTTAGACAATTAGGGTTTACTATTGTTGGGTGAAAATTTTGTAATCCATTTTAATAGATTACAAAACCTTGATTTCAACCATAGTTATGTGAGATAGAATCTCTCCTCTCGGAAAGGGGAGGTGCCCTTCTTACTTCTTAGTTTTAATTTAAAGTTGTATTGCATCCAAAAGTTAAAATTGTGAAACATTGTAAAACATATTCTCTGAAAAAGAGAGAATCATGAATGTGACACACCCCCATATCATTATTGTAGTGTACATTATTGTGAATATTTGATGGGATTACATTTTTTTCACCCAACAACTATAAATTTTGATTTTTGTCAATAGATTGGGGTTTGATTTTCAATTCAAATGTAATCATTAGAACCATTATTGGTTGTTGTTGATAGGGAAAACTAGGAGAAAGCCATGAATCATCGATAAAAACCACAAAACTATCTAATTCAATCCATAGAGACCCTAATCTAACAATGAAGTACAAGATGACAATAGAAATCGAATGATAAATCCGATACACCTCAACTTCTATGTCAAATTTGATTCCCCTCCCTTTCTCTTCTCATTTTTTCTTATTTGCTCTTAGATATTAAGTGTGCACAATCTACAAAAAGCTCAATGTAGATGTAAGATAGCAAAATCTTAAAGAATGTGGTTAGCCATCAAAGAGATATGAGGGTTTATTTTATATAAATGATTGATTTGAATGGATGATCATGATTAAGAGGTGGATGATCAAGATCAAGGGCAAGAATCCTTGAGAGGAATTGATGAACGAGTTAACTGACTGCAACTAGTTACATAATTTCAATTAAATGTTTGCATGGAGAATTGATTGAGGAGTTAACTCTCACTGAGTGGGAGTGAACTGATTTGATTGATCAGTGAAGTGGAATTCATTAGCTAGTCGATTGGAAGAGAGTGTTTGTTAAGAACAAGATGGAAATGCATGAGATAATAATTAATTAAATGAATTAATTATTTGAGGAATGTGCAAGTGGGATTCAGATAAATTAATAAAATATTTTATTTTTATTGATGAAGTGGATAATGTTGAAAAGAAATAGGATAATTAAATAATTAAAGTAATTACTTAATTTAAGAGGTGTGAATGTGGAGAATTAAATAATTAAAGTAATTATTTAATTTAAGAAGGGGATAATTAAAGTAATTATTTAATTTAGAAAGTGGGTGAATGTTAATTAAATAACTAATAATTATTTAATTAATTCAGAGGAATAAGATAATTAAATATTTAGTCGATAGTGGCATGGTGTGATGGTTTAAAGGTGGCATTGTTGTTCTTGCCACTAAGGTTCAAACCCCATTGGGGTGGTATTGTTGAGTGGTTGTATTCCAGTTTATAGCTCTGGTTCAAAAGCATTTACCCCTTGAATAAAAAAAGATAATTAAATATTTAATTAAATAAATAAGATTTATTTAATTAATTAGGATAGAATAAAGAATTAAAGATATAATTATATAAATAGGATTTATTTAATTAATTAGAAAGGATGAATTAAAATGAATTAGTTAAAGAACATAAAGTTATTTAATTAATAGTGAAAATATGACATTAGATAATAATTAAATAATTAATCATTGTTTAATCATTAAGGAAAGATGATAATTAGTGTTAACATGCTAGTCACAGGCTAGGACAATTACATGTATCCATATTTTATCCCTCTTTAATACAATGTATTTTTATAGCATTGTGCCCTAGTATGCCTCAGTGATGGCGGGATAGCATGGTGCTCCCTTGGTAAATTTTGCAAATTTTCAAAAAAAATTGAAAAATTTGGGACATTGTTTTGATAAGTTAATTTGGAAGTTTTAAGTGCGTTGGTAGAAAAACATTTTGATTTTAGGTCATCTGGGTGTTCGTATTAGCATTTGAAAGTCAAGGTTCATGCACCCAGTTATAAAGGGGGGTCCACAATGCCACCTAGGGTCTATAAATAGGCCCTACGGGGTCCAAAATCCTCATTTGTGCATTTGAGTTTTAGAATTTTAAGTGGAGAGGAGAGTGGCTTTTGAGCAAAGGAATGAAGTTATGGTGCCAATTCTGGAGAACACTCACTAAGGATATCGTATGTGGACCTACAGGCAGCCTAAGGGATAAGACATGTTATTGTAAGATAGGAAATTTCAAGCATCATAGATTAAGTGACAACCACAACACTATCTAAGCTAGAAATCCAATCTAAAACAAGAGAGCACAAACAAATATTGGAAATAAAATGAAAACATTCAAATAAAAGCACTCCCCATATTGAAGTCGAATCACCTCCCTTGTCTCTCCTCAAACAACATTTGCAAATTTTCCCTCATATCGTTGTATGCGTGTGCAAATACCTACAAAAAATAAGCATGAAAGTCAGAGATAAGTGGTTATTAAATTGAAAATGGAGAAGTGCTTCTTTTATAGACATCAATTTGAACAGACGGATGAGATCGAGCTTCTAGAAAGATTATGAGATCAATGGTTGAGGAGGCATGCACCAGAAAGTAGTGGGCTAGGGACGACTATGACATGGACAACTAAGATTGAAAAGAGCCCAGAGGCAATCAATGGCTAAGATTCAAAAATGAGATAGTGGAGGGAGATAATGGAGGAAACAAATAATAAAATTATTTATTTCATGAGAAGAGAATGTTTGACCAAGTGGAGGATAAATAATTTATTTAAATTATTTATTTGTGGAAGAAAGAGAAAATGATCACTTAATTAAAATAATTTATGCAACCAATTTAATTAAGTAAGAGGAAATAGAAAAGGAGATTTAAATAATTAATTTAGATTAATTATTTAATGGGGAAGAAGTGACAAAAGATAGTTAAATAATTTTGACAATTATTTAACTATAGAAGAATTAAACGATTAATGGATAGCTAAATAATTAATGATAATTATTTAACTATAGATGAATGATGAAAGGTAAATTAAATAAATGCTAATTTATTTAATTATTAAAGAAAAAGGGGATTAGCGACACAATTAAATTTATTTAATTGACCATAGTAGAATAAAGGTCAAGAGATGAATTAATTGAATAATTTAAAATTATTTAATTAATAGAAGAATGTGATCAAAGACAATAATTAAATAATTAAAATTATTTAATTACGCAGGGAAGAAGACCAAGAAAAATGACGCTCGCAAAACAAGACATTTTTTAGTGTCTACAGGTACGTAGTCTTTTGTTTCTTTGAAATTTTTGCATTTTTCAGTAGATTTTAGGGGTAAAAAATTACCAAATATATGCGGTGTAATTTTTGTACCGCATATGTAGTCGCGAACATCACATGTGTAGGGTTGCACAACACATTTGTGAGGTGCACTACATTTTTCTTCTGGAGTTGCATTTGTACAAGCTCGCAATCGTAAACAAGACCACAACTGTAGGATAGTGAACCACAATTGTTATTGTGCAATGCATCTGTTTGGTAGTATGCCAAAAATGTTATAGTGTGATGCATCGATTAAAAGGTGCGACACATTTGACCGTGAGAAAATTTAACTCAATTTTTGGAAAAGTTTTGAAAGTGCAAAAGGTCAAATAGGTTTGTTTAGGTGTCCTAATCAATGTAATGTGTTGTTTGAGCACAAGTGAGGCTTCTACTATATATACACGAGAGAGCCAAACCTCTTCATTTGTGTTGTGGGATCACCTAGATGACACAGAGAGGAGTACTCTTCATGCCCTAGGATTGCACTTTGTGATGTTCATGCTTGAGCTGTTTTCTAATCAGGGGCTATTGACTTCACTTGCAGAGAGATGGAATTCCAAGACCAACTCTTTCCACATGTTGAATGGGGAGGCTATAGTGACCTTAGAGGATGTATGGCACATCCTAAGGATTCTGATCCATGACAAGAGGGTAGTGTATGACCCTGAATTTGGATTAGCTGCTATGCAGAGGTGTTTCAAGATCGAGGATCTAGGAATGGAGTATGAGATCTGTTGGGACACACTGGTAGATAGGTATGAGTGGTTGATAGTCGTAGTATGCAGTGTGATAGTAGGGGTAGTTGTTCCAGATAGACGAGGCCATGAGTTTCCATTTGGGTGGGGCCAAATGTTGGCTAGTATGACGGAGGAGGGCATAATTTATGCATGGGGCCCTTGTATGTTGGCTATGCTATACTTCCAACTTCATGATGTTGTGTATAGGGGTGCTTGTTCGATTGGTTATGACATGAAACTTTTATGGTTTGGGCATGGGGGCATATTATCGTGTTTCAACCAGTTACTGATAGAGATTTGTTACTCGAGTTATCGTATGTGTATATATATGGAGGGGCAGTGACCTAACGCATGTGGGAAATGTGGGATATTAGTGACATGCGATTGATTTGCTTGATGGATTCACTTGGAGGCCATATAAACAATGTGTGGCTTGGGAGGATGATGTAGAGCACCTTCCTTATTGTTGGAAAAATTGTTATTTGATAGGGAATATACTGTAGAGCCAACACATCATTGAGCATTAGCTATCAGAGAGAGAACTCTGATAGTTTGGTGAGAGATAGGATGTACCTATTGGGATGCGAAGTTTTCTAGGTCTGCTCAGGAGATATCATAATGGGGGCTGATGATTATACCTCAGGTTGTTATTCAGGAGTTTGAGGGGCTATAACCTATGCAGTGGGGAGTGCTAGTAGAGTTGGGGGATGTAGGGATGATGCTTGAGTATTATGCATGGTGGAAGGTGCACCAACCTATTCCCTTGACTGCTCCTAATTTTCCAACACCAGTGGAGAGATTTGGGAGAGGTCCATGAGGCTGATTGCGAGGGAGAGGGCTGGCGTGGGGTGGTGATGGTGGTAGAGGTGATGGGATGGGAGATGGTGATGATGATGGAGGTAGTGAGGGTGGCAGGGATGGATAGAGGGGTGGGAGGAGGGGTAGAGGTGGGCTTCCACTTATTGTGCCTAGACAATTACCACCCATAAGAGAGGAGTGGGAGGAAGAGGTTAGGGCAGAGTAGGAGGTGAGGGTAGAGAATGCTCATCGATAGGAGGAAGAGGTACAAGGGGATCAAGAGATGGAGGTGGAGGAAGAGGTCACATGAGAGATGGATATTGATGAGAGTCTATGGGATGTTCCTGTTAGAGAGGCCATATAGGATGTGATGGAGGAGGAGGAAGAGGCTAAGGCTGATGATGGTGTGTAGGTGTAGTTAGCCAAAACACAAGAGAGACATGGAGAAAAACCAAAATTTATCTACCATGAGTGATCCAAACCAAAAAAATCTTGTAATGCAAGAATTTGATCCTAGAGGTTTCACCACTCCATCACAAAATCCTTCTCAAGCTTCACAAGAAATGGGGTACCAAGTAGAGGATGTTACCAATAATCCCAATGAACTTATCGCAGATGAATTACTTGAGTTGCAATAAGATCGTAAGACTCACCATCTTATCAAAACTATGATGAAATTGAATCCAACCCAATACATGTTGGCATTGGAAAAGGAAGGAGCTAAACTCCCTTCCACATTTAATTTGAACACACTTAGGGAACAACCTATGGGAAATATTGCATCTATTCCTCAAATTTCTATCACACAACCCTTGCTCCAAAATGTTGTTCAATCCATCACACAACCATGTTCATCACATGTACCGAGTCAACCTTTAA
The DNA here is from genome assembly GCA_007258455.2 of Sequoia sempervirens. Lineage (NCBI taxonomy): Eukaryota > Viridiplantae > Streptophyta > Pinopsida > Cupressales > Cupressaceae > Sequoia > Sequoia sempervirens. The sequence goes on along the minus strand of VDFB02271358.1, from coordinate 992,704,730 downwards.
CTTCTAGGGTGGTTTCATCTAGTCTTGCAACTCAACAAGAAACTCAACTTGGTAACACTCAAAATATAGGGAACAACACAAATTTGGGTACTCAAAACACAAGCATCCCCCAAAACATCCCCATCCCTCAACACTCTCAACATCCAAACATGCCACTTACATCACATATCCACAACACAAACGTGGCACCAAAATTTCATGCCCAACCATATTCTTCAATCACAACGAATACCCAAAATGATCAAACAAATGTCCCTAATGTTCAACAACCCCAAGTCAATCTCCAAGGACAAGTGAATGCAATATTGCAAGGTAAAGCATCAAAATTGCAAGGTCAATCATCACAAAACCATCCAATTGATCCCCAAAATCAAATTGTTCTGCAACAAGTTCCTCAACATCAAGGAAATACATCAAATCAATAGGTCCCAAATCAAATCAATCAAGGTAATCCTGAAATCAATTGGCTCCAAATCTAAGTTTTCCACTAACACCACAACACCAAGTGGCATCATATCAAGTATCCCAACCTTTGATCCAACATCAAGGAGTAAAGCAAAATAAAATGGGTCCTCAAATGTACATTCCTCCATGACAATCCCAAAATTTGCAAGGATTGCTAGCACAACAAAATCAAGGACAAATTTCACAACAAACCCAACATGTACCAAATAAAAATCAAGTCTCCAACAATAAAAATTTGATCACACAAAATCAAATGAATCATCCATCACAAGCCACTCATAACATGATTTCACAAAATCCACCCCAAAATCAACTCAATCCTCCATCACAAGACACTCATAACATGATTTCCCAAAATCCACCACAAAATCAAAACATCCCATCAAGCCAATACATTCAATCAAACCAATTTGTCCCAAATCAAAACACCATTCCATCACCTCAAGGACAAAATGCTTTGGATTATCAACAATATATTGCATATCAACAAGCTCAACAAGTCTTGCAAGTGCAACAAGCACACGCTTAGTTGCAAAAACAAGCCCAATTGCAAGCATAACAACAAGTTCAATTGCAAGCCCAACAATTACAAGAACAATAAAATTCCCAACAACAATAAATGCTTGTACAACAACAACAACAAGGCTTGTATTACAACAAACAACAACCATATATAAAAATTCACAACAAAATGTCTTGAATCGAAATTCAAGAGGAACATACAACACACCTCCACCATTATCACCATTACACACGTAATATCAAAATCCACCATACACACCATATAATACATTCAACACAAACACACCCCATTATGAAAATCTTGCATACAATTCATCTACCATCCCACAATACATGTATGCTCCACCGCCAAATAACCCTCAAGATGCTCTTTCTTCACAAATTAGAACACTCACACAACAAATTCAAGATATCCAAGATGGAAAAATGAAGAAATAATATGCAAAATGAGACTTGTGTCCATATCCTTTTGATAAAAAAATTGAAATAATACCATTCCCGCCCAGGTTTGAGATCCCCAAATTTGACAATTACAAAGGGTGTGGAAATCCAAATGACCATATCAAAGAATTTTATGTGGCATGTATGGAAGTAGCATATAATGACTCCTATTTGATGCATCCTTTCCCACATAGTTTGGGAGGCCAAGCCATAGAATGGTTCTTGCACTTACCTCCTAGAATCCAAAATTTCCAAGAAATAATAGATAGGTTTGTGGATCACTTCTCCTACAACATCGATATGGACATAATTTTGGAGGAACTATACACCCTAAAACAAAACAAGGGTGAATCATTTACAATTTTTTTGCAATGATGGAGGCATAGAGCTGGTAAATGCAAATGGCCACTTCCTGAAAAGTAACAAATATAGATCATTATTGCCAATGTAGAAATAGATTTGTCCTTCCAACTAAAAATGCAATGCGTCTCATCATACAAAGAACACATACTTAGGGGTCTTAACTTTGAAAGAGCCCTTATCGTATAAGGAGCAACACAAGCTTACAAAGATAACCGTTTGTCATCTAGTTCCAATGAAAAACCCCTTATAGGGGCCAATACAAGAATGTTACTAATGATGGCATAGTTGATATGAAACTGGTGATAAGTGCTCCAAAATAGACAAACACACAACAACCAAACATGCAACCGCAAAACAACCAACACTGCCAACACTCAAAGAGGACCACCCCCTCGAAATAATTACCCTCAATGACACAAGTACACACCTTTGGGGGAACCTATGGAAGTGTTCATGCAAAAACTAGTGCAATCTAATCTCATCACACTCCCTAATTATCAAAATTAAAAAGAGCCTCAAGTCAAACCTCCATGGTATAACGAGAGGGATCTTTATGATTTTGACAAAATAAAGGGACACAAAACATCAAGTTGCATGAAATTGAAAAATTTCATTCAAGATCTTATCAACAATGTAGATGCAACTATAGATCAATGATCAGGAAATCAAGACCTTAAAATATACAAGACCCCGATGGTGGACCATAGCAAGGGAAATGATAATGGAAAAGGGAAGGATTAACACAATGTAGGTCATGTGTATAACAATGTGGTAGCATCTTGTGATCATTTTATATTTGACATCACAATCAAAGGGCCTAGTGCAAAGTGTGGAGTCGCCACACGTAGAGGAAAAGTCACTATCCAAGGAGCACCATCACAACCTAGGGCACCACCATCACTACCAAAGTCAAATCCAAATGATTATAGCCTCTTGGACCAATTGAAGAAGACTCCTTCCCAAATCTCCATCCTAGAGTTATTGAAAATAGCTCTTACACATAGGGACATCCTAGAAAAGGCTTTATCATCATCATCATATGTACCTGATAATCTTGATACCGAACAATTCCAAGCTATGGTCAGACACATCACCACTCCTCATATTCTTAAATTTTTTGAGCAAGACCTTCCAACATAGCCATCACATAACCACACATTGCATCTTGAGGTCCTCATTCACAAAAAACAAAGTCAAAAGAGTCTTGGTGGATGGAGGAGTTGGTCTTAATATTTGTACCCTTTAACTGATCAAGAACATGGGCTATTCCAAAAATGCTATTGAAAAGGAAAAAGGTGTAACTATAAGGGCATATGATGATCAAGAATGGGTTTATGAAGGCATAATCAAAATTCCCATCCAAGTAGGACCCGTAATTGTAAAAACTACTTGCCAAGTGCTTGAACTTGACCTTCCATATAATATCCTTCTAGGTCACCCATGGATCCATGCCATGTAAGCCATCGCTTCATACCTACCACCAATGCATTAAGTTTCCATATGAAGATAGAGAAATCACAATCCATGGTGATCTCAAACCATTCTACTATTGCAAGAATCTTGAAGCAAAGTACTATAAGATCCTATAAGTGCCTAAGAATGATGAAGTGCCAACACTTTCCTCTTTCATTGACCCATCTACCCTAGCTTCAACTTCCAAATAAAAAAACCTTATCATGCAAAACATCCTTGGTATCAAAGCAATAATTAAAGACAATGGGTGTGGATACTATAACTTGAAGAAGGACTCTTTTATGGTTGGAGAGTTGCCTATTTATCCTAGATCCTATGGAAAGCCCCAACCAATTGACAAGGTATAAAAGACAATCAAGATGGCATCTACCACTTTCACAAAGTGGGGAGAGTTGAACAAGGAGATCATTGATGAGGAAAATTTATCAGAATTATTATATCAAGATAATAGACCCAAGCCCGCTCTTCCAATGGAGGATGACAACAAAGGATTGCAACTAATGATGGGTTGGGGATACAAAAATAATGAAAAGTTGGGCCAAAAAAATAATGGTTTTCTAGAACCTCTTGCTCATGAGAAATGACCTAAGAATCTTGGTCTTGGATGTACCACAAGTAAAGTGACCCTTCTTGGCAAGGGTGCTTCTATCAAATGATTCAAACCTTCATTTTGGTTACCTACATCACGTAATGATACCATCGACGACTTTCCCCTCGATATCATAGATTTATTTGAGGATACCTGCATATTCATGATCACCACCACATCCTTTGCTTCAAATAGCCAAATCACCGAATTGAAACTGTATGTGCATAAAATTGGTCACGTCTAAGTAATCCTGACATTTAATTAAATATTTATTATTTAATTAATTTCTCTAAAGTCTTCTACATGTAATTAAATATAATTAATTTAATTATATTGTCCATTCATTTTATTCTCCCACCATAATTGAATAAATTTATTTTATTTAATTATTTCACATGTCTACTTGATTAATTAAATAAATACATTTTATTTATTTAAATTAATTATCATCTTTTGAATTTAATTAAAATATTCTTAATTAAATTTAAATATTTCTTTTCTTCTATTTTAAACTTTCTTCTAATTAATTAAATACTTTATTTAATTAATTTCATAACACATCATTTCTTCAAATTTAATTAAATATTTTTATTTAATTAAAGATCTTCTATTTTCTTCAAATCATAATTAAATATTTCATTTAACTATGAAATCTTCTGATTTCCTCAAAATCTTAATTAAATATTTATTTAATTAAGAAAAATCTACATGCACTCATAAATAAATAATTGAATTTGATAATTCATTATTTATCTTCTCAATATCTTTCCATTATCTTCTAAAAAATATTATTTTGTCAATCATCTCATCTTATCTCTTCCACGAAAATAGAAAAATCTTGATTTATTCGTTTTCTTCTATTTTTCTCTCCAGTCTCGCCCGCCTTCGACCGTTCAATTTGTCAGGAATTATTACAGCCATTGATCAAACTCAACCAATCAAAATCCTCAAAAAACTCTATAAATACATGTACGAATCCAAGCATTGGTTACACACGTACACTCAAAGATATACGCAGACACACACAAGCAATTACGCTTATGCATTTGCATCTTTAGCAATAATCTTATTATATCTTAGCAATAATCTTGCATCTTAGTATAGTATGCATTTTAATTTAAATCTCATTCTCTAGTAGTCCATTTCGTTGAGCTTGGCATATAAAATCTGAGAGCAACTCGAATCAACGAAATGCTAGAGATAGAGAGCAATAGAATGACTTCGAAGAAGCTGCCATAAAGAGTTTGTTTATTTTTCTTTCAGTTTCTTTGATATAAGGTTTTATTGATTGTGTTTTGAATTCATTTATGATAAGCATATTTTCATACACACATAAAATGGTGCCCACCGTGGGGCTTATGCCCCAATTTTGATGTTTTTCTGTAGAACATTCTAACAGGTTTTCGCGTTTTGGAGTTTGGCTTTCAGAAAAATTCGGCGTTTTAGCACATCCGACACATTTCTGTAGCGCATTTGGGAATTTAATGTTTCTATTTTGCAAGAAATTTTAGTGCATCTGGGGACTGTTTCGGCACTTCTGAGGGTTAATTTAGCACATCCGAGGGATAGAATAGCGCATATAGTCTCATTACATTTAGAGTTAAAATTGCACTTAACTAAAGTAGCGCATTTAATAACTGTTTTAGCGCATATAGGAGTTAAGTTAGTGCATTTAAGGTAAATTTTAGAACATTAGTGATGCAGTATTTACATATTTAAATTGGTGTTTAATTAAAGTGGCACATTTAAGGACTATTTTAGCACATTTAGGGTCTATTTCTGCTCATCTGGAATCTGTTTCTACTCATATATTGTCTGTTTCAATGCATCTAGGTTGTAACATAAAAATAGGATTATGAGTTTGACGCATTCCGCAGAAAGAATCTTTTCTGGTTTAAAATGAATCAATCTAGGATAGTCACCACACTTTGATCATGCAGTTAAAATGAACCCCATGTCGGTTGTGAAGCAATATCTTCACTTAGCTTAAATCATTATGATTTGGTGCATTAAAATGAATTTGTTTACTCTGCTTGATTGTGCTTGAAAGTGGTAGGTGATTATGCTCTCACCCTGTGCAAACTAGGTGATCAGAAAGCCAGACCCACTTTATCCCTGTGTAACCCTGATACAATAACTGAAGTATCCTCTCCCCTTGTGCAATGATGCGAATCCTGGGTGTAAGAGAAACAAATTGGGCCTGCTTGGGGATTTCATCACCCCAACGTGACTCAAACCGGAAATGGAGCTAAAGCTAAGCTACCCCCGACCGGTATACAAATGTGAATCTTAAGGGAAAACCTAAGATTACGAGTGCGGATGTGTCATATGGACAGAGTAGACTCCCATAAACATTGTTGAGCTTAACCTCTTCAGGCTGGAGTGCCACCTAATTGGTGATTAATCTCTTGCCCTATGTATGGCCACTCGAATGGGGGTCCCGAATTAAACACCATTGTTTAGTAAACCAAAAACCTTCTATTTGCTAGCACAACACCGGTTAGTGTGAAGGCATCCACACTTTCGTAGTCTGTAGTTGAGGTGATCAATTTTCCATGGGAGTTTCATGGGGATTGGAAGCTTGGTTGGCATGAGAAGAGAGTGCACTGTAAGGGGGAGCCCGTGTAGCCAAGCTTCTGAATTCACACGCTACCGATATGCGGTTGGGGAAACCCGCGTGGAATCTAGCAGATATTGTCCTGGCTTTACCATAGGATGTGCTTGCTTTATCTGTGTTTGGTTACATTCCATTTAATTCAGAGTGTTTGCTATGTTTTCCATCACATTAACTCAGATAAAAGATCATCTGAAATGAACATGAAAAACAACAACTGAAATCATTCACACACTTGACTTTCTGACATCTTGGGTTCAATAACATTCTAATATTTTCTCCCATGCTTAGAAAGTGGAAAGCAACAAAATTTGTCAAGAAATCAGTTTCCAGTAGGATCAGGAAACCCAAGAAACAATTAGGGTATAAGAAAACATTACAAAGAAGAAATTTTTTGTACAAAAGTCGACACGTCTTACTTCATTACCGTGGATTTCTTCATAGATACCAAGACTTTGTTAGGGGATTAATTGACGAGTACGCTGTAGAGCCTTTGGATTCTCGAGCTTATTATCAGAGATTATCTCTATCTCAATGACATAATCTAATCAAGCTCTTGAGTTTGATAATATACCACAACCTTCTATTGAATATCCATCACATCCCAGTCAAATCCTTCAGTGATTTTAAAACCTTTTTTTTGAAACAAAAGATCAAATCTTAAGAGTGCGCCCTTCAAACAAATTTTATAATTATTGATTCAACTTCCCCAATAGGATTCTGACATCCTTCATCATTGGAAGCCACAATAAAAAATTAGGAACATCTTTGATCATATCATAGGATTCACATCTTATCAGATCAAGATATCCTCATTATTGCACTTATCGAAACCATGATCTAAGTTTAGAACTCTTCAAAATCATATGCCTATCTCTACAAGATCTCAATACAATAAATTGAAGGACGAAATCCAACAAGAAGGTCATACCCAAAACACTCAAGAAGAAGGTGAAAGCAACAATCCTATTTACAGTATAAATCGTAATCCACTTTTCAACAACGACATGGATAACAGAGAAGAAAATCCATTCCACAACTACAGAGACATGAACAAAACCCATATAGATAGTGATGAGGAATGAGATGAAGAACGTCTTAGAGAGGCTGAGCAAGATCCAAAATTTCACAAAGCCATAGAAAAGATCTTGCAACGCGATAAAGAAAAATATTTCCTCTATCTAGCTGACCAAGGAGCTAAATTGCCTCATGACTTTGATACCGAGAATTTGAAGAACAAACCTAAAGAATCACCCCTATCTGATCTTAGTGCTTTGACTCAACAAATTAAGGAACTTCAAGCACAAATTAAAGAATTACAAGGGGGAGCCACAACAAAGAAATATACCCTTGAGGACATTTGTCCTTATCCTTTCAATCGAAGTCTCAACATGATTCCATTTCCCAAACATTGCAAAATTCCAAAATTTGATTGGTATAATGGGAAAGCAGATCCAATCGATCATGTTAGAGACTTCTGAAACATGACTTTAGAGTTTGATCATGAGGAAACTTACTTGATGCATTTGTTTCCTAGGAGTCTTGGAGCTCACTCTATGGAATGGCTATCAAAAATCACACTCCTGTCAAGACATTTGAGGAATTAATCAATCTGTTTATATTACAATATTCCTACAACATCCAACACCAAATCACTATGATAGATCTCTACAAAGTTGTGCAAAAACCTGGTGAACCTTTTATTACTTTTCTTCAGAGATGGAGAAGAATGTTCGCTAGATATCCATGTCCTATTCTTGAAAAGGAAAAGATGGTCACCTTCATTAGCAACTTGAATTCAAAAATGAGCTATCATTTGAATTTACATTTTCTTCCCTCTTTTGAGAAATTGATTGAAGATGCTATAACCATTGAAAGTGCTTTGGTCAAAAGAATAATAAACCTTGACAAGGATAATCCTAGCTCATTCAATCATCATAACAATCAGGACAAGTCTAAATTTTGGACTCGCAACAAGAATGTGGTGAATGATGGTGTTGTTGATGCAAATCATGTCTCGACAAAGCCATTTGTCCTTAGTACTCCAAGTGCTCCTCGCAACAACAACTATAACAATGTCAACTCGGTCACAAATCAAGGAAACAATCCTCCTCTCCCGAGAAACAATGTGAATCAACATTCTACTCCCAATCAAGGGGCTTCCAACAATCAAGGATTCTGAGGAACCAATCACAATAACAAATCCTTAGGGAATACCTCAAATACAAATCCACAATGATTTTCATTCTTCTCCAGTAGAACTTACACTCCACTGGGTCAATCTTTGGAATCTGCATTCAAAGAGTTGATGGCTAAAAATGTCATTACCTTGCCACCTCAACGAAACTATGAACCCAGTGTGAAGCCTCCATCATGGAATGAGGCATACTATTGTGACTATCACTGGTGCAAAGGTCATCACACAAATAACTATCAAGCCTTGAAGAATACCATTCAAGACTTAGTCAAAAATGGCACCATCACAATAGAAGGACATCAACAATCAAATGAAGACCACCAAGCATTTCGTAACCCTTTGCCCAACTATCAAAAAGGTGAGTCTTTGGGAAAAAGTGTGAATCATATTGATGATATGATAATCAATCATATCTACATTGACGATGAGTAGGTCAATGTTATAAAAGTCAAGGAAAAAATGGAATATAGGGAGGTCAACGCAACGACAAGGGCACAAGCTAAAGTTGTCTTAAAGGGTGCCTCTTCAAAATCCACTGGGCCTCCACCTCAACATCAATATGACTTATTCAATCAACTTCAAAAAACTCCTGCTCAGATTTCTATCATAGAACTCTTGAAGATTTCCCCAACACATAAGGAAATTATTGAAAAGACCCTTGTTGAAAAAAATGTATCCACTGATCTGGATGTGGATCAATTTCAAGCCATGGTAGGACACTTGTCCTCACTGACATGCCTTTAATTTTCTGAAAAAGATGATGTTTCCATAACTCATCCTCATAATTCATCATTATACCTGGAAGTCATGGTTCACAAGTTTCGTGTCAGACGGGTTCTAATAGATGGAGGTGCTGGTTTGAACATATGTACCATGAAGTTAGTTCAGGCTTTAGGATTTTCTAAGGACTCCATTGATCCTAGAAGAAAGATTACTATTAAAGTCTACGATGATGAGGAAAGAGCATCTAAGGGTTTAATCATGCTACCAATTAGAGTGGGACCTATTATCAAAAATACTTTCTGTCAAGTATTAGACCGTGATCTTGCATACATCTTGTTGGGTCGTCCTTGGATCCACGAAATGCAAGCTGTCCCATCCACATATCATCAATGTCTTAAGTTTCCTTATGATGGGCAGGAAATCACGACACCAGCTGATAAATCAAATGTCCAAACTTGTGCCAACATCAAAGCCAATCAAGATACTTTGGTTCTTAACAATCGAGAAGCTCGTGCTAGTACTTCTCTCAAGATTGATACACAAATCAGCTAGTTAACCAATAGTTTTGAAAGGAAATTGAGATTTAAAGACCATGGAGTCGGGGAGTACTCTCTCTGTTTGGCTAATTTACCTACATCACCTCGGTCATATGGACAGCCTTCTATCACACAACATCAGATATCAGTAGCATCAACATCAACCCAATGACCAACAGAGCCAAACACAAAGTTTAATGGACGATTCATCAAAGAAAAATTCCCCATGGAAGATCCTGAGGATAGAGAAATTCTAAACTAGCTCTATAAAGATGAAGATGAAGCAGTTTTTAATGTCAAATTACCAATAGATATATATGGAAAAGGGTATTCAATCATGTAGAAGATAGGCTATGATAAGGGTCCTATCGGAAAAATAAAAGGAGTAGTTGAGCGTATTCACCCTTGAGGACTTGCTACAAAAGAGAAAACCAGACTAGGCTATGATGCTAACTCAAAATAAGGAACATCCAAACAACTGCATGGTACTGTCTTCACATTACAAGAAGGTTCAGATTCAAGAGAAGCATGTTTGGCAACAATTCATAATTTCATGGATAATCACTCTGACACAGACTCTACTGAATATGAATGGGACACCATTTACAATGATGAGTTCTGGAGGGACAAAGAAGTTGATGTAATACACCAGTATACCCCAACTCTAATCGAAGGTGAAGGTTTAGGGACCCAAACACGAGAATCTAAACTACAAGGTGACTATGATTCTAGTGATACTGAGTCAGATTTAAATGAATAAGACTATCATGAGAACAGTATCATCATTGATCCACCTCATACCTCAGATCCTACGGTCAACTCCGTTATGACCATAACCATAGCCGACTTCATGCAACCCAACAACCCGCTATCTTTGATCCATCTTGATCTCATTGATTGGGATGCATCCGAACCTATTGATATACCTATGTTTCCAAGTGATGAATCTATCGTCAACTTCCTTTCCTCGGATGACGCAAATGATTGTTCCACTAGCGATTTTTGGCATAGAGTCTTTAATCAAGAGAGTGTCAATTCTCCTAGCTGCAAAAGTAAAAATCCAAAAGAAAGATCTAATGGTGAAAACCAGAATCTGGCAATGTTAGATCAAGAAAAAGATAAAATAAAGAGTGCATCAGATGGTGAAAACCTTTTTAAGGCGCCAAACGATGGGAATCTTGACACTCTCCTAGAGCACTACCATGAGCGATCGCCTATTTTTATTGAGCCTACAAATGCTATCAATCTTGAAACTTTAGACAAACCAAGGATTTTACAATTAGCTGCATCAATGACAGAAGAAGAAATACCAGAGTTCATGGAATTTCTAAGAGAAAATCAAGTCAACTTTGCTTGGTCTTATGCAGACATGCTAGGTCTTTATCCTGATCTTATCATGCATCACTTGTCTATTAAACCGGGGGTTAAGCCTGTGAAACAAAAACTCAGAAAGATGCACCCCCATGTTGCATTATTAGTTAAAGAAGAACTAAGAAAGCTCCTTGATGTGGGCTTCATAAGATCAATCGACTACGCAGAATGGATCTCCAACATTGTTCCTATATCCAAGCCAGATAAAAGTGTCAGAGTATGCACAGATTTCAGAGACCTTAATAAAGCATGTCCTAAGGATGACTTCCCACTTCCAAACATCAACACTATAGTTGATCTGACAGCTGGACATGCCATGTATTCATTAATGGATGGTTTTTCTGGTTACAACCAAATCAAGATTGCACCCAAAGACCAGGAGAAAACAACTTTCACATGTCCATGGGGAACTTACTGTTGGAACGTCATGCCTTTCGGTCTAAAGAATGCTGGGGCTACATACCAAAGAGCTATGAATACAATATTTCAGGACATGATGCATACATTCATGGAAGATTACGTGGATGACATATTGGCAAAGTCATACACCAGAGAAGGACATCTGGAAATATTGTCCAAAATATTTGCAAGATTGGAGATATTCAAAGTTTGCCTCAATCCCAAGAAATGTGTTTTTGGGGTCACCTCTGGAAAACTCTTAGGATACATAGTATCAGGAAAAGGAATTGAAGTAGATCCTGCCAAAGTACAGGAAATCATGGAAATGCCTCCCCCAACAAACATCAGTCAGTTGAGATCATTACAGGGATGACTTCAATCTATACGAAGGTTCATTGCACAATTGGCCGACAAAAGTCTACCTTTCACACATTTACTGCATAAGAATGTTCCTTTCAAGTGGGATGACAAGTGTGAATTAGATTTTCAACAAATCAAATAGTACTTAATGACTCCACCAATTCTAGTACCACCAAATCCAGACAAACCATTGATCTTATATATTGCCGCAACAGAGACATCCTTGGGTGCATTGATAGCACAAGAAGACCATACAAGGAAAGAATGTGCAATTTATTACATCAATAGAACACTAACGAGTCATGAGCTCAACTACACTACCATCGAGAAGGCTTGTCTAGCGGTAGTCTTTACTTCACATAAATTTTGGCATTACATGTTAACTCATACAATCAATCTTCTTTCAAAGATTGATCCACTCAAGTATCTATTAAGCAAAGCATCATTGACAAGAAGGTTAGAAAAATGGGTAATGATTTTGAGTGAGTTTGATATCCATTATATTGATCGTAAGGAAATCAAAGGAAAAGTTATCACTGATCAACTAGTTGAAGCACCACTGCAAGCAAATCATCCCCTACACATTGAATTTCCAGATGCTGATGTCTTTACTGCAGAATCCAAACAACCATGGTCCTTATATTTCGATGGTTCTTTCACCCAACATGGATCGAGGGCAGGCATACTTTTCATCACCCCCTAAGGACACACCATTCCTTGATCATATAGGCTAATGGTTTTGTGCACTAACAACATAGCTGAATATGAAGCATTAATCACTGGACTCAAAATAGCATTGGAATGGAGGATTACAGAATTACAAGTATATGGCGACTCACAGTTAGTCATTAATCAGATCAATGATGATTATCAGACCAAAGATGACAAAATTTTGCCATATAAAAAGATGGTTGACGACTTCAAAAAGTACTTTGTGGATATCAAATTCACACAAATTCCAAGGCTTGATAACAAAGCAGCCGATGCCATGGCTACAATCGCATCATTGTTACAACTCCTAGAAAATCAGACTTGCTATGAATTTCTGGTGGAACAATCATTTGCACCTGCCTATGACACGCCTGAAAGCCAAATCATTTGCCACTTGGTGGGATCCATTTCACCTTGGTATGGCAAGATTTATGCCTACCTAAAAGATGACAGCTTACCACCTGATTTATCCCATAGCCAAAAGCGAAATTTTATCTGTCAATCCTCTCGCTACACTCTTATCGCCGACACTCTTTATCACCGTGGTATTAATGGTACTTTACTCCGATGTCTTGAATGTGATGAATCTGACAAGGCTTTACAAGAAGTTCATGGTGGCATTTGTGGTACTCATTCGAGTGGACTGACCTTATCCAAGAAATTGATTAGAATGGGTTACTACTGGCCTACAATGGAGAGAGAATCATTCACTTTTGTGAAAACATGCTCAAAATGCCAAATTCATGGGAATCTCATTCATGCTCCTGCACAGGAACTTCAACCATTTACACCAACCTGGCCATTCTCCCAATGGGGGTTGGACCTAGTAGGCAAGATTCATCCTTCATCATCGAACGGGCATAAGTTCATCATCACAACCACTGAGTATTTTACCAAGTGGATTGAGGCAGTACCTCTTACTAAAGTTACCAACAAACAAATATCATCATTCATACTCAACTATATTATTTGTCAGTATGGCATTCCCAACTCCATTATTGCAGATAATGGATGACCTTTCAAGAATCAGGATGTTGATGAACTTTGTGAGCGATTTCATATTCAACACAGATATTCAACACCTTACTATCCACAAGGGAATGGCCAAGTAGAGGCCTCAAATAAGACTATACTAATTTTTTAAATGAAAACTGTGAATGATTCAGGGAAAGATTGGCATGTTCAACTCAATCCTGCCTTATGGGCCTACAAAACCAGTGTCTGCGCGCCAATAGGAGCAACGCCATTTGCTCTTGTCTATGGAGTGGAGGCTATACTTCCTCTAGAAGTTGAGATTCCCTCACTTAGAGTCTCACTAAAAGGTCTCACAATAGGTGATGACTACAGAGTTTCCCGACTGCAAGAGCTAGAACTCCTAGATGAAAAGAGAAAGAGCAGCGGATCATTTGAAAGCATACCAACAGATGATGTCTCGCAGTTATAATCACAAAGTAAAGCCATGTACCTTTTAGGTGGGTGATCTAGTTTTGAAAGAAAATCCATGAAATCAACAAGACAGAAAAGAAGGGAAAGTTTGAACCAAATTGGCTAGGTCCTTATGTGGTTATCACAGTCTACGGTTTAGGAGCCTACAAACTATCAACACCAAAAGGGGACTTTTTTGAAGAACCCATCAACAACATGCACCTGAAGAAATATTACGTTTAAGTTAGTTATCATCATCCATAAAAGTCCTGAAGAAATACAAAAACAGTAGAAAAAGTCCTAAAAAATACAAAAACAGTAGATAAATGTCCTGAAGAAATACAAAAAACAACAGAAAAAGTCCTAAAAAAATCAAAAACAGTAGAAAAAGTCCTGAAGAAATGGTTACCTTGGTGAAAACCTGGCAAACAGGCATTCGGTAGTGACAAAAAAAAATTAAAAAATTAAAAAAATCATCATAGGGTGAAAACCTGGCAACAGGCAGTCTATTGACAAGAAAAATGCAATAATAACAAATAGTGAAAATCTGGCAAACAAACACTATTTGTAGCTCTCCATCTATTAGTTCATGTTCTACACTTGGCTTCTCAGCCTTCATTTCATGCATCTTTTCATCATCTTAGGGCCATACCAGCATCATGTTGTCACCATTTTCCTAGAACGATAACGTCTTACCATGGCTTGATCATTGTACATATCCATTTCGACAAGTTGTGTCAATACTGGGGGCAAACATTGACATACTAGGGGCAATCAACTTTTAGGTTTTACTGAAACAACTAGACAATGACATCAAATTCAATCTTGCGAACAAACAATCAAATCTTATGAACAACTATCCAATCATTGATCCATATCACAACATTTTTCAGCTAAGTACCATATCATGACTCATATATGGATGATCTAAAATCTGAATAATGTTTGGCATAGTAGTACTAAATTTTGAACAATGGTTGTTTAATTTTTGATATCATCTCTCTAGAGCACACTCGATGATGTACTAAACTAGAGTGGCGAGGAAAGAGGATGATCTTTCTTTGTCTATTGTCTTGAGGTTAACTATCCATCTGTTGCAAATATGTCGCGAGACATGATTTCCAAAGTTTATCATTGATGACAGTTCCCAATTTGTATCAGAAGGTGGTTAGTCTTTGTTTGTTTATGCAAGAAATGTTCAGGTCATCTGGGTTCAATTATACCTCGATGCTTGTGTTTACTTGCTATATCAAAAATCATGAAAGTTTTACTCAGGTCATCATTGGTGCTAATTTACCCTCTGATGCTTGTACATACTTCCAACATTTTTAACGCTCTATGCTGATTCAAGAAAACTAACAAAAGGCTTAACAAATGGTTCATTTCATTTAGTTGCATTTCATTTTAGATCAGTGTATATATATCTGCATACTGGATTTGCATCAGAGTTTTTGAAAGGGCTAACAAGAACATCAACGACTGCCATGTCTCTTTGGACTGTTTGTGGAGGACATTCAAATATTTGTTTCATCATCACCTTTCATCTTCATTATCATCTCATCCTCATTATCATTTCATCTAGGTCCTATCATCTATCATTTTCCATTCATTTGCATATCATTTAGGATCCTGTATCATTTCATTTTCATATCATCATTTCATTATCATTTCAATTCTTCATCATTTCATTATCATCTCATCCTCATTATCATTTCATCTAGGTCCTATCATCTATCATCTGCCATTCATTTCCATATTATTTTAGATCCTATATCATTTCATATCATTCATTTCATTTTCATATCATCATTTCATTATCATTATCATTTCATATCATTTCAATTCTTCATCATTTCATTTTCATTCATTTCATTATCATATCACTTTCATTTTCATATTATTATTTCATTATCATTATCATTTCCTATCATTCAAATTTTTCATCATGTCATTATTATCACTTTCATTTTCATATGGTCATTTCATTATCATTTCATTTATTATCTCATTATCGTTCATTTCATTATTATATCACTTTCATTTTCATATTGTCATTTCATTTATTATCTCATTATCGTTCATTTATCATTTCATTTCGTCATCATTACATTTCATCACATATCATTTATCATCTTATCATACTATTATTAATCAATTCACTTCATATCGTTATTCATATCATTTATCATTTGTCACATTACATTCACATCAGACCTTTAATCATCCTATCATTTTCATATTACAAATTCATGATGCATATCATAAACCCAACATTCATTTTCCATCATACTATGATTAGTTACTTGCATTCAAAAATCCAAAAACAAACATTCCATACATACATTTTTATATCATTTGCCAAACAACATTTTTCATAAAACATATCAAATATCCCATGGCATATTTTCATAATCACATCATAAGTCATCCACCTGCATGACATCATTAGTACACATCATCAATTATTTTTAACATCATAAAAACATCATATCCAATCATCTTGCATATCATGATAGTCATCAAATCATTAAAATGCATACCAAAATCCATAACATATAGAAATAAATGTATATCACATAATCATCCCATAAATTCACATCACATCATCAAAAATCATCGCCGCTGCATATCATCGCTCATCATAAATAATACAAATGTCCAATGTCCAAAGAAACTAAAAATTCAAAAGAGAGATACATGGGATATGATCAAAAATCACATATACATGCTCTAAAAATGATATACATGTGTGAAATATATCTGCATCACAACATCACAAACTAGCTGGTTGATGCCCCTGATGGAGCTGGTCCGAAAGGAGGTGGCCTGCCACTAGTACCTGCGTCTAGATCCCGCCAAGGCCCAATAACCCCCATGCTCTGTGTGACTATTTGCGACCTGCTCCTGGTCCTACTGCGAGATCATGGGAATGGCTCCCTGGGCTCAGGAGGACACAACTCCTCATATCTAACACGGTAGTACTCTGCCTCCCTCGCCATCTCCATGCCCTCTGCAATTGCATCTCACAAGGACACACTCTCTACAGTGCCCATAAGCCTCTGAGCAATGCCCTCAGCCTCCACTGCCCTTCGTCTCAAAGAATCCCTCTCTGTGATTAGCTGGGCTATTTGTGGGTCTGGGGTAGGCTGGGATACCTGTGTCGGTGTTGGAGCATGAGCCTGTGCCTGTGTCAGCTGTGACTATAATTGTACTATCAAACTCTATGCCTGACCTAGCTGACCCTGAATAGTCTACACCTAAGCTTGCAATATGTCTATCTGTGCCTGTTGTGAAGAGGAGGAAACCCTGATAACAGTCTGTAGTCTGCCACCAGATCTAGGCCTCCTTATAATCTGAGCACTGCCGAGGATGTCTAACCTTTGCCTCACTACCCTCTCCTCCTCCCCTCCATCATCTCCCCCATCATCTCCACCATCTAAGCTATCCTCATCTCTGCCTCCCTCCTCATCTCTATCCCCCTCCTCATCGTCTCTACTCTCCTCCTCCTCTCCTCCACCCACCGCCTACTCTCCGCTTGCCACCTCCTCCTATCTCTCCACCCCTGGCTGCTATACTACCGCAATGGGCCCTGGCTCATCTGGAAATGTAAATCGTGGGAATCGATGTGTGTGAAAGTACACTAAGTACTCATCTGACATCCCTACATTAGTCACCTCTGGCCTATATGCCCATACCTCAGACTGTAATCTGGAATACTCTGTATATGCCACCTAGTATGTAATACATCGTCCCCATCTAGGATCATCCTTGCACCGCCCATAGTGAGCAATGCCTTGTGGCATCCCTTGCGTATATCCGTACTACCTCTGAACCTGCAAGGCTAAAAATCTCTCAATAATGTATGGGGTCCGTCTTATATATCGGGGCATGCAGACAAATGGCATCTCCAAATGATCCATGTCCCAGGGGTTGCAATTTGTGTACAACCTCCATATAACTGAATCCACATCATCTAGCATGCGCCGCCAGTACTCCAACTTTCCCAGCTTGGGCTGGACAAGTGCACCTGAATACACATATACATATGGCCTGCCTGGTGGCCTAGCCCTAGCACACTCTGGCCTCGTAATCACAATATGCTCCCATGCCCAGATCTAGAGTAGAGTCACACCACTGGCCAAACTTCTCGATCCTTGGTATACCACCTAATGCAGATCATGATACAAATGAGCCAAAATGCAGCTCCTCCAGGCATACCTCCACGGTTGAGTCACCATCCACTCTAGCATCCTACCCCAACCAACTGAAAATCCCTTCGACCGATGGTCCGGTCCAAGGAAGCCTCCAATGAATGCACCCAACATAACCACTAAGGCTGGATATCTACTGAAATCCACCCACAATCCAATATCCTGCTATCACCATATCACCGCAAATCCTCCTTAGTGCCTTCATCCCTCTTATCTCCTTGTGGTCATAAACCACAAGGGCACCTACCACAGGAATCCCTAGAATCCTGTACACATCCTCGGGTGTCACGGTCATCTCACCAGTCAGCAAATGAAATGTGTTATGATTGAAATGCCACCTCTCTGCCAATGTAGTCAACAGTCCCCTATTGACTCTAATCCCTCAAGGGATAGTTAACAGGGATCCCAACCCACAACCAGCTATCCACTGTACCTTTGCTGGAGTCAGTTCTCCTACCCGTTCCCAACATATCGGGAATCGCTCTCTAATCTGAAGGTTGTCAAAAACCTCCTATTTTTTGGTCATCACAAGGAAAATTAATCAGACTCATACCAATGACTCATATCATGTGCTCTATCTACCAAGTGAACTATATCAGTGACCGATATCAAATTAATCAGTGAATCATATCAACGCATCATATTAGTGACGCATATCATGCAATCAATCATATCATGCACTCAATGCTAAATCAATCTATCTGAATATCAAATCAAGCTACTCTATCATTATTTACTATTTGTTTTCTTTTTTAGGAAAGCAAATTTATCAACGATCAAATCATTTTCTTATTTTTACTTCAGTCACGAATACAAATATGTTGGAATCACATTATCTACTATTTGGTTTCTATCACAGAAAACAAATTTATCAGAAGTCATATCAAGCATATACTCTTTGTTTTATAAAAGAAAAGTTATCAAACAATACATCAATCATTCTACTCTTTATTTTTAATTCAAGAGAAGCAAAGTTATCAGCTACCTACTCATTATTTTTCATTTTTGGGAAACAAGGTTATCAGTTATCTACTCTTTATTTTCTATTCGGGGAAGCAAAGTTATCAGTTAATCATCAGATTTCCTATCATTTCTATCCATATCAGCATGATGTCAAACTAATTTCTCTATCTATTGACCAAGGAAGCAATGTAGACCATCATTTTTCATCACAATGACATTTTGCCAAAATTTTTCCATATGCGCTAATCTGCGCCTCCGATGCACTGAAACTCATAAGCGCTACAGTTTACCTTGGAAGGGCTATAACTCCGTATGCGCATTTTTGCACCCTAAAAGCGCTAAAGTTTTCCCTATAAGCACTAAGATACACAACGAATGTGCTACTTCATACCCTAGATGTGCTAATCCACTTTTGTTGCGGCTAATCCCTAAATGAGCGACTTTGTGCCCTAGATGCGCTAAAGTTTTCTAGCTGGACTTCACTCCTATAAATGTTAATCTACACTTCGTATGCGCTAGAGAACCAAAAATTTACCTTGCACCTATATGCGCTACGGAAATTTTCTCGAATGTGCTAAAATAGATAGTCGTATGCGCTAAAACAAATTTTTTAAACCTAAATCCGCTCGAAAAAGCTTGAAAATTTGATCAAAATAATTTTTTTTTGAATCATAAAGGGTAACGGTCTGGTCTCTGGAATCGGCGGGCCCACTCGAATCTATGCGTGTGAAATGGAATCAACATCTCGCTAAGTCACCGTCAAAGCATAAAAATAAATATAGCAAAAGAGTGAAAATGACTTCCACTTTCACCCCTTTTACCTTATATGTGTCAATTAAGGTGGGTTTTTGGTGGCATTTACTTTATTTTTTTCATCAGGGGCATCTTTTACACCAATTATCGGGAGCTAAATCATTGAATCGCCATCAGAATTTCATCATCCAATCAAGTTTTTTTTTCAAAACTCATATCACCATCCGTAATTTACCTCCCGAGGGGGCATCATCAACATCAGCATCAAAAACATATCAGGGGCAAAAATTTTATTTTCTTCGAAGCAATGCATTTCACACATCACTTCAAAGAGGGGAAAAATGTATGTGCATAAAATTGGTCATGTCTAAGTAATCCTGACATTTAATTAAATATTTATTATTTAATTAATTTCTCTAAAGTCTTCTACATGTAATTAAATAATTAATTTAATTATATTGTCCATTCATTTTATTCTCCCACCATAATTGAATAAATTTATTTTATTTAATTATTTCACATGTCTACTTGATTAATTAAATAAATACATTTTATTTATTTAAATTAATTATCATCTTTTAATTTAATTAAAATTTTTAATTAAATTTAAATATTTCTTTTCTTCTATTTTAAACTTTCTTCTAATTAATTAAATATTTTATTTAATTAATTTCATAACACATGTCATTTCTTCAAATTTAATTAAATATTTTATTTAATTAAAGATCTTCTATTTTCTTCAAATCATAATTAAATATTTCATTTAATTATGAAATCTTCTGATTTCCTCAAAATCTTAATTAAATATTTATTTAATTAAGAAAAATCTACATGCACTCATAAATAAATAATTGAATTTGATAATTCATTATTTATCTCTCAATATCTTTCCATTTATCTTCTAAAAAAGATGATTTTGTAATCATCTCATCTTATCTCTTCCACGAAAATAGAAAAATCTGATTTATTGTTTTCTTCTATTTTTCTCTCTAGTCCGTCCTTGACCGTTCGATCTGTCAGGAATTATTACAGCCATTGATCAAACTCAGCCAATCAAAATCCTCGAAAAACTCTATAAATACATGTGCAAATCCAAGCATTGGTTACACACGTACACTCAAAGATATACGGACACACACAAGCAATTACGCTTATGCATTTGCATCTTTAGCAATAATCTTATTATATCTTAGCAATAATCTTGCATCTTAGTATAGTATGCATTTTAATTTAAATCTCATTCTCTAGTAGTCCATTTGTTGAGCTTGGCATATAAAATCTGAGAGCAACTCGAATCAACGAAACGCTAGAGATAGAGAGCAATAGAATGACTTGAAGAAGAAGAGCGCCATAAAGAGTTTGTTTATTTTTCTTTAAGCTTTCTTTGATATAAGGTTTTATTGATTGTGTTTTGAATTCATTATGATGGCATATTTTCATACACACATAAAATGGGTGCCCACCATGGGGCTATGCGATTTGATGTTTTCGTAGAAACATTTTGAGGTTTAAGCGTTTTGGAGTTTGGCTTTCAGAAAAATTTGAGTTTTAGCGCATCGACACATTTTGTAGCGCATCGGGAATTTAATGTTTCTGTTTTGCAAGAAATTTTGAGTGCATCTGGGGACTGTTTCGGCACTTCTGAGGGTTAATTTAGCGCATCTGAGGGATAGAATAGTGCATATAGTCTCATTACATTTAGAGTTAAATTTGTACTTAATTAAAGTAGCGCATTTAATAACTGTTTTAGCGCATATAGGAGTTAAGTTAGCGCATTTAAGGAAGATTTTAGAACATCCATGCTGCATTATTTATATTGTGGTGTTTAATTAAAGTGGCACATTTAAGGACTATTTTAAGCATTTAGGGTCTATTTGCTCATCACGGAATTTGTTTGAGATCCCCAAATTTGACAATTACAAAGGGTGTGGAAATCCAAATGACCATATCAAAGAATTTTATGTGGCATGTATGGAAGTAGCATATAATGACTCCTATTTGATGCATCCTTTCCCACATAGTTTGGGAGGCCAAGCCATAGAATGGTTCTTGCACTTACCTCCTAGAATCCAAAATTTCCAAGAAATAATAGATAGGTTTGTGGATCACTTCTCCTACAACATCGATATGGACATAATTTTGGAGGAACTATACACCCTAAAACAAAACAAGGGTGAATCATTTACAATTTTTTTGCAATGATGGAGGCATAGAGCTGGTAAATGCAAATGGCCACTTCCTGAAAAGTAACAAATATAGATCATTATTGCCAATGTAGAAATAGATTTGTCCTTCCAACTAAAAATGCAATGCGTCTCATCATACAAAGAACACATACTTAGGGGTCTTAACTTTGAAAGAGCCCTTATCGTATAAGGAGCAACACAAGCTTACAAAGATAACCGTTTGTCATCTAGTTCCAATGAAAAACCCCTTATAGGGGCCAATACAAGAATGTTACTAATGATGGCATAGTTGATATGAAACTGGTGATAAGTGCTCCAAAATAGACAAACACACAACAACCAAACATGCAACCGCAAAACAACCAACACTGCCAACACTCAAAGAGGACCACCCCCTCGAAATAATTACCCTCAATGACACAAGTACACACCTTTGGGGGAACCTATGGAAGTGTTCATGCAAAAACTAGTGCAATCTAATCTCATCACACTCCCTAATTATCAAAATTAAAAAGAGCCTCAAGTCAAACCTCCATGGTATAACGAGAGGGATCTTTATGATTTTGACAAAATAAAGGGACACAAAACATCAAGTTGCATGAAATTGAAAAATTTCATTCAAGATCTTATCAACAATGTAGATGCAACTATAGATCAATGATCAGGAAATCAAGACCTTAAAATATACAAGACCCCGATGGTGGACCATAGCAAGGGAAATGATAATGGAAAAGGGAAGGATTAACACAATGTAGGTCATGTGTATAACAATGTGGTAGCATCTTGTGATCATTTTATATTTGACATCACAATCAAAGGGCCTAGTGCAAAGTGTGGAGTCGCCACACGTAGAGGAAAAGTCACTATCCAAGGAGCACCATCACAACCTAGGGCACCACCATCACTACCAAAGTCAAATCCAAATGATTATAGCCTCTTGGACCAATTGAAGAAGACTCCTTCCCAAATCTCCATCCTAGAGTTATTGAAAATAGCTCTTACACATAGGGACATCCTAGAAAAGGCTTTATCATCATCATCATATGTACCTGATAATCTTGATACCGAACAATTCCAAGCTATGGTCAGACACATCACCACTCCTCATATTCTTAAATTTTTTGAGCAAGACCTTCCAACATAGCCATCACATAACCACACATTGCATCTTGAGGTCCTCATTCACAAAAAACAAAGTCAAAAGAGTCTTGGTGGATGGAGGAGTTGGTCTTAATATTTGTACCCTTTAACTGATCAAGAACATGGGCTATTCCAAAAATGCTATTGAAAAGGAAAAAGGTGTAACTATAAGGGCATATGATGATCAAGAATGGGTTTATGAAGGCATAATCAAAATTCCCATCCAAGTAGGACCCGTAATTGTAAAAACTACTTGCCAAGTGCTTGAACTTGACCTTCCATATAATATCCTTCTAGGTCACCCATGGATCCATGCCATGTAAGCCATCGCTTCATACCTACCACCAATGCATTAAGTTTCCATATGAAGATAGAGAAATCACAATCCATGGTGATCTCAAACCATTCTACTATTGCAAGAATCTTGAAGCAAAGTACTATAAGATCCTATAAGTGCCTAAGAATGATGAAGTGCCAACACTTTCCTCTTTCATTGACCCATCTACCCTAGCTTCAACTTCCAAATAAAAAAACCTTATCATGCAAAACATCCTTGGTATCAAAGCAATAATTAAAGACAATGGGTGTGGATACTATAACTTGAAGAAGGACTCTTTTATGGTTGGAGAGTTGCCTATTTATCCTAGATCCTATGGAAAGCCCCAACCAATTGACAAGGTATAAAAGACAATCAAGATGGCATCTACCACTTTCACAAAGTGGGGAGAGTTGAACAAGGAGATCATTGATGAGGAAAATTTATCAGAATTATTATATCAAGATAATAGACCCAAGCCCGCTCTTCCAATGGAGGATGACAACAAAGGATTGCAACTAATGATGGGTTGGGGATACAAAAATAATGAAAAGTTGGGCCAAAAAAATAATGGTTTTCTAGAACCTCTTGCTCATGAGAAATGACCTAAGAATCTTGGTCTTGGATGTACCACAAGTAAAGTGACCCTTCTTGGCAAGGGTGCTTCTATCAAATGATTCAAACCTTCATTTTGGTTACCTACATCACGTAATGATACCATCGACGACTTTCCCCTCGATATCATAGATTTATTTGAGGATACCTGCATATTCATGATCACCACCACATCCTTTGCTTCAAATAGCCAAATCACCGAATTGAAACTGTATGTGCATAAAATTGGTCACGTCTAAGTAATCCTGACATTTAATTAAATATTTATTATTTAATTAATTTCTCTAAAGTCTTCTACATGTAATTAAATATAATTAATTTAATTATATTGTCCATTCATTTTATTCTCCCACCATAATTGAATAAATTTATTTTATTTAATTATTTCACATGTCTACTTGATTAATTAAATAAATACATTTTATTTATTTAAATTAATTATCATCTTTTGAATTTAATTAAAATATTCTTAATTAAATTTAAATATTTCTTTTCTTCTATTTTAAACTTTCTTCTAATTAATTAAATACTTTATTTAATTAATTTCATAACACATCATTTCTTCAAATTTAATTAAATATTTTATTTAATTAAAGATCTTCTATTTTCTTCAAATCATAATTAAATATTTCATTTAATTATGAAATCTTCTGATTTCCTCAAAATCTTAATTAAATATTTATTTAATTAAGAAAAATCTACATGCACTCATAAATAAATAATTGAATTTGATAATTCATTATTTATCTTCTCAATATCTTTCCATTATCTTCTAAAAAAGATGATTTTGTCAATCATCTCATCTTATCTCTTCCACGAAAATAGAAAAATCCTGATTTATTCGTTTTCTTCTATTTTTCGCTCTAGTCTCGCCCACCTTCAACCGTTTGATCTGTCAGGAATTATTACAGCCGTTGATCAAACTCAGCCAATCAAAATCCTCAAAAAACTCTATAAATACATGTGCGAATCCAAGCATTGGTTACACACGTACACTTAGAGATATACACAGACACACACAAGCAATTACGCTTATGCATTTGCATCTTTAGCAATAATCTTATTGTATCTTAGCAATAATCTTGCATCTTAGTATAGTATGCATTTTAATTTAAATCTCATTATCTAGTAGTCCATTTCATTGAGCTTGGCATATAAAATCTAAGAGCAACTCAAATCAACGAAACGCTGGAGATAGAGAGCAATAGAACAACTTCAAAGAAGCTGCCATAAAGAGTTTGTTTATTTTTCTTTCAGTTTCTTTGATATAAGGTTTTATTGATTGTGTTTTGAATTCATTTATGATAGGCATATTTTCATACACACAGAAACTAGTCTACCCATAGCTTATGAACTAGGACCAACGAGGACCACCCATCTTGGATTCATTCAAAAACGATGAGGCTATCTCCGAGTTCATGGGGCTTTGTGATCACATGCCATTTAGGGACCACAAGGAAAGTTTTGACATTGAATTGAATATGCAAGCCTACTATGGGGAAATGATTGAATCTATCATTCGCAAAATGGAAAATATGAGAACTATGTCTCAATCCTTAAGTAAAAACCACACTGTGGCACTTTCTGATCCTAAAACAGTAAAAATAAAGGATGCATTTGAAGGGTGAAATCCTCCTCGAGGTTTCAAAGGATGAGTGATTCAATCTTCCCCTTAGTGTGATACATGAAGAAAAGTCAGTAGTGCTTGTCAAGAAATCCAATCCAGTCAATGTCGGGACAAATGATGCACCATAAATCACTTTCTATGCAAAATCAATCCTAGATGAAGAGAAAAAGAACTTAGTAGTGTTCTTGAAAGAGTGAAAGGAAAAAATTTCATGGTCCTATGTAGATGCTAGGCCTTGATCCTAAAGTAGTTGTTCACCATCTTGCAATCTATCCTCATGCTAAACTAATAAAGCAAAAGCTAAGGAAAATGCACTCTTAGATTGCACTATTGGTCAAACTGGAGTTATAGAAGCTGCTTGAAGTGGGTTTTATCCGACCAATAGATTACATTGAGTGGGTTTCAAACAATGTACCAATCTCAAAACCCACTGGGGGAATCAAAATATGTATTGACTTTAGAGATTTAAATAAGGCATGTCCCAAGGACGACTTTCCTCTTCCAAATATTGACATAATTGTAGATCTGACTGTCAGACATGAAATACTTTCACTAATGGATGGATTATATGGATACAACTAGATCATGATAGCCAAATAAGATCAACATAAAACAATGTTTACATGTCTATGGGGAATCTATTGTTGGAACATGATGCCATTTGGTCTGAAGAATGCTAGAGCCACCTATCAGAGAGCAATGACTTTAATCTTTCATGATATGATTCACAAGACTTTAGAAGACTATATGGATGACATTTTAGCCAAGTCAAGAACAAGGAAGGAACATCTAGAGGTATTGGGACCAATCTTTGGCAGACTTGAAGAGTACAAGGTGCGTTTTAATCTGTAGACACGAAAATTATCCCGATTGATATTGTGCACCTGATCTTGATTTACTAACATCAGTTTTGCCTAAATCATCTTCTTTACTAACCAATTAATTAAATAATCCTTATTTAATTAATTCATCATAATTTCTCTATTAATTAAATAAATCATCTTTATTTGATTAATTCATAATTCCTCTTTGATTAAATAAATCAATTTTATCTAATCAAATCCTAACATTCCTCTTCTAATTAAATAAATCATTTTTATTTAATCCCAAGTCATCTCCTTTAAATTGAATAAATTAAACTTTTATTTGATTTAAATCTAATGTCATCATCTTTAATTAAATAATTCAAACTTTATTTAATTAAGTTGCTAAGGTCCATTATTCCTCTCATTTGATTTAAATAAATCTAAAAATCTAAATCAAATGTCATATAAGCTAATTTCCATATAAGTTAATTAAATCCTAATTAACTCTAACTCTAATCCTCAAATCCTCTAGCTTTTGCAACTTGCACAAGTAAATCAATTTAATTGATATATTAATTCTTCTATTTTCATTCAAAATGACATCTCTTTGGAATATTCCTCCAATTTGAAATCTCCCTCCTAAAAGGACTTGTCCTCCAACATGGCATTTATAACTCTTACATGTCCTTTTTCTTGAGCCAAGTGGCATTAACTCATCTTTCAACTCTTCCCCCACAAGCCATCTTTTGAATTTCAAATTTCCACCTAATTGCATTTATTTGCACATTGATCAAAATGTGCTCCACCTCTCTCCACTAGCATGTTGACAAGTGGCACAATGCCATTGACTTATGTTTAGTCTCACATTCTTCATATCTTTCATTCCTCCATCCTTCTTTCATATAAATGGAGGGCTCTTCTACTAATTTGGGATACACAACTTTATGCAAAGCCATTATCTACAGGTTTTGAGCAAATTCATTAACACTTCATCCAAGTTTTCATAGATTTCATCCATCTTAGCTAGATTATGGTCAATTTTCATCAAGGAGCATCAAGTTTATCATCCAAACTTGCAAGGAATTGGGAAAGATCTATTTTCCATATCAAAATAGCAACAATTCCCCCATGGGATTAAGGGTTTGAATGTTTTGAGCAAGATTTAATAGTTCTTATTTGATTATCTTTATTTCATTTCTTGTTCTTGGAATTTGGATGAATTGCATGGGGAATGTTAGTGTAGATTTGTTTGATGACTAACATTGTGTTGTTTGTCTATGTTTGAACAGGTCTAGAGCTACCATTCACATTATTTAATTAACTACTTAGTAAAGAAGATGATTTAGGTAGAACTGATGTTAGTAAATTAGGATATGGTGCATGATATGGATAATTTATGTGTCTATATTTTGCCCCTCTTTGAAGCAATGTATCTGCTGTGTTGGTTCAAAGAATAACCTTGCCGAGATTAAAATTCAATTTTTTTTTTTAGTTTTTTGGATGCCCCAGCAGAAAGAAGTATACTGGTACACTTCCCCCTCAAGAGATCGAGCGAAAAGTTTGATTTGAGGGTCGATCTCATGACAAAGAGGTTCTAGATGGATGTATTGATGGATACATGTCATGATAGCATGTTAGTGTGAAAGAGGATAGAAGAATGAGAGAGATGAAAAGAGGATCCAACAAGTCCATGATCTGTCGAGACTTTATTAGAGATGATGATGATGATCATGATGTATTTTCTTATTAGGAATTGTCATTTTAAAAGAGCTTACTTACCTTATGTTTGATAACACACATGGATACAATGCATTAAGGTACAAACAACCAGGATGGTGTTGTATCTAGTGAGATGGACTTTGAATCGACAAATAGATAGGAGTATTCTTGTTCACACCTGACATATAGAAACTTTGCTAGGATGCACTTCAGAAGTTTCAAACATCTCAAACCAAAACACAGAAAGGTATAACCTATCAGTGCAATAGTCAATAAGCTGCCCAAAACACCTTCCATACATACCTAACAAAGCAAGTATTCACCAAGTTATATTACAAGAACGTCCAACAAGCACAACAAACAAAAGATAATGATCAATGCCCCATTCCTTTCTCTCTAATAATTTTGATTAGACATCATCGAGAGGTCATTGGAATGAGCGTAATAAGATAAATCAAAAGAAAAGATCAAGTACACAAACAAGTCAATGTTCTTCATACCTCTAGTTAAAGGGATTTGTTTTGAGGATAAGAATCCAAAGTGATTGCCAAAGATAATGCCCATTGTAGGAAGGATGCATCCTAAGACATGTTAGTGGATGGTAGAAAGTTGATAGGTTGTTTGAAAGGATATTGATATAAGGTCGATTGACATGTTTGCTAAAAAAATCAAGAGTTTGATTTTGTGTTTAAAAGTTTGTTGTTTCAAATTTGATTTTGCTGGTTGTTGTGGTTGTTTCTATTTATTTTGGCAAAGGGTGAGTGTGACGATTGATTTATTATGGATGAGATTATTGTGGGTGAAGCGAAATTAGATAGAAGGATTTTTTCAAATATTTGGATGTTTTTGGTGTTTTTGAAATGTTACGAGGCCGTTTTTTGGATTTTTGGGTTATTTAAGTGTTTTTGGTGTTTTTTTTGTTTTTTGAATGTTTTTGGATTTTGTGTCTTGGGGGCTGATCAAAGACGAGCCTTGCCTACATTTAAGCTCGAAGACAACGTAGTTCAAATTTCCATGTTTTTGACATTTTTTGACTTTTGGACCTGTTTTTGGGATTTTGATATGTTTTGGATGTTTTTGGATTTTCTAATTGTTTTGAATGTTTGGATTTTTCACATGATTTTGATGATTTGGATATGGATATGTGTGACAATATCAGTGCTCTGTTTTGGGATTTTTTTGAAAACCAAGCTAAGGTTGATTGATTAGATAGATGGATTGATGATGATAACATTGTTGAGGATACACAACAATGCAAGGATAGTGCTTAAGCAACACGAGGATTGGGATGGATATCCCAAGATGAAGAGGGATTTATTAGATTTGATTGATGGATTGATGATAATAACATTGTTGAGGATACACAACAATGCAAGGATAGTGTTAAGCAACACGAGGACTAGGAAAGATATCCCGAGATGATGATAGATTGATTGGATTTGATTGATAGATTGTGAAGCTTGATTTGGAACAAAATTTGTTTGAATGATTTGATGTGACATTGAAGTGTAAATTAGATGCAATTGATATTGATTGTTTGGATTGATGTTCGATGAAAGATAAAGCTTGATAAGGAACATCTTCTTGTCAAAATATGCCATGGGTTAGTGATTTGGATTGTGCTCACAAATGCTTTAACCAATTTGATTTCACATTTTCCAATGTTCAGATCACCATATAAGTTGGAGGATATAGATCAAGATTTATTCTTGAAGCAAGATGTAAATATTTTCCCCCAGTGTCTAGCAATTTTTGGAATGCCATGGGTGGATGCTTGGATAGATGTATGGATGGAGGGATATGGATTATCTTGCGATAAGATAAGGTATTTGGATAAAGAATGCTCATTTGGATAATGTTGCATAGCTTAGATAATGTTGGGTAGGATAGGATCAATGAAAATGACCCATGTCAAGATGTTTACCATAAGCAAGTGTAAAGTGTGCACCAAACTTTGTCAAGATCAAGAAAACTTGGAAGATGGATGTAGATGAATGAAAATGGATTAGATAAATGGTTCATGGATGAATGGATTTATTATGGATGAGATAAGATGCTTCCACCTGAACTAGCATACGCAGATGCTCAATTCTACACATGATGCCTGTATTCTAGGTTTTCATCATGGTACCTGTCCAAAGCGCCACCGAAGTGGTTTTCACTAGAAGACAATTTTTTTTCTTTAATGTTTTCAATCCTTTTTCTGACTTTTTTGGATTTTCATATTTTTTTTATTTTTTTTATTTCTATGTGAAATATTTTTAATCTCATGTTGAATCACTTGGTGGTGTTGATGTAGATTCTTATGTCATAATGTGCCATCGATATCCTGCCTGAAGAAGTTGTTTTGCCAAGATACATGCACTTGAATTGATATCGGAGTTAACTTTGTCTTTGTGTGCACATCGTGATAGAGTGCCTTCTGAATCCTTATGATGAAGGGTGGCTGCTAATACATGGTTAATGTGAGAATTGGATACCATGCGTGGACGTGTGGATGGACTGTGTTTAGGAATAAAAGATGGATTGGTTGATAGTTTGGAACCTTTCACTCTCCAAACTTGGGAAGATAAGCAATGCTGGGTGGATACAAAAGTGTGCATGGAATTAGGACCAATCGCTTGATATATTTTGTACGTCACTTGGGAAGCTTGCTTTTGCTTGTGTGGAAATCTTTGATGGATAATTTTCTATTTTTTTATTCTTCCCCATAGTTTCTTTGACTAATGGAGTTTGATAGGGATAATCTTTCTTTGTATTCTTTGGTATCCATGTGTATTGGGTTTGTCCATTATGCTTCTCGACTTCTTTTTCTTTGATAATGTTCTTTGTACTTTGATTCAAATCTTTCTTTTGATGTGGTTCCCAATTCGTGGATGGGGTGATGGGTGGATGAAGATTCATGACATGGCTAGTTGTAGTATTGGCATCGGTTTCATCATAAGTATTCTTCGTGCTCCCTATGTTGACGTTTGCTTGAGACGAAGTTGCCCCCAGTATTATAGAGGTATCACTGATATTTTTAGATCCCTCAATTGTCAAATGAACAATACCTTGATGCTTAGGATTTCCAATAATCTTCACTGGTTATAGGATACCCTATTGTAGGCCTAATCCTTTGCCTTGATAATTCATTTGTTGAAACATTTTATTTGCAATAGGACATGATTTACCTTGGAAACAAGGTGCTACTATTTCTCTGCTTTGTTGTGGATCTTCAAAGGTGATAGCTTCTTCAGTGATAAGATAGATTTCCCTAAAAAAGGTAAGTGATCCAAGTTTATAAGTGATAGGATCCTCCATAAGTGGGATAACTTCCTGATTCATATCTCTGGTTTGATCTTGTGAAATATCAGATTTTAATGCTTTGTCAAGAGTTGTTGATGATTCACTGTCCACGTAAAAGTATTCCTCATGATTCATTTTTTATATTCCTTCACATGATGTTTCTGATTCACAACTTCTATAGAAGCCTTCTTCATGGCCCATTTCTGATATGTCGCTAGATTTTCCTATATCTTGATCATGTGTATAAATGTTAAGAGTAGGAGACTCTTGTTCCTTGGTAGTGATATCAAGAGTGTGAGACTCTTGTTTTGAATGAAGATCATCTACATTTCCATTAGGAGTAAGCATCTCATGGGTAGATGGAGGAATATGTGCTATATGGATATGATCATTATTTGCAACATCTTGTATAGATAGGAGAGTGTCCATTAGATCATTGTAGTATCTTGGAGATACAAATTCTTGATATTGATTAATTTTGGAATTGCTTTTGACATGCTTTGGATCAAGTTCTTGACATGGGTTAGTTTCAAAGGATGGATTGCTTATAAAGGGTTCTTGGATGTCTTCATTAGGCATGGGAAGTGCCTCAACATCCTCTTGATCTTTGAGTGGACTTGGATCAAATGTTGAGTTGAGGATCCCTTTAGTATCTATAACCATGAGGTCAAAGGATGTCAATATGACTTGGAAAGGGCCATTGCTAGACTTTGGTTAAAGATGTTGATCATGCTTTGGAATAAATTCTTGAGATATGTCCTCTAACTCATTAGGTGATGTAGAGACATTTTCAACATGATTATTGGTCAATGGATCGTGGATTATGTCAATAGGATCAAATAATTATAACACTCCTTGAAATAGATCATTGTCTAATATTGTTGAGGGGTTTTGATCATGACTAAAAAGTGACTCTTGATGTATGTTGAGTTGATCATCGGATTAGGTAGAAACATCTTCAAGGCGCTCATTGATGGATAGATCTTGATCATTGTTTTCAACAATTGTGGTGGAGAGATTGTCAATGTTTTCAACCATAGGATCAAACGATGTTAACATTTCTTGAATTGGATCATTGTTGGGTATTGTTGGTGGATTTTGATCATCATTGAAAAGTGACTCTTGATATATGTTGATTTGATCATTGGATGAGGTAGAAAAATATTCAAGGTGCTCATTGATGAATAGATCTTGATCACTATTTTCATTAATTGTGGTGGAGAGACTGTCACTGTTATCACTAGTGGTTGAATCTTGACCATTGTCCTCAACAATTATTATTTTTTGGTCAATAAGGTCTTGGATGAGATTTTTGAGTTGAACACAATTTGATGTTTGATGAATATTTTCTCTATGATACTCACAATAAGATCCACCCCTATTCCAAGGGAAGTTTATGACAAAGTTGAAAGCACTTACCTTTGGAAGAGTGATGAGTTTTGCATCAAGTATTTTTCTTAGCACTGATTCGATTGGATCTCCAAAAGGAGTGTATTCACATTTGTGCTCTTGTGAGATTTGTGCTTGTTGAGGTGATTCTTGTTGTGATTTATCTTGGAGATGTGGTGATTGATCTTCAAGATGTGGTGATTGGGTTGGTTGTTGATTTTTTTGATCTTGATATCCAACCTCTTGACATTGGAGATATTGTTCTTGATGTGGTTGTGGAGACAACTCAATGTTTTGATGAGATAATCCTTCTGCAGTGTGTAGATTTTGGGGTGGAGTTGTCTCTTGGTGATATGAATCAATTAATTTCCTAAGTGAAGCAATTTTATCTCACAAAATTTTATCTTGACTTTGATCTTGACATCCTTGATATAGTTGATTTGGTTTTTGTTCAAGCAGATTTGGAATGTATACTTGTGGTGTTAGTATGTGATCATGGACAAATTGATTTTGGACAATGTTCTGATTTGGGATGATGTTTAGATTTGGCATTATAGGTTGAAATGGAACATTTTTGTGGTTGGGAATCACATTGCCTTGATCTAGGTAACTTTGATTTTGCATGGTGTTACCTTGAATTGGATCAATACATGGAGTCGTTAACATATTGTTTGGACTTTGAACAAAATTTGCATGATTCACAAACATATCTATCCCAAAGTTTACCAAGTGTGGATTTGAAATGTTCATGTTTGGTAAACTTGTACTTGGTATATTCACATTTGGCATGTATGGATTTGGTGGGATAATGTTTTTTTGTTGAAGACTTATGCATTGATTGTTTGGTTGATAGATTTGTAGGTTTGGACTTTGACTTAAATCTACCATCGGGAAAGGTGTTCCAAAATTTAGATTGGGCATACTCACATTTGTTGTACCATTGAGGTTTGTAGGAAACAATGATCCCATGTATGGATTGTATAAATGTGAGTTTTGATAATCCATTGGTTTTGTAAGGCTTTGATAGTTTGGTCGACTTAGACCATTCATGATGTATGGAGCAAGTTTATATTCCATGTTTTTCTTGTGTTTTGACCTTGTTGACCTCTAAGGGATTTAGGACCAATGATGAGATGAAGGATGAAAGGGGTAAATGATATGGGTGTTGAATGTTTAGAAAATTTGGATCAATGCTAGACTTTAGGATTTGATTTTGATGTTTTTATTTGGATAATGAACTTGTATACCCCAGGATGTTAGATGTGATATTTAGGATAAACTTGTTCAAAGAGGTGCTAATTTAAATAGATGTATGAGAAAGGATGCATACTCACACTCCTAACTAAACAAGGTGATTTTGATTTGGTTTAATGATGTATCCAAGTCTAGAATGATGTTTCCAAATATCTAAAGTTGTTTGTGGGATGTAGATGATAAATGTTTGGGTTGGATGAAGTGTTTGATTTGATCCTAAATGAACCTAAGGAGAACCTTATTTAAAAGACCAAGATAGTGAATAAAATTATTTACCTTATGAGTATTTCAAACCAAAAGACCAATGTTTGCATGGAAAACCATATGACCAAAAGATACCAAGCACATGTGTGGGGTTCAATTTGAGTTAGTCTTGATTAATGACTTGCTTTTACCACATCCACACTTCTTTTCAAAGTAAATGTTTATGTAATTCCTTTTCATCCCATAAGGTCCATTATGTGGAAATTAAGAGAATGAAGGCAATAGTTCCCTAATGTTGACTTTAGAGAGAAAATTGAGATATAAATCTAAATACTTAGAAGCCTCTAAGGTAAAATCCTTAGGGACAAGAATAGCACTTGGATTTTTTTCAAAGGTTTTTGCTCTTTCTAAAGGGTTTGAGATTTTGATGACCTTGTTGAATGTTTTTCTTCAACATTTTAGATCCAAGCAATGTGTTTAACTGACTCAAATATTGCACAACCCTAGGATGGAAGATAAAATATTTTTTTAGTTCCCACTTGGATAAATCCAGTTGCGCTTATTTAGAGTGGATGAATAGAAGCTTGACCACACTGGCTCCCCTCCATGGAACTCACTTCTACGGGTCATCCAAGCTTTAGTTCTCATGAATCTCCCATGACGAACTTTTCATCTCTACAAAGAATCACAAGTATGTGGGATGACTTTAGAGGTCCGACCTCCTGACGCTAACAAATATTGGGATTTTTGGCTACTAAACAAGGGTTCGTAATAAGTGCATCTAGTTCAAAGGACATGATGATAAACTCCCTCAAGAGGTCTCCCAACCCTTAGAACAAGGGCTTTACGCATCATAAAGATACTAGGGGAGAGCTATCATGCATCACTAAGTTGATTTCAAACTTTCCTTGCAACCACAAATTTGTATAGCGGTTTGGAAGAGCCTAACTTATGCTCGTTATGACTTGGTTGTTCCCTTGGGGTGAGTACTTTTTCCCACCAAGGAAAGCCCTCTAAAGGTAAAAAAAAGTGAATAAGCACATCCGTAGTTTGATCAATCTTTGTTTGCGTGAACAAAGAGAGAACACACGCAATGTACTCACTCACACTAACAAGATTTGTTCAATTTTTAAGAGCCCAAATTTGAAATGTGGAGACAAATTTTTAGACAACCTAATATCACCAAAATACTTTTGATTCTCAAGATCGTCATGAAGCGCGAAAGAAGTGCATACACATTTCAATTGTATTAGCTTGTAAAAAAGATTACAAAACAAGATAAGCACATGTTCATTTTAAATCCCAAAAGAAATCGTGAGTTCTTTTTATAGCACCAAAACCAAATGTTGAAGTTGCTTGTTCAATTTTAGACCAAATCGAAATTCTAGTGAGTTTCTAAGGTTCAATTTTAACCAACTTGAAGATATCAAATCAATGGTTAATTTTAAACCCAAAATTGAAGTGAGTTGGCCTAAAACAAAAAACAAAAGCAAAAAATGAAAGCCCTAGGTTATTACAATAAGCATTTAAAAATTCTTTGTCAATTTCAAGTTCAATGCTCGATTTTCCAACTCAAACCTGATTTGTTATTTGTGGATTTTTTTTCTCCATCTTGCTACTCCGTTATCTTCAAGAAATCTTCAAATCAGTTATCAACATGTTCAAATCTGCAAATCAAATATCAATAAATTCCATAAACATTTAAGAAAGAAAATTACTCAAAAGAACAATATGTTAAGAAGTGATCGTTCGCCAATTCAATAGTTCGCTAATTTTGCACTCAAAGGAAACATCAATATTAGCTCAGAGAAATATCAAGATTAAGATTGAACAACAATATGATATTGACCAACAATGGATAGAGAAACACAATATTAAGACAACAAAACCCAATGATCTTTACCGATTTCAAGATTCTTCTTTAAAGTATTTCCATGACTGCAATGTGAGAGTTAAAAGAATTTTTTGATGAAAATGTATTTTAGTGGCATGTAGCAAGCTTTTTACTCCAACATTAGATCATTTTCTAAACTTAAAACAATAACATTGTTTGATAGTTTTTTGATAAAATCTTCCACCAAATTAAAAACTACCAACAAATAAGCAAAAAGCATTGAACAGTAGTAGTGGCAGAATACTTACACCACACCAGGCATGATTGTAAGAAGAGATAAATAAATGATTCAACTGCACAGAATAGTGCCATTCATAACTGGATTGTTGAAGCACCTCATTATTTGCAAAAGAAGCAATAAAAGAGTTAATAATATCTAATCTCGCCTCTAATCTCACCTCCAATTATCTCTGAGTGGAGAGCTATTTTGCACAACTAAACAAGGAACATTAAGTATTATGTAAATCAGATTCATTTATTCTCCCCCATCAAAATCACCATTTCAAACTCAAAGAAATCAAAATGATGTTTTAAATAAGAAACAATGTCAATTTTGAAAGCATTTAATAGATGTCAATTTTGTGGAGAAGCTTGACAAGACATAAGTAAATGTAAATTTGAAATCTACATATTGGATCAACCTTTTAAGTAATAAATTCAACCACCACTATACGAAGGAGAATTTACTATTTGACTACGTAAAGAATCTTTCAAAATTAGTTGACCATAAATGACAACGTTTCCAAGCAATTTTCCTAGAGGACAATTTCTCTCCAACCTAGGCGATTAATTGACAGCGATCTGGTCAAATTCACAAGATATGTCTCAAACAAATTGGGAAAGTTATCTCCTTGGTTTTAGGCTTTTTTTTCTTTTTTTTGACTAATGAAGTAGAGACTGCTTGTACCACAAGAAACATCCACAAGCTTGTGAACTGGAGGATCAAATTCCCTGCAAGGATGCCATCGCATTTTTTTCCAAGACCAAATATGAGCCTATTCGTTATGCCACATAAAAATAAGCAACAATAAGAATAAGAACAATTTTTTTGATTAATTCCACAATTATCAAGAAAATAAAGAGAACCTACTACCATCACCCTTCGAATGCCACGCCTATCAAATCAAAAGCAAAAAATGATCATACGTTAAGTGGATTTGTTTTGTGAGCATTGATATTATCTCTTGATTTAATAGAGTGCTTGGAGATAGTGCATCAAATAGTAGGTGAAACTGATAACAATTGATTGACATGAACTGTATATTTTAAGTATATTCAAAATGTTAACATTTGTAGCGATTACTTATATTGACAAAGAGATTGGGGCTCGTACCTTTTTTTTCCATTTGCAGTCAAACAACGATCTACAAGATCAGCGAATTACCTGACATTTACTGTCAACAAATCCACAACAAGATACTTTGGGAGACCTTTAGATTTTTCCCTTTAAATCTCCTTCACATGTTGTGGCCAATAGAGTAACAGGTTGGAAAGTGACTAAAAATAAATCTGCAAATACAAACAGAATAGCAAAAAGTGCGCAACTTAAAAGTTATTTGGAACAAATATTTTGTAATGATTTGAGAGCCTAGTGATCTCTCTTCGCTTCATTATTGATTTGAGAGGCCCTACACATAAAAATATCAATGATCTTCTATCCAAGAAGATCCCAGTGTACAAACCTTGAATGCTTAAAAGTGGAAATGAAAATATAAGAAACTTATTCGCTTTGAATGGCGCTTGCACCAATGTGGAGTAGGGGGTTGAAAGAGACAATGAGGTTAACAACATGGATTAGTAAGCGAGCTTTTTACAATTCCGTTAGATGCTACCTTGATGAACACATCAAATAAAAAGTTGAAAATGACATTAGATGCAACAAACAATGAAAAGAAAAGTGAAAGGCTCATACATATCAATGACCCAAAATTGACAAATGACAAGTATGAGTTTACTAGAAATGAGATTCAGACTAGCAAATCGCTTTCATCACTTTCCTACCAAAGAATTTGTTTGTTCAGTTTCATCAACTTGCTTACATTTATTTCCTAGTGATAGTTGCCTTGAATTAGCTTCCTCAGCTCGAAGTCTTTAGGAGAACTGTATCACTTTTCCCTTTGTTGTTTGTTCTCTATTCTTATAAGAAAGAGATAAATGCAAGCTCATTATCCACAATCTTAGGCATCAAAAATAACATATCCATCCAAGAGCTTATGAAGGGGTTGGGAAAGGGCTACTTTCCACATCAAAGTAGCACCAATCCCCCTATGGGATGATGATTTGGTTGACTTAGATTAGATTTACATATTTTAGGTTGCATGCATTACTTCATGTTTTTCTCTTCTATGTTTGATCAAAAATTTCATAGGGAGTGGTTTATTTCAGTTTGCTAACAATGGCTAATTTGGTATATTTTATCTATTGTTAGTGATTGTAGATTCTCCTCTCACAGAATCCAAAAAAGTGTGTCTTCGACATAACTTTAGACAAGCTCCTAGGATACATTAAGTCATAGAGAGGAATTGAAATAGATCTTGCTAAAGTCAAAGCAATCCTGGATAAGGAACCACCATAAATGTTGAAGCAACTATGAGGTTTACAAGGAAGATTACAATCCATTAGAAGATTCATAACACAGTTGGCAGATAAGATCCATCCCTTTTCTTACCTTCTCCATAAGGGTGTAGCCTACAAATGGGATTCAAAATGTGATGAAGCATTCCAACAACTCAAAGATTACCTACTGACACCCCCCATCCTTATTCCACCAATACCAAATAAACCTTTGATTCTATATATCTCAGCTACATCAGTAGCTCTAGGTGCTCCTCTTTCTCAGCATGACGAAAGAGGGAAGGAGAGAGCAATTTACTACATCAGTAGAACTTTGGTTGGATATGAGCTAAACTATTCATCCATTGGAAAGGCTTTCCTTGCAATGGTATTCACTTCTTAGAAATTCAAGCACTATATACTTTCGCACCAAGTAAAGCTTATCTCTTAGATAAATCCCTTGAAGTATTTGCTATCCAAAGCTACCCTCATAGGACGAATGGCCAAGTGGGTGATGATCCTAACAAAATTCAACATAGAGTATGTGGATTGAAAAACTATCAAGGGGAAATTTATTGCATATCAATTGGTAGAGGAACCCATCTACGCAAAAAATCCATTGGTGTCTAAGTTTCCTGATGAGTCAATATTTTCCCTCAGCATAGTGGATCTGTGGAAGTTGTATTTCGACAGTTCACATACACAACATGGATATGTAGCAGGAATTCTCTTCATCACCCCACAGGGTGATTGTATTCCTAAGTCACATCGACTATCATTACCCTACACTAATAACAACGCTAAGTATGAGGCGCTTATCATAGGATTGAAAATCACTATACAGTGGAAAATCCAAGAATTGAAGGTCTATAGAGATTCACGGTTGATTATAAACCAAGTTAATGATGCTTACCAGACTAAGGATGATAATCCCACGCCTTATAAAAAGATGGTGAAAAGTCTCAAGGATTTATTCATTGACATAACATTCAAGCAAATACCTTGAGTCAATAACCGAGCAACATATGCTATGACAACTATTAGGTCCTTGCTGGATATGCCCCACAACACTTTAAAATGTGAATTTCTTGTCGAGTAGCTTCTCGTCCCATAATTCAAGGCACCAAAATCTGAGTGGGTGTGTGAAATTGTTGGTCCTAGTTCCCCATGGTATCATGATATCTTTACTTAAGTTCATAGAGTTATCCTCCCATATAATCTCAATTCAAGCCTTAGAAAAACCTTTATCAAGAAAGCATCCTAATTTATCCTTCTAGGAGATACCCATTACCGTCGAAGTCTCGAAGGGACATTATTATAATGTCTTAACTAAGAGGAAGCTTTGAATGCATTAAAAGAAGTACATGAAGGCATCTATGGATCACATTTGAGTGGTATGACCTTGGATAAGAAACTATTGAGGACAAGGTACTACTACTGGCCTACCATGGAATGTGAAGCTCATCAATATGTCAATAAGTGCTTGCAATTTCAATAGCATGGGAACCTCATCCATACATTGGCTCAAGAACTCACAGCCAATCACTACACATTGGAATTTCTCCAATGGGGACTTGACTTCATAGGAAAGATTACCCCTACCTCATCTAACGGTCATAAGTTTATCATTACCGCCATTGAGTATTTTACGAAGTGGATAGAAGAAATACTTATGACCTACACCATGATAAAACAAATATCTAAATTTATCCTAAACTATCTCATTTGATGTTACGGTGTTCCCCAATCCCTTATCAAAGACAATGGAACACCCTTTAAAAATCAGGATGTCCATGATCTATTCCAAACATTCAATATCCAACACCATTTTTCCACCCCATACTATCCCTAGGGCAACAGTCAAGCTAAGGAGTCTATTTAACAATCCATTTCCTAATTTTTTTATGCATGCTTTCAGACATTATCAAGCAATTTTTTTAGAGATATTCTTATGCTATGCTATATTTTTATGCTTATTATACAACCTTGGACCTAAATTAGAGTAATGGAAATATAGTTATGATATAGTAGCATTACATGATTTATATGTGGATATGTATGGAATGTGATTAGAATTATGTGTTTAATCATGGTAGTTAGCTTTGTGTATGTGTTTTGTGGATTCATGTCTTGCAGCCTAAGAAGACACTGTAGCCCGTAGCAAAAGGAGGTCTTGGACAACGAAACATGGGAAGTGCCAGAACAAGTTGAGTGTAATAACTATTGTGTGGAGACACCTAATGGAGTTATTCATGCATCATTATGACAAATAATAAGGCGTTGAAGAAGAATAAATTTTTTATTGATAGGATTCTAGATAATTGATTATGTATTCCACACACAGATCTATTTTGTAGAGTTTTAATTCTATTTGAACTCTTGTTTCTTTTTAGTTGCAGTTTGAATAATTCAAATCTTAATTACATACTCCAATATCTAGGGAGTTGTAGTTAATGATTTCAGTTAAGAGTTGTGTTTAGAATAAACTCCCCCATGCCTATGTATAGTCAATGGTTGAGTCTTTAGGGAGTTAGTTGGTTAATCTCATACTGGTGGATTTTATTATCAACTACTTCGTAGTTTTTAGTTGTAATTTATAGACATGTTGATTGCTTAGAAATATTTTTCTTGAATACAATCTTTGAGCAATATTTTATGTGATCTTTTGGAGTGCATAATGAATGAAGTTCAAGTTGACATGGTTGTATGGAATTTGAAGATTTAGGTTTGGTTTTAGTTAAGTAAAGACAACCATTTGAGCAGGTCACTCAAGGTAACTATTCTTCACTACATTTATAGTTTTTGTAGTCCTGTTTAGCAGTTATTTCTGTTTATCATTATTTCATAAATCACATGTAAGTTAGAATAGATTCTCATATTATGATTATCAATAATGATTGTTCATGTGCATGAATGCATTCAATTTAATTGTAATACTCTGGAGGATAGATTAAGTTCAGTTATTTATTTTGAGTTAGTTTCAATAATTATCTGTTAGCAATAGTTCAACTATAGATTATGTTGTAGGCATCTGTAGCTATTAGCCACAATTTACTTCTTTTATTGTTATGTGTTTATGTGATTTTCCAGCAAGTAGAATACCTTTAATAGGATAACCTAGTTAATCTCAAGTCTTTGAAAGCACATATAGTGCCAACACCATCACAAGTTTACAAGCCCTGGTTGACAATTTAATGAAGTATTTACAATGTTGAGTGGACTATTCAGCTAGTCATTCATCTAAATTGTGTGGTTTCTACCAAGTTTACAAGACACTAGTTTAGACTCTACATTTTTGGCACCATTTTCGAGGATGGGGCTACCTTCATAGATTTGTTTTTCCAAGCTTTCATAGTTTACATTTTATTTTCAACATTAGAACTGTTAAGTTTTATCTTATCAAAATACTAGAAATTTACACTAACATTGTGCAGGACCATTACTATACGAAGCCATATTTATTGTATGTGGAGTCAGAGAGATTTGTTGGGAAAATTTCTCCCCTCAACACACTAAGAATCCATAGCAAATATAGGTGACTCCAGTACTCAAAGCAAGGGTCATAATGAAGAAGAAATTTCCCTTTCCCCAATCTCTACTACACCTATAGGACATATTGAACCATGGGTGATACACTAGGGGATGATCCAAAACATGTGAAATTCGAGTTTCCAATCACCCACCAAGAAAGGGATACTGTGCTGAAGAATATCCCTCCTTTAGCATTACCAGTCTTTTATGATTTGATGACTGAAGATCTAGACACATTTCTATTTGAATTTGATATCCTATGCAGGAGCTATGACTATACCTTTTATCCTCATAGGCTCAAGCTCTTCCCTGCCACTCTAAAATATGCAACCCTAAGATGGTTTATGGTGTTAGGAAAGGATGTTATTGTAGATTGGGATACCATGAAAAAAATGTTCTTGGAAAAGTACCAAGACTATTGTAGAGGACTTGATGGGAGGAGAGATGAAACTCTTAGAATGTCATAGAAGGAGGATGAGCTATTAGAGGACTATGTGGAGAGATTTCATTTTACTTTGAAGAAAAACCAATAGAACAAGTTATCTGAAGAATCCCTCAAATTATTATTTTTGAGGGGAGTCAATCAAGACTATATGTGGTCTCAATCTTATTGGGCAAGGGGATATCTCTCAAATACCATTTGAAGGAATCTATAGGGTTTATAGAAATTACTCCAAGACCTTCACTAAGAGGCCAAGATGAGAGAGGACATCCACCATTGGAAAAACATCTACTTGGGTTTCAAAGATAGAGTTAAGTAATTTTTTTTCCAACATGAAGGAAATTATCAATCACCTAGAAACTCAGTTGGACACCCTCCATATAAAGAAGAAGCAAGAGGAAGCTAAAGCAATGCTCATTGAATACTGCCCCAGTTGTATACAAAGGAAAGCGAACTATAAATGCAAGAGGGTGGCTAGTATTCAACAAGATAAAATAGAGAAAACTGATTTTCAACCACTTGAAGG
This sequence comes from Sequoia sempervirens, assembly GCA_007258455.2. Taxonomy (NCBI): domain Eukaryota; kingdom Viridiplantae; phylum Streptophyta; class Pinopsida; order Cupressales; family Cupressaceae; genus Sequoia; species Sequoia sempervirens. The sequence goes on along the minus strand of VDFB02271358.1, from coordinate 992,661,124 downwards.
ATAGGATGGATAGTTGTTTTACATAGCTCAAAGGAGGCCATGGTAACAAATAAAAGGTATGCCATAGGACCCTCTTAATTTTAATTCCTCTTTTCCAATTGGAAACTAGAGTTTTTCTGCTTGGAATCCTAGCCCTGGCCAAATAACCAAAATCAATGGTAACAACCTCAACAAAATTAGAACTAGCAACAACCAAATCCTTGGTCACAACAAAATTTCCAAGGTTCCAATTACAATCCTCAATGGTCAACATAGCAAAACCAATGGCACCTGCAATGGCAAAAAGGTCAACAGTGGCAGCAACAAAACATTAATTATCAGTAGCTTATGCTTCCTCCTCAGCCACAACAACAAGCCATTATGCCTAATCCATCAAATCCTACATCTTAGCCACTGAGACCACTACAATTACCTTCCCAACCTGCACCTAACCCTAACAACAAATATGTTCAACATGCTTATACTAACGAGGCTATGCAATACCCCACCTATGGGGTAGAGGTGAGTGATGTCCACCTCAGGTCAGGAAAACAACTAGCTGGACCTTCATCCCCTCAAATCACTGAGATGGAGGATGAGGAAACTGTAGTCGAAGCTTCAGTTAAATCACCTCTAGAACCTGAGTCAAATTAGGTACACCAAACTACCTCAAGTCCAAAGCCTCCTTTTCTTGAATGCTTAGCCATTCAAAAACATTAGACACAAGCTGAGACAGACCTACTAGGTCAACTAAAGGATGTAAGAACCAAGATCCCTCTCATCCAAGCTATTAAGAACATCCTAATTTATACCAAGACTATGAGGGACCTATGTCTTAAGAAACTAGGGAGAAAGAGGAAGGACCCTCAGACAGTTCATGTCCTAGGGAACTTTGTTGATATCATGTTAGGGAACATAACTGTCCCTAAATACACAGACCCTTGTAGTCCAATAGTGTACGTTAATATTAATGGGACCCTTATCAAAAACACCTTGATAGACTTAGGGGTAGCAATAAATGTCATGACTAAAGAAACAATACAATTACTTCAGTTAACCAACCTTAGACCTACACCAATTGTTTTACAATTGGATGATAGGTTAACAATTAAGCTTGAAGAAATCATTGAGGACTTAGTTATTGCATTAGATTCTTGGGAATATCCTACTAATTTCATAGTCTTACAACCAAAGTTTAACCTTACAAGATATCCACTCATCCTAGGAAGACCATGGCTAGCTATAGCTGATGCATTCATAGGTTGTAATTCTAAAACTATGATAATATCTAATGGGATTTTAACCAAGAAGTTGGTACTTTATCCTCCAACCCAACCATATGTTGATCTTGAGAAAACCATTTGGCCCACTTTGGATGAGGAAAGCCACTATTCCCTATAGAATTTAATGATAATAGAATGCAACCATTTATTGGATGATCAGAATGAAGATGATCTGATTGCTCACAAAATCCAGAATGATAGTGGTAGGAGCCTATAGCAATAGAAATGTCTCTTATGCCTACAAGACCCTTTGCAAAGCATTATACCTACCAACTCCTTAGAAGATATATCTCATATATTCCATTCTTTACTTCCACAATAGTGTTTACCAATCATTCCTAACCTTGACCTCTCATCTGTGCAAGAATCATCCAAAGAACTAGAAATCATGCTAAGAAGATACATAATGCATTAATTGAAGAGTAGCAAAATTCCTTGAATACAATGTTATAGGAACATGCAACAACCTTTGCATGGGACTACCATGACATGAAGGGTATAGATCTTGAGTTATTATGCGTAGGATCTATATAAATGATAGTTATAGGCCCATTAGATAGCCTCAAAGACAAATGAACCCTGCCTTGAGAGAAAGAGTTAAAGTTGAACTTCAAAAATTCCTTGATGTAGGCTTCATTTACCCCATAACTGATAGTGAATGAGTATCAAATTTAGTCATTATTCCCAAGAAAGGTGGAAAATGGAGGGTATGTGTAGATTATAGGGAACTAAACATGGCCACTAGGAAGGACCACTTTCCACTGCCCTTTATAGATCAAGTGCTTGACTCTTTAGTAGGGAAGAAGTACTTCTCATTCCTAGATGGTTTCAGTGGTTACAATCAGATAAAAATTTCTCCAGAGGATCAAGACAAAACAACATTCACATGTCCTTGGGGTACCTATGTTTACTCTATTCTACCCTTTGGTTTATGCAATGCCCCAACTACTTTCTAGAGGGTAGTGCTCAACATCTTTTTTTATTATGCTCATGACTCTATGGAGATATATATGGATGACTTCACTACATATGGGGAAACCTATGAGGAAGCACTTAGAAATTTGGAAAAGGTTTTAAAAATATGTAAAGAAAACAATTTATCCCTCAGTAATGAGAAGTGCTATATGATGATGACTCAAGGAACTGTTTTAGGGCATTTCATATCCAGTACAGGGATCCAAGTTGATCCACATAAGATAGAGATCATATCCACACTACATGTTCCACAAAGGAAAAAAGATGTTAGAAGCTTCCTAGGCCATGTAGGCTATTATAGGAGGTTCATTCAAAACTTTAGTAAGATTTTTGCACCATTGTTTGTTTTGTTGACTAAAGACATAAAATTTGATTGGACATCAGAGTGCCAAAATTCCTTTGAAGAATTGAAGAAAGCTTTAACACAAGAACCTATTTTGAGGGGGCCAAATTGGACCTTACCCTTCCATATACACACAAATGATTCATATTTTTCTATTGGAGTAGTTTTGGGTCATAAACAAGGTAACAAAGAATATGCTAATTACTACATTAGCAAGAATCTTCAGGGAGTAGAGCTAAATTATACTGTTACAAAGAAGGAGATGCTAGCAGTAGTATATTCCATCAATAAATTCAGGCATTATATTACTGGTTATGCAATTTTTATTCACACAAACCATACAACTATTAGATATCTAATGAACAAGCCTATATTAGGGGGTAGACTAGTTAGATGGTTGCTACTTCTACAAGAATTTGATATCACAATAGTGGAGAAGCCTGGTAAGGCTAATAGAGTAGCATATTTTCTGTCAAGGTTACCAACACAATCAACAAAATGGGTAGTGGCTAACTCATTTCCAGATGAGCATTTGTTTACTCTTAATATACATATACCCTGGTATGTTTACATTGCAAAATATTTAGTGATAGGGTAGATTCCACCACACTTTTCTCCAAAGGAAAAGAGACAACTAGTACATAAATGCTTTTCATATTCTTGGATATCTGGTTACTTGTTCTACACTGGTCTAGAAAATATCATGTGAAGGTGCATAAGGGAGGATGACATCTTTGATATCATGAAGGCTTTCCATGATGAACCATGTGGGGGTCACTTTGCAGCTAAAAGGATAGCATTCAAAATCGTCACAACTGGTTACTACTAACCAACTTTACATAAGGATTCTATCAGATATTCAAGGAGTTGTGATAGATGTCAAAGAATGGGTAAGCTGACAAGGAGTGATGAAATTCTATCACAACCACAATTAACAATAGCTCCCTTTGATAAATGGGGTTTAGACTTCATTGGGCCAATTTCACCTACTTCTAACAACAAAGAATACATTCTAGTTTGCACTAATTATTTGACTAAGTGGGAAGAAGTGAAGGAATTACAATTTTGTAGAGATGGAAATGTGGCTAAATTCTTGTATGAGGACATTTTTACTAGGTATGGAGTACTTAGGGAGATAGTGACTGATCAGGGTCCACAATTTACTTAAGAGCTCATTACCAAATAGGTTGCAGAATATGAAATCAAGCACAAAAAGTCAACACCTTACCACCCTCAAGCCAATGGCTAGGTGGAGGTCACCAACAAAGAAATTGAAAGAATTCTAACCAAGATAGTACAATTTTATAGAAAATATTGGGTTGCTAGATTACTAGAAGTAGTATGGGCATATAAAACATGGAAAATAATAACTAGTTTCACACCCTATGAGCTAGTATATGGAAAAATAACAGTCCTCCCAATAGAGTTTGAGTACAAGACATTAAGAAAAGTAGTGGAGTTGGATATGGATCTCACAATAGCTCAAAAGGAGAGGTTACACCAATTAAATGGGTTGGATGAAATTAGGATGGAGGCAATCCATCACACTGAGATAGTAAAAAACCAAAGGACAAGGTGGCATGACCAATATATCAAGACAAAGGGATTTAATGTGGGAGATTGGGCCTTATTGTATGATTCAAGATATAAGGAATTTAAAGGGAAACTCCAATCCAAGTGGTTGGGACCCTATGAGATCAGCCAAGTCTTTCCTAATGGAGCAGTAAAATTGCACACCATAGATGTAGTAAGGTTCTCCCTCTTGGTCAATGGCCACAGGTTGAAACTTTATAAGAAACTAGTATAGAAGGAAGATTTCATTCTTTCTCCATTTCAGTAGTATGGACCTCACAGTGATCCAGATACAAGTTTAGAAACATAGAATAATGACTCAACAATGAAAAATATACCAAGTTCTTCAGGTGACTCAGTGATTGAGCTACAAAACTCAACCCCTGAGATCACTCAAATTTAATTTCTTATTCCACATCACATGCACACACAACATAGTCACACTGATGTACATACTTTTTCCAGAGGGACCTATCTTATATATACAACTATCACCATTCAGAAAGGGACTTGTTGCAGTAGGGACTTGTAGCACAAAAACTATCACAATTCAGATGGGACTTGATGCTGAAGGTACCCGCAACACTGTTTAACAGGAAATTCAAAAAATGGCACCACATTAAATGCAATTTACACCTTTTTCATCTCACTTTTCTAACACATGCAGTATTCATCCTATCATAATAACTACCCACAACATGCTTATCTAATTTTACACTGCCAATTCAAATTTTACACATTTGAACTATCACATCACTATCCATCATCTGTCTATTCCATTTCATTTCATTACACCCACCACCTCATCATTTATTCACCTGAAATTACATCTTGTCACACCAAATCATCTTGCAGATACATTTTATTTAGTTCACACGTGTGGCATTCAATTAATCACCTCCAACAGGTACACAAAGTACATTACCATAATTATATTGAATTTCTTAACACTTTCATTATGTATTTACATTAAATTACACATGCAATCTATTCATTACATTTGTTTCCATACTCTATAATCATACCTTCGCCTATCACGACTTGAAGTGAGGTCATTTCAAACCTTAAGTTGGGGGGAGGGTATTATATCGACCATTTTTTTCATTTTTTTCCACCTAAAACTAATTGCAAACAAACAAACATGACATGAAAACCCTTTTTTCCCTAAATTGCACCTACCTTTTGTTGATAATTTCAATTTTCAATCTCCTAAATCATGTGATTTTGAGCTAAGTCAAACCCAATTTTAAGCTAATTAAATTGATATAGAGGAATGGGATGTAACAGTTGCAGTTACATTATACTTGTAGTGAAGAGTGCATGTGAAAATAGTAGAATAAGAGAAAGGTTTGAGGGTGATGAAGTGGAAATTGAGTTGAATTTCTAAGGTTAGAACATTGAGTAGAGGTAAAGAGATTCACCAATGGGAGGTGATGTTATTAGAAGATAGCCGTCAGCACACAAACATATATTAGATGGTTCATTGGTATTGCCTATCTTCACAAGAGTTGGCTGGCTGGATTACTTTCTAAAGTTGAAAGAGTTCGACAATGACATAACAAGGAAATTTTCAACCACATTGGAGCACGATGAAGCCATGGTAAAAGGTTTGTTATTAGATGCATTAGAAGGAGCAATTTCACAAATATCTAATTTTCCCAAGACCGAGCAAAATTTCTAGTTTGAGCAGATGCAGTGGCTACAAGAGAAGAATTTTGTGAGTGAGGAGAAAACTTGGATTCATCATCCCAAGGTACAAGAAGTCTTTATCTTCCATGAATTTGGGCCAACTGTGCTTCTTATGTTATTAGATACCTTACTTGTGATGGTAGACTAAATCTTCTATACATTTCAAATTACTTTGTCACCTTCACCATAATAGGCTAGTTAATGTGCCCAATTACCTCTATAGTATGTTGAAAAGGATGGAATCTGAATACTAGAGGAAACAGAGTGATACAACTTTATCACACCACTATTTAATAGCCCTATTAGTAAAAATGAGTTTGAGAATCCAATATCCATAGATATCTGAGGAAGAATTTCTAAAATGTCAAGATATTAACAGTCTACTTGAGGCACTTGCAGTACTTGAAACCCTAGAACCACAAGCTAAACCTACAAGAGGAAGTTCTCCTGTCTCAACTATGGCTTCACCTACTCATAGCCAAGGTGAGCTTGAAGAGCACAATGTGCTAGAATCTAGGTCATCAATAGTATAAGAATTCCCATCTTCCTCCAAACCACCTAAATCCAAGAAAAGAAGAGGTAGTACATCCATAAAATTCACACCTTCTAAAACATAGAAGAAAAAGAAGGATATTCAGAAGGAGAAACCTACCCACCAAGGCAGCCAGGCCACCTAAAAAAGTAAGGTGTTATGAGGGGGAGTGTGGAAACACTAGAAGAAGAAACAAAGGGCAAGGAATAGCATGAAGAGGATTTGATGTTAGTTGAAACAAACTAAAAAATAAAGGGAAATACCTTTGGAAATATGCATACACCTACAAAGAGGAAGAGGTATGTATCCACCACTTCTAATTCAAACTTAGAAGATGCATTTATTTCTAAGAAAACAAGAAAATAAACCCCAGATAGCCCTAATCATGAAGACTATGATTATACAGGGGGTGGTAATGAACAATTTCTAGAAACAAAGGAAATATTTTTAGAGGATAAGAATATCCAAAAGGAGCTTCAAGAAGCTCTAGACAAAATTAAATAGCTGAAAGAAATAGTGCAGACTTATGAGGAAAAAAAAAGAAAGGGAGACAAAGATACAAGAATTAGAGGAGAAGTTGCAGACATATGAGCATGGTGCAAATTTGGACCTATTAGCACAATTGGCCATGGTCAAAATAGGGGATGGAGAACTTACAGCAAATCAAGAACCTCCTACCACAAAATATCCAAATTACCATACAACTTTATCTCTTGGATATCAATTGTGGAAGGTCACTGATGAATTCTCATAGGAGAAAGAAAAGTGGAGAAAGGAAAAAGAAACTCTAATTACAGAGCACAACAAAGTGTTGGACGGGAAGAACATTGAATTGAGTAAAATGGTAGTCAAAATGGAAGAAATAGTAGATAAGGTTGCCTAAATTGTCAAGTGCAGACCCCCAGCCAAAACATATGCTTTGTTTCTCCAAGAAAAATTCCTAAGTTTCCAATTTAGCAGGTTGATAAAAAACAAACCAATTTCTATAAGCAACAAGTTTTAATTTCTCCATGTTTTTGTTGATGCAACCCCTGATGAGCAAGACCAACTGTGTAAGTACTATATGCACAATTATGTTGTTTCAAAGGATGCACAATGGAACCCCTTAATGTTTGTAGGGGATTTATAGGTAAGAGCTTTAGCATCCTATTTTAGAAATGAATAATTTAGAATTGAACTCATAGAGGAGTATGCAAAAAGTGAAAAGTCAGTTGCACTACCAGTGATGAAAGAGTCCAAAGATCCTGATGAGATAATAGATGAGTGGTTACTACTCCTGAAACACAAGGGTACAAGAAGAAAAATTATGAAGGTAGGGATACAAGACTATGATAGAATGACAACACTAGAAGTTGGGTTAGTTCAAAATTGTTATAAACATGTACAAGAAAGGTGGAATAGTTTGACTCTAGAACTGCAAAGGAAGGAGCCTCTTTCACTATATAACTTCCTATCTATGATTGAAAGAGTAAAAAGGTACATGGATATTAATGTTTTTCAAGCAACTAAATGGATACCAATCACATTCCAACTGCCTATTCTCCTTTATCTAGTTCCACATTGGATAAGAGATAGGATGAAGGGATGTGAAGAGGTTGAGCTAACCAGAATGAAGAGACTTGTAGCTTACAGAGGTTTCTACCTGAAGCAAATCAAGGGAGTAGATACTATCATAGACTTTAGGGAGATTATACTACATTACAATCTTTACCCCTAGTTTATTTTTCTTAAGGGAAAGCAAAAGTATAGTTGGGGGGAGTGATGAGTCTATTTAATAGTCCATTTCTTGATGTTTTTAACATGCTTTCAGACATTATTAGACAATCCTTTCAGACATATTCCTATGCTATGCTATCTTTTTATACTTATTATACAACCTTGGACTTGAATTAGAGTAATAGAAATATAGTTTTGATTTAGTAGTATTGCATGATTTATATGTGGATATGTATGGAATGTGATTAGAATTATATGTTTAATCATGGTAGTTAGCTTTGTGTATGTGTTTTTTGGATTAATCTCTTGCAGCCCAAGAGACATTGTATCCCATAACAACTAAAAGTTATAGCCCATAGCAAAAGGAGGTCTTGGACAACGAAACGGGGGAAGTGCCAAAACAAGTTAAGTGTAATAACTACTATGTGGAGACACCTGATGGAGTTAGTCATGCATCATTATGACAATTAATAAGGAATTGAAGAAAAAGAATTATTTTATTGATAGGATTCTAGATAATTGATTATATGTTCCACATGTAGATCTATTTTGTAGAGTTTCAATTCTAGTTGAACTCCTATTTCTTTTCAATTGTAGTTTGAATAATTCAAATCTTAATTACATACTCCAATATCTAGGGAGTTGTAGTTAATAATTTTAGTTAAGAGTTATGTTTAAATTAAATAAACTCCCTTGTTCCTATGTATAGCCAATGGTTGAGTCTTTAGGGAGTTAGTTGGTTAATCTCATATTGGTGGATTTTGTTATCAACTACTTCTTAGTTTTCAGTTGTAATCTACATACATGTTGATTGCTCAAAAATGGTTTTCTTGAATACAATCTTTAAGCAAATTTTTATGTGATCTTTTGGAGTGAATAATGAATGAAGTTCAAGTTGATATGGTTGTGTAGAGTCTAAAGATTTATATTTATTCTTAATTAAGTGAAGACAACCACTTGAGTAGGCCACTCAAGGTAACTATTCTTCACTATATTTATAGTTGTTTTATTCTTGTTTAGCGGTTATTTTGTTTATCATTATTTCATAAATTGCATGTAAGTTAGAATAGATTCTCATATTATGATTATCAATAATGATTGTTCATGTGCATGAATGCATTCAATTGACTTGTAATACTCTGAAGGATAGATTAAGTTTAGTTATTTGTTTTGAGTTAGTTTCAATAATTATTTGCTAGCAGTAGTTCAACTACATATTATGTTGTAGGCATCCATAGCCATTAGCACCAGTTTACTTCTTTTATTGCTATACGTTTTTGTGATTTTTCAGCAAGTAGAATACCTTTAATAGGATAACCTAGGTAATCTCAAGTCTTTGAAAGCACATATAATGCCAACACCATCGCAAGTTTACAAGCCTTGGTTGATAATTTAATGAAGTATTTAAAATGTCTAATGGATTGTTCAACTAGTCATTCCTCTGAATTGTGTGGTTTCTACAAAGTTTACAATACACTAGTCTAGACTCTATTCAAGTTGAGGCTTCAAACAAAACCATCTGAAAGTTCTCAAAAAGACGGTCAAAGAAGTTGACCATGATTGGCATCTCCAATTGAACCCGCATTGTGGGCATATAGAACTAGTATATGCACACCTATAGGTGCCACATCCTTTTCCCTAGTTTACAGAACCAAAGCTATCCTACTCGTCGAGTTCAAGCTCCCATTGCTGAGAGTATCCTTGCAAAATCTCATTACAATGAGGAATATAAAATGCCTTGATTGAATGAGCTAGAGTTGATGGATGAGCACTGTCTTAAGGCTTTGAATCATGTCATAACCCAATTTTATTGCTTATTTATGATAATATGGTAAAAAAAAATTAGATTGTAGGAATCGGTTGGGTATCTGTCCCCCTATAAACTATAGTGTGCCTGGTAAAAATTTTCATGTGACCAGTGGCACTGGCACGACACGCCCTTTGGTAAAACAGGTTTGGGGGGAGACTAGACCTCGTGACCTCTTGCTTGCAATAGGATGCTTTAGCCAATAGAGCTAGGCCCCCCACCCCCATAATATGGTAAATTAAATTATTGAAAGAAATTCAATAAAATATTAAATGAAGATTATGAAATATTCAAAAAATTGAATGAAAGAAGTTGACTGATGTTGACTTTGTGAATTGTTGAAAATTATTTTATATGTTATCAAGAATTGAACATTACTAATCAATTTGCAAGTGCAAGTGTGTGCAATTGCAAGGTGACAGGTTGAAGGATGAGAACATGGTTGAAGTAGGATTGTTTAGCTAAATCAAACGGTAAGCCAGTTGGAATCTTGGTGCACACACCACAAATGGCATGATGACTTGCATTTGAATTAATTTGCACATATAAGAGAACGTGATTTCCCGACTTGAACTATTTCAATGTTTGCAAATGAATGACTTGTAGATTAAATTTTTTCTACTTAAACTTTGTGTTTGAAGGAAACGAAAGTGAGTATTGTAAAGAAAATTCCTTTTCTTGTATAAATATATACACATATATATATAAATATGCTCGAAATGAAAATTCAAGTTCCTTACTTTAAATGATAGTGTATGGAACTTATGAGCTATTCTAAAACAAGCAACTTGTATATGAATGCATATATAAACATATATATATATATATATACATGTATGTAAATCAAACACATACATATATATATAAATGTAAATATATATATATATATATAGATATATACATTATTCGAATACATGGTAAGTATGAATGAAATCAAATAAATATATATATATATATATATATATGAATGTATATAAATATATATATATATATAAATAAATATATTTGTTATATATATACATATATACTTACATATATTTATATTTATGTTTAAAAAATCATATCAAATTCAAATTCGATAACTGATACATTCATATCGGGCTGAGTAGGAAATCAATCAACAATATTGAGGGCAGACTATGATGGATGTGGCCTATCGAAAAACATAAAGGCAATACTCAAAATAGAGGCCAACGACTATGGCAAGTAAAACCCAACCACATGCAAAACAAAAAGATGTTTTGTTTCCATTTTGGAATGAACAATGGAAGGGAAAAAGAATAGTGAACTTGGGGAAAGAATCATCCCACATAAAGGAAAAAAGCAGAGAAATTCAAAGTAATAGAAAAATAAAAGGCAAGCCTCATTCAAAGGCTCGAAATATTGAGTTAAATTGATTCCTTTGAAACAATTTGATTCAATATCTTTATTTTGGAAGCCACTGTAATTTTAGGAGAATTCGATAGGCACAGTAAAATATATTCTTGTGACTATGTGTTCGGCCTTGAGCCGAGTATAATGTTTGATCGACCACATTTTGGGGTTGCATGGTCTATGACCTGCTTGTAAAGAAGTGTCTCTAATGGAGCCTTATCGGCTGGACCAAGGCTTGAGAACCTTTCAGGGTACGACTATTATATTAGCTCGTACGATTATGCTAGCCATATCTTGGCGATCAGAATTTTATTCCGATTGAATATTTTTTCATTTTAATTGTTATTGTAGTGGTTCGAATGTCAAACCCATGTAAGGGGTATAAACCTTGTGTAAATATATATATATATATATTCAAATGTATCATTTATGTTTTCATTTATCTGTGTCGCCCTTCCATTATCAACTAAGCCAAAATGGTAAGAGGGTCGAGTGTATTTCTTTAAAAAGTGATCAATGTTGCATATAGAGGTCACCATCGATCTTGAGAAGATGATGGGATGATAAGGTTTGGTTATTTAAAACCATGATAGGTACGATCTTCATGATATATGATATTATCTCTTGGAAAAGATACAAAAAAGAGTATGCATGTCGAAACTTGTATGTGATACAAACCCAACTAGATTTTGGGTAAACTTGAAACATGACCCATGGTCGGTAGGGGAAAAGATGAACTTGTCATGTAGGGTAGTTTTTGTAGAATGACCAAGAAGGCCTTGAATATGGTCTAGAAAGGGTACAAGTTAAGAAAGAAACCCTGGTAACCTTAGAGTTAAGTATGGATGCCCAGTTTAAAATCGACAAGTATGTCAAACCAATTCATTATAATATTTTCATAATTGCTCTTGAACTTCAAATTATCATTTATATGCAACAATGGACATTCTGATAGCCTAATTTTTTCAGAAGAAAATTAAACTATTTTGTTCGAAATGAAAGATGGGATAGTTGTAGACAATACTTTACTGAAAAACAACATTGTTATTTCTCTATTCATTGAAATAAAACTTGTTCTTTTTAAAAGCAGTGAGTGTTTTGTTGGAAAATGATTTTTTCTATCATTAAGTGAAACTGTTTGGTTTGAAACAGTAATATAATGATGAAGACAATGAATAATCTTTTGTAAACGAAACTGTTTTGTTCAAACAATGAATGTTCATATGTAAACAACTTGTTTTATATCTGTTTAGTTGGAAACAGTACTTGTTCTATTCAAACAATGAATGTTCATATATAAACAACTTTTTTTATGACTATTTAGTAGGAAACAATACTCATTCTATTTAAACAATGAATGTTCTTATGAAAACAACAATGTTAGAGTATCACAGTTGTGAGAATGCAATAACAGTATGTGTGAAACTGTTAGCATAGACTTGTTTAGATTATTTATTTTGACAAGAAATGTCAAGGGAATACTATTTTAATATTGCAAATTTGAATTAATGATTATTTCAGAATGTATGCACAAACTTTAACTTTAGTAGACACATATATGTGTATGCACATAAACTTTGTCTATGTACATACACATACTTGTGACATACCTTCTTTTGTTTTTAGTACATTTTTAAAAGGAAAATTCTTATGATGAAAAGTATATAATAGTCATAAGAATGATATGACTAATTATTGAATTACTCTGTGAATCATAGATCTAATTTTTGTTAGAGTAAAAATTAGCTTTCTGTTTTCTTCTTTTGAAGACATTTGTGAAATAACATTTTAAATACTTGAGCATAACAGTGATACCTTAGTTGACTAGAGCACCTATGGGTAGATACTGCTAGAGGGTAGAGAGCTGTTATGAGATGTATAATAGAAAGTTACATTCTGGGATGGGTGCCGAAATGGAGTTCAGAGAGTATAGGTTTTCTTTACCATAACCTATTGTTTCTTGTTGTTGTAACACACTTATTATGCTTGGCCAAGCAATATAGTTCATTATGTATGTATGAATGAACTCTGTGATTTTACTCTCTGCCATTCCTAGCATAGATCTTGAACTTTCTTTTCTAACATGTAGATGGAAATTGCATGCTGATGTTTGGGCATGCACTAGATTCCACCTTGTAGATTGTTCTCTTGCTAAAATTTCCATGCAGGGTCGAGCATTCTTCAAGTTGGAAGAATTTCAGGGAAGCGTAAGCTTCATGGTTGGGCGGTAAAACACTTCAACCATGTTCTCGTCCACCAGTGGAGGCAAGCATCAAAGAATAACCTTAGTTGTTCACAAAACTATCATAGTCTAAGATGTAACTAGATGTAATTCATTCTTGTACATGATGTAATGTGTACAATATAATGACTTTGTGGCCTTAGGAGCCAAGTCAAACCTAAATTGTAATTTGACTTTTGAAGTGAATATAAGAATCTTTGACTCATTTTAAATGGACATGTGTAGCTATGATTGACTTTAGCCACTAGTTATGTCTTTTTAATTTGGAGTATATTCATGTGTCACTTACAATAATATTAATTAAGTAATAATTAGGAATGGGTTATTACAAATCATTTGTAGGCTTATCAGAACCAACTAAAAAGAAGCTATAATAAGAAAATCAAAAGTTGGACTTTCCAAGTAGGAGACCTTGTATTGAAGGAGAACCAAAAGAATGTTTTGGATCCAAACAACAAAGGGAAGTTTGAGCCTAATTGGTTAGGACCGTTTGTTGTCATAGCTAGTTACAGTTCTAGAGTCTATCAATTAATTTTCAACACCCGAGGGAGAACCCTTGTAGGATCCTATCAATAACATGCATATCAAGAAGTTTTATTCCTAGGTATTCAAGGGTAAAAATCCAAAAATCTAAAAAAATTAGAAAAATAACAAAACCCAAAAAAAAGAAAAAGGGTTGAAAATAGTAAAGAGAAAAATCGTCCTCTAACAAAAACCACTTCAGTTGTGCTTTGGGAAAGTACATTGGTGAAAACATAGCAAATAGGTGCCTAAATAAGAACCATCCATCCATCATTAACTCTTCAGCATATCTTGCTTCACCTTCCATCGCATCCATCCTTCATCCTATTTATTCTATCATCCATTTGCGTTCGTAACATAGCTGGATATTGAGTAAGTATCATGTTCCCCTTTAGTAATACCTCACATATTCCTAAGGTCAGTTTGTCCTGCCTATATCAAGGTAATCTATTACATCACACTGGTGGCATCTGTCTATACTTCCATTGGATCAATTTCTTGTATATTCCCTTAAGGTTATTTGTAAAATCTCAAAATCCAAAAGTAGTCGTAAAATCTCAAAATCCAAAAACAGTCTCAAAATCTCAAAATCCAAAAATAGTCGCAAAATCTCAAAATCCAAAAACATTCAAAACATTTTCAAAACTCCAAAAACATTTGAAATCTTCTAAAGTCAAAATCTAAAAATATTCAAAATCTTATAAAGTCAAAATTCCAAAACATTAAAAAAGTTGTACAGTTCAAAATTCAAAAATATTTGAAATCTTGTAAAGTTAGAAATCCAAAAACATCCAAAACATCATGAAAATCCAAAAACATTGAAAACATCTTCAAAATCCAAAAACATCCAGATAAAAACAAAATCCCTAAATAGGTCAAAAAGTCAAAAATTCAAAAACACTTGTCAAACTACATTGTCTTTGGGCTTGAACATAGGTAAGGCCATCATTGATGAGCCCTTGAGGCATTAGGTTAGTCCTTTAGGAATCTATCATAATAAACTAACAATTCATCAATGTTCATATGTCATCAATAAATGGCCATTGGTCAGATTCAGTCAAACTACGTCGTCTTTGTATGTATAATGTAGGAAAGGCCATCACTGATGAGCCCCCAACGCATTAGGTCAATTTCTCTTTAGGTCTTGGTCTAACATTGAAAATCATAAAAAAAATTGGAAAAGTTTGAAAACTCAAAACATCTCAAAACGTTCAAAATCTCTAAACAGTCTCAAATAACAGGAAAACTTAAACATCCACATAATCTCAAAAGATCAAAAATAGCCTCAAAATAGTGAAAAATGTCAAAAACATTGAAATATTCCAAAAGTCCTAAATCACTCTTCCCATTTCAATTTCACCTGCAATAAACTTCCATTCATAATAAATCAATCATCATCATCAACCTTTGGTAACATAAGTGGAAACAAGTACAACAAATAGTGAAGTTTAAACCTAAACGTTAAAATATAAAGTCTTGATTAGGAGTAAACAAGTTGGTTAACATTTGTATCAATAGCCTATCAACAATTAGTTTTAGCTTAAGCATCTGATAAACATGTCTTAGGATACATCTTTCTTGCAATGGACAACATCATCAAAAATCATCTTAGTTAGGTTACTTTTGCAAGAGATATGAATCACACTAATTGTTTTTTCATTTGGATCTTTTCTTATGATTTATCCTATTGACCCATTTCAATGACCTCTCGATGATGTCTATCAAAACAATTTAGAGAGAAAGGAATGGGGCATTGATCATTGCTTTTGTTTGTTGTGCTTGTTTGATGTTCTTATAATACAACCTTGGTGAATACTTATCTTGCATGTGTGGGGTAGTCTTAAGTAAAACAATGGTTAGGACTTATCAGGTTCTTCATACCTTTTATGTGTTAGTCTCATTACTTCGATTGCTTATTCTTTCACATGGTCAAACAAGGTTTTCGTATGTCAGTTATGAGCAAGGATGTTCCTATTTCTTTGTAGAGTCAAATTCCATCGCATTAGATACAAATCAATCCTAGTTTTCAATACCTTGATGCATCGTGTTTATTTTCTATATCAAAAATAAGGAATAAAATGATGAAGTATCCCAATCTTGAAACGAGCAAATCATCTCTCTCATCGCCATATCTAATAAAGTCTCAAATAATCATAGGCTTATTGGACTTCTAAACCAATCTAAAAAATAATGGAATCCATCCATCTTATTCTTCTACTTTCCACGCTAACATGGTGTCATGACAGTCAACAAAAAAATAAAAATACATCCATCCTGCATCCACAAACCATCGACATACATACATCTATCCATAATTATACATCATAGCATAAGCATAGCATATCACATAGAAAATACACAAAAAAAGGCATCTCATAATATGCATACATCCTACATCATCACTGCATACGTGAACAAAAAAGATACATGAAAAAGTAAATCATCCATTGTATTGTATACATCCATATAGCATCACATCATAAGACATAATAAAAATATGTATTGCATCATATGCATCATAAATGAAGTAACTGCATCCATAACATAAACATATGCATTAATCCATACATAAGCATAAACATAAAATAAAACACATCATAATCACATCGAAGGTCATCTCATAAATATCATCAAAATAGGATTGTCATGATACAAATCTGAATCAATGTGTGATATCATCAAAATGTATAGGATTCTATCAAAATTGGCCGATGAATGGATATACATCAGGAATTAGGGCTATACATAAAAAATGTGTCTACAAAATGTAGATCTATCCTTTGCTCTATTGATCATCATGCTGAGAAGGCTGTCGATGACCGCTACCTAAAGGTTGTTGAACTGAGGGTCCACCTGGCGAACCACTAGGTGCAACCCTGCTCCTATATGAAAAATATGATTGTCATCGGTGTGGAGGAATATGTCTATGATAAAGTGTCCAGTAATATGTGACCTTGACCATGGCATGTCCATAGAGGGTGGCTGATACCACTCGTCCTTATGTCTGAGAAGCGGTAGCCTCTAACTATTGCCTATGACCGATCTCCTATGCTAACTGAATGGTCAATTGTTGGACCTATTGTTGCTCATAATCATGCTCTTGATGATACCTTTCTTGGTCCTACGCTACTTGATCCCTCTTTGTAGTCAAAGCTTGAACCTGAGCATCTTTGGGGTTTGGACCCTGTAGCTGTTTTTGTTGTTGTTGTTGTGGTGGTGGTGGTGGTTGTAGCTATCATAAGGGTTGTACAGGTGGGGGTTGTTGTGGCACCTGTCCTACACCAGGATACTATCCATCTTGGTGCTTATCTCTTGGAATTTTTTTGTCATGTCCATCATGTGGAGGCTACTGTCCATCACTAGAAACTTTTCCCTAACCTCATCCTCTACCTTTAGCTCTACATTATCCCATGGCTAGATCTGTAAGTTGCATTGGTGCATGTTACATGAACCAATCATTAGAGGAAACTGTAGTCCATGCATCATATGGACCCCCTACATATATCCATGTTCATGGGGTGAGTTGTCAAAAATCGTCAATGGAAACTTGAGGAGAAATCAGCTAACCCTAGTCGGTCTCTTTAGCTATGTGTGAAAAAATGGCTCTATATGCTAGAGGAACAACATCCTGTGTCTCCCTATCTCACAACCCAATCAAGCAAGTACCTCTCAATGATATGATGTTGATGTCCTATCATCCACCTGGCCTATCGTGCATAAAATAGTTGATCCTAATCGTCGTACCACAAATGGGCCTGGACCCATGGTCTCCATCTGAATACAGTCATGTCATCAATGACCTATTGCCAGTATACTATACTTGCAGTGCCTATGTGCTAGAGAGTGGTGATGGATCCATGTCTGTATACCACTAGCTACTACTCATCAATGTTAGCTAAGGTAATAATTGGTCTAAGCACAACAATGTGCTCCAAAGCCCAGATGTGTAGTAGAGTGACTCGTGCTGATAGAGTTTGTCCCCGCATGTATACAACCTATTGTATATCATTATATAAAGAAACAAGGATCACAAGGCCCTAGGCGTAGACAGTCATATTGTGCACCATCCTCTCCCAGAAAAATCCCCAACCAAAGCTAAAACCTCTACTTTGTTTGTCTATCACAATAACTACACAGACCAAACCTCCTATAACCAATGTCAAGTCAGGTACTTGTCCTCTGTACTACCGCGGGTCTATCTGGTGGTTGTCTATCCAGAGGGTATCCACACCAAGAATGTCGTAAATCACATCTAGCTTGACATTGGTATCATAAATAATCCTCTCTCTGTGTATCAAAACTCATAAAATATTCCATACATCCTCCAAAGTGATGAGTGCCTCCCCTGTCGGAAGGTGGAAAGAGGAAGTCTCGCCATGCCAACGCTCTATTAATGCTATCATCATAGCTAAGCATGTCTAGATCTCTGACATATGAGCAACAAACCCTAATCTAATAGCTCTAAGAAAGAAGCTCTCGTCATCACCAAAATGTTGAACTTGGGATAAAATGTTGGGTCTATGCTCCTGAGACATGAGCAGGTGCATGGTCTCCTACACGAACAAAGTGAACACTATCAGATTGCTAAAAAATGACAAAACCCTAAATCTACAAGTGCGCCCATGCCTTACAAGTGTGCTAGTCTGTCAATTTTTAAGTGTGTCACCTTTTGATAGGTTTGTCACTATATTCAAATGTATCACGACATTCAAGTGCATCGCTAACTATTGTGCGAGCATTTTACAAATGCATTGATTCACACAAATGCACCACTGGAGAAAAATAGCCTACTACGCCACCCTTTTACAAGTGCACGACTAACCTACAATTGCACTTCTAAACCTAAATTGACTATTATGTCACACTTTTGCAAGTGTGTCACAACAATGCAACTGCATCGCCATCATTACAAGGCACCGCTATATAGTGACACACTTGTCTAACCTAGTTTGACCTAAAAATTAAAGCATAAAAAAGTGGGAACGAGAAATTTTTTGAAGTGCGTACTGGGGGTCCTCCATCGGTGGGCTGTTGGAACTCATAGACCCTGTTTGTGAGGTGATGGAGGAGTTCATGGTTAGCCATAGCATCAGCAGGTCAAAGCAAATTCTTAACAAATCTTCAAAGCAAAGTGTGCAAATGAGTTGGAAATGACCCCCAAACTCATATTTAAGCTTGAAAATTAGGGTTTTTAACCTACTTGGAGGGGTTTTTAATCTTTTTAATCTATTTTTGAGCCCATCAACCTATTTTGAGTTGTTTTTTAGTGTCTTGAGCCTATTATCATGACTATTTTGTAGCTAAATCTACCTTATGCTTTTGTTGCGATCTTGACCTAAAAAATTTAAATTTTCATTTGATCTCTTGAGGGAGCAGTATACTAGCATAAATTCCTTTTGTTGGGGCATAGTGGGGCATCTGAAAAATTATGAATTTTTAAATTTTTGATCTGAGCAACAACGTTGATCCGAAAAGCGTCAAGTCTTTGAACCAATGTAATGGGTACCTCACTTCAAAGAGGGGTAAAATGTAGACACTTAAAATTGTCCTGATCGATCACACATCTGAAATCGATTATTAACACCATTTTCATCCTAATTCGACTTATTTTGTCTATTTAATTAAATAACCATAAATTGTTTAATTAAATTCATCATTTTCTTCAATTAATTGAATAATCAACATTATTAGGTTAATTCACCCCTTCCATGCTAATTTCCATCCTATTTAATTAAATAATGTGAATTATTTAATTAAATTCCCTAATTCCTCTCATTTGATTAAATAATCTTAATTAGTTAATTAAATGAGTTATTTTTTTAATTAAATCTTTTAATTCCACCACCTTCCACAATTAAATAATATTCTAATTATTTAATTGACGAATTTCTTTCATCCCTCCAATTTCTCTCACTTGCAAAGGAATATTCCCATGGAATATTCCTCCAATTCAAATTCAAACAATTTTCCTCTTAAATGGAAATATCTTGCACATTCCTCCTAAATTTTAGGATTTGTGTTTCGTCAAATCAATTTCAACCATTGATTAATTTCATCAATCCATGTCAACTTTTAATCTCCTCTATGGATTGAATCCTTGATCCATGCCAATTGTTCTTATCAATTTGCATCCATTGATTAATCAAATTGATCTTGACCATTGATTCACTTAATTTTCCTTTAAATAGCCTCCATTTCTTGAGAAACTCATCCACATTCATTGAGAGCACCTACATTATAGTCACTTTTAAAGCAATCCTTATGAGCATTTGATCCATTTGCATCCATTTTACTTAATTTTGCATCAATTTCCATCAATTCTCCACTTGAGCATCCATCAAGAGCTTGTTTCAACCAAGGATTGGGAAAGGGTTGACATTCCACATCAATTTAGCACCAATCCCCCAATGGGATGAGGTTTGATGTATTAATTAGGTTTCCTTTGCAAGAATTTAATTGATATTTGTTGTTTTAATGGTTTCTTAGTTCAATATTTCAAGAATTTCATTGGGAGCATGGCTTAATTAGCTAAATACTTGGTTTAATTGTTGTAATTCGATCATGTTTAGCTTATTCCATGATCATGTTAACACTTACAATCAACCACGTGAAACCTTGAGAGCATATCAAGTGCATACTTAGGTTGTTCCAAGAAGATACCAAAAGAAGGATGAGTAATCTCAATCCCCAAGAAGTAGTGAAATAGGCCCAAGTTTGGTATAAAAATTGATCATGGAGGGTAGTTATCACTACCGAAATGGTGGATGAGTGACTCTTTATGATCAACAAGTCATCAAAAGAGAACAAAAAATTGTGAGAGTATCATCTTGCTATAGAATATAGATATTCAAAATAGAATAGCATAAATTGAACCCAACTATCGAAATGAAGAAGTACATCTTGGCATACCAAGCTTGAGAGGCATGCTTGAGGCCATAGAGATAATTTCAAAGATGAAAAATAAGTGAGGAATCTTAGATGAGCCCTTGTGGATACCTCTCCTTCTAAAGCTCACCATGAAGAAAAACACTCTTCACATACATTTGATAAAGCTCCCACTAGTGGGCTATATTCCAGTGACTAGTGCAAAAGTCTCATAGTAGTCAATCCCAAGAACCTATGAAAATCCTCTTGGAACCAAGTGAGCCTTATTCTTGTTAACTAACCCATTTGTAACAAATTTTAATTAGTAGATCCACTTGCACTAAACAAGTATCCTTCCCTTAGGAAGGGGGGCTAGATCTCATGTGTCGTTCCTCTCCAAGAAACAAAATATTCCTACAGAGCAACATCCAGCTCAAGGATACCAAAAGATTTTTGAAAGTATTGTGGATTGAAAGTTGTAGCAATAAAGAGGTATACAGAATCTTAAAGTTGCCATCTTGTTATTTTTCTATCTAAAGGATCCCTACCCAATCCCATGTTGATTGTAATATCTGCCAAACCAAAAGAGGCCCTATGGATAGAGAATTTGGAGGAGAATTTGAATGATGAATAAGTGAAGAATTTGAATCCTCATTATTGTTACTATTTATAGAAGACTCCTCTATAAGATCATGAGGATCAAGTTCCTTTGAAGATCTATTAATATGCTACAATGACTCAAAATTGATGAATGATGGAGAAGTGGTTGGAGAAGGGTTGGAATGAGTCTCCTCAAAATGAACACCCTCTCAGTGAATAACTTAGGATTAGTAGGATGAAGAAGCATGCAACTCTTAACACCATGGGAATACCTAAAAAGAAACAAGGATTTATTTGTAGATCCATAACCTTACATTTTTCTACTAGAATGTGGCCCATGCAGAGGAGCCAAATATGAATGTGTTTCACTAAGGTTTTGAAATCGGTACAAGCTAGGAAAAAATTTACCCCCTTCACAACTCAAAGAAGAACCCAATTATAAATATAACACACATAGTTAATGGCTTCCACCCAATATGGTGGTACCAAAGATCTAGAATGTATCATAAAATTACTCATATATTTCAAGGAATGATTCTTCCATTTTCAAACTTTAATTTTTTGATGATATAGGGGATTGAATATTGCAATTCAATGCCTTATTAGCATAAAATTAATTGGAGAATCCTTATATCCTCCCACCCACCTTTGTTGGGAGGAAGGGTCGGGTGGGAATATAAGGTATGGGCGGGAGGGAATGGTATAGTTCCATGGCCATGGGCTCAAGCCTTTAACATTATGCAACACTTTCCTAGCCTAACCCCATCAATACCCATTCTAATAGCTCATGGTTTTGAATCAAAGTGAGACCTACCCTATAAATGGCTCACTATAGTATCTATTATCACTTGACGTGCACCTTCATTGAGCCTATTGTTCAACAATTCCAAGGAAACATGGAACTAATTGTTGCAAGTATGAAGGTGTTGTCATTGATGTCAATATGAAGTCTATGGATTGGTGTTTTCATTGATGTCAACAATGTGTTGATGAAGGTTGTTGCATGATGAAAATGTCGAGGATATTGAGAAAATTGTGAAAAAGAGGAGAATAGGTTGTTGTAGGTTGTGCATGTATAGTTGAGATATTGAGGAAGTGTTGTGAGTACATGGAGCTATCTTTTTGTTGCAATGTCTAGAAATGAGTTGGAATGATGTAATGAGCTGAGATGATGTCTCTAGTACTTGGTTTCCAAGTGCTTTTGAGAAAATTTGATAAAAGGAGAAAACATTGTTGTGTAAGTGTTCAGAGTGTGCTCCGATATTGTGCTTCGCGTTTCTTCTATGTTGAGGCTATGCTTGTGTGGATCTGATATGTTGTGCATGGTTGTTAGAGGTTGCTATATTTAGAATTTGGGTTTCTAGATCGTTGTACAATGTGAGATATTTTCACCAATGTGTGAACTAGTCTTTCAGTGATGTTTTCTATGGCTAGGGAGAAATGCATTTGCTCCATGTTTCTTCGCTATTTGGTTTCAGGTTGTGCGGATTTGGGAAGTTGCTTATAATGTTTGTATCTTTCTATATATAATATTTCATCTAATTTGGTGTAGTACAGAGTGAGTTTCATATGTCAGTATGCGAATAAGGATTACTAGTTGTTCTGAGATGAAGTATTTGATGAATCTCAAGAAGTTTGTGGATTATTCTATATTTTTTTCAAGTGAATTTTGTTGTCTGAAAGTTATAGATTGATTTAAGGAAGCGTGTACTTAATGTTTATGGTGTTTAACACGGGTATTGGCTAGCCTTGTGTTTAACACTATATGCGAGCTTATGAAAGTGTGTTGAGGTGTGTTGGGATCTATATGGGTCCTAATTGAGGATTTATGTAGGTCACCTCCATTCCTATTTTCCACATGAATGTTTAGGTGTCAAGGTAGAGGATGATATAAATAAGTGTAGTGTTGTTGTGAGTTGCAAGAAAGAATCAAGAGAGAAGCAAGATAGATGCGAGATTGATGTGAGTGATGTGTGTGATGCGAATTTGAGCAGAGTAGTGTGAACTACAAGTGTTTGGATTCCTGAAAGCAGTGAGTTGAAGGTGTCCTAAATATTTTATGCAAGAATGCGGAAGTTTTGGAGCAATTGTGGTGGATTCTCGTTGCATTGATAAAGTGTTCTCTGTCTAAAATTTCTCTTCTATCTTCTTGTATTTCTTTCAGTGGCAGTGAGCCCTGGCTGTGAGCCTTTTGGACAGTGTGTCCTATTCTGGAAATGAGCCCTTGTATCATTTTTCTATCACTTATATTGTGAGCTAATCCTCATTGTGGTTTTTCCCTCATTGGGTTTTCCACGTAAATCTAGTGTTCTCTTGTGTATGGTGTTATTATTTTAGTTTATGTTATCTGCATTTCATGTTTAATAAAATTAACAAAATAAGGGTGTAATGAATGCATGTGGATTTGATTATTGTTGAGGGTTTTGATGTTTTAATTTGCTACAACTGATTCACCCCCCCTCTCAGTTTTCTTGTTCATTCAACACTAATCTTAAGGTGTGGGACCCTTGCAATAAAGATTATACATATGGAGAATGTTAGTTTCCTCTCTAATCTAAATGCAAAAGTGTTGATCCAATTCAACACTAAACAACCCTAAGATAGTCTTATTCTATCATCTTGCAGGAAAAAAAGAGAGATTGAATACATACAGATAAAGGGATGATGATGCACTAAGATTAGAATGATGTTTCTTCCTACTTGCAACATAGAGAAATAATGAAAATGACAAAGTGACTCATAAAATCTTCTATTCTACAAGTTAATGGAAGTTGTATAAAGGTTAGGATTTAGCAGATACTAAGAGGGAAAAATTAATCCATAGTTAGTACTGCCAATGAATTTAACATAGCATATAACATACAAGAAAAATGGACATACATTCAAATATGAAGGAAAGATGTTTTGCACAATAGAACATAATTAAAGAGAGGTAATAGATGAATTTTTTTCATTGATCAGAGGCTTGAAGCCTGTTATAGTAGCATAGATGTAAAAAATGTATGTTGTTGTAGAGAATCAAGGGAAGGACCTTTTATAATGAGGCTTAACAACCTTTTATTCTTCTATTGGGTACTGAAGAGATAGGGAAAGTGGCAAAAAAGAAACCCTAGTCATGGCCCTTTTTAGAAATTTGAAAAATCTCCATAAAAAAATTTGATTGCACCATGAAAATCCATCAATTTTTTTCATACCTATATTAATGAATCATGTGTTGTGTGTAGAGAAACTTCCACGAAATCTTTTACAAACATGGCTTGGAGATATCCGCTTGATAGAAAGGAGCTTTGTAATTCAATAAATGCAACATGGTGGCACTAATCCTTTTGAAAATATTTGGAAAATAAATGTAAATCCCTTCTGGAGACTCCATGAATTAATATTTGGAAGCTAAGGGAGTCGTTACAACATTAATGGAATATCTTGAGCATTGTCTTTATGAATTGACCCTTAGTGGAAATATGAACCTCATTTGGATATGTCAATTTGTATAGAAATGGTCAATGTTGGGCCAAAAGCCTCCATTAGGCTCATACAAAAAATCCATCAACATCTTGAACCTACCTATTTCTTTCTTCTATTCGATTCAATAAGAAAGTCTTGACAGTGATGTTAGTAAAGAAGTACAATGATGCCATGATGGGAGGGAATGCCTTTAAGTGGGATGATGTCAAGATGACATAAAAAAAGGTTGGGGTGACATCAACATGAGATAGAGAGGCAACTATATGGAGTGGAAGTGCATATATGGGAGGATCCATTTGAACTAGATGAAAAAGTATGTAAAAGAGTCTTGATTGTGATACAATAAAAAATTAGGCTCGATTAGAACCATGCAAGACTTTCACTAGCAATTACATCCTTTAATTTTTTTTTTGGTTCACATGAAAACATCCACAAATCTAGATGACCAT
This sequence comes from Sequoia sempervirens, assembly GCA_007258455.2. NCBI lineage: Eukaryota > Viridiplantae > Streptophyta > Pinopsida > Cupressales > Cupressaceae > Sequoia > Sequoia sempervirens. The sequence goes on along the minus strand of VDFB02271358.1, from coordinate 992,635,712 downwards.
CATATCCTTGCAAATGTGGAAAATTGGTCACTACTAGGCTCATGCAGAAAATCCATGAATAACTATGTATGTGAGAACTTCATCTCCATCTACCTACAAAATCCACTTAGTAAAACTTAGGATTTAATAGGTTCTTGTAGAAAAATCATTGACAACCGAAACTTTAAATTGGACAATTCACACATAAACACCTATAAGACAATTCACACACAAAATCCCCACAAACCTTCAATTTGTTAGGACTTTTACCTCCATCAATCCTATGTGAGAAGTTGGACAACATTTGGCCGTAAAACCCATACTTAGCTATTTTTATAATTTTCTTTTTTTGTAGGGAAATCCAAGTGAATTTCACTTTTCATGGAAACTCAACTGAACTGCACTTTATGGGGAAACCCAATCAAATTGTACTTTGAATAATGTTTGGTTAGAAGGAGAAAACTTGCAAAAGCATAACTTATTTGATTTTGACCCAAAATTCATCAATTAGGGATACTCATCTGGGTGTTCTACAGTATGGAATGCTTAGAAGGTCCAAACACTTAGCCAATTTTGAGATATTTTTCATTTGGGTAACTAAGGGATAAGCAAGGGAAGACAACAACCAAAAGCATAAAACCAAGTATAAGATCTGGATAAGATATCTTAGATTGGTTATAATTGATGATCCATAAGGTGGGAATGGAATATCAATAGTATCACTTGAAGCCCCTTCTTTCTTCATATTGTTCTTTCATCCTTGATTAATTATCCTCTTCTCTAAATGGAAAGCTCCCCTACCGACATTACAACTTCCTAGATTATTTCTCTACAAATACATTGTAGTTCAAAAATGGATAAAATAATTCATACTTTTGTTTGAGATATTACACAAAGGTGTACCTAGAAATATCATCAATGAAGGTCAAAGCATAATATGCTCTATTGAAAGATGGATGTGGAAATGATCTATCCAAATCACTATGTACTAGCTCCAAAAGATGTGAGGGTCTCCAAACTTTTCCCTTGTCAAAATTCTCTTCTAAATTCTATCCTAGAAAGCATCCTTAACAAACATCATTAGAAAAATGAATTATAAGCAATATTAAAACCATGTCATGTTAATTTAGTTGATGCAAGTAGCATTAGTTCAAGTGGCCATAATGTTGATGTTATAAATTTCTCACTTCATTAGAATGAATAAGTAAATCCATTATATGTGAATTAGGAAAAACATGAGAAAAGTGATAGAGCGAAGATTGATTATCAACTTTTCCCATGGTAAATGAAGACCCACTTTGCAACTCACTAATGACCACTATGTTTGGAGTGAATTCAACTCACTTGTTGGAACCTATATGGGTGATTTGGTAGATAGAAAAGAGACTAGTTGGAAAAAAAGGAACACATAAAACATCATGAAATATCCCATCACCAATGTCAATATACCCTCTCCTAAGAACATACTCTATTGAGATTATTGATAAGAATATTAGGCACAAAACATGGATCTAAGGATGTAAAATTAGATCATGTGAGTTTGACAAAAAATAATGAAGCGACACCAATAACTAATCACATGTCACTTAATAATGAAATAACATCTCTAAGGATGAAAATATATTTTGAACAAACACAACCCCTAGACCAAGAGTCACCCTTGATTCCATTTAAGTCAAGAAGAATTTTTGTGGAAGAAGTGTGGAAGAAGTAGAAAAAACATTAAATAATCAAGAGAAATTAGAAAGATGGATTGGGAGAAATAATGAAGCAACCATGGGAACAACTTCCTCTAACATTAATTTAGGAGATATAGATGGTGATCATGAAGAATAAGAATAGATGAATAACCCTAGGAAACTACCCATTCTTGGGAAAGACACAAATGAGATTGTGGAACATATCTTTGTTTTGGAATCAATTTAGAAAATATAGAACATAACCTAGGATAATACTAAAGTTTTTTATTTCTTTGGTACCTTGCAGAGTTATGCTCTTAGATGGTACTGCAAAGCATATCTAGCAAATGATAAAGAATGAGATGTAGTAAAGATTTTTTTTGGAAAAATTTGAATCCCCATAACTACCTACTAAAGGGTTAAGTAAGCTAAGGAAACTAACACAAAAAGAAGATGAAACTATTACAGAGTTTGACAAAATATTCAAAGAAACAAGGAGGTTAGAGGAACCTTTAGCCGAAAAGGAGAAAATAAAGTATGGGTGTGTGCAAGAAGTTGAGTCCACTTTTTGGCCAAAAAGTGGAAGTGTTTTCTTTTATTTTCAGAATTTGTCACATTTGACCTTAAAATTTGAAGCACTTAGAGATGGAATCTTAAAAAAAGTCATTGATCGTAAAATGTAGAACTCAAAGTCTAGTTTCCAAATATGTAATTTATTTCAATACCCAGGTGATACAAATTGATTTTCAATAGGTGTTTGTAAAAACTACTGTTTAAAATTCACTTGTTTTTACCATACCATGCACATGTACATCATCCATATTTTGACCTAAATAATCATATTTTTCTAAATCCTTTTGGGAAAATATTTGTAACTCATTGATGCATGCTTTCGATATTTTTTTGTAATTTTTTATTGATTTTTTTTGTTAATTTTGTATTGGCCATATTTGTTGTTTTGAAAAATTGTCGTGTATGTCACACATAAGATGACCTAAACTTATGCCGGTATTGGCATGGTGTGATGGTTTATAGGTGGCATTGTTGTTCTTGCCACCAAGGTTCAAACCCCATTGGGGTGGTATTGTTGAATGGTTGTATCTGGTTCATAGCTCCAGTCAAAAGCATTTACCCCTTTAATAAAAAAAAAAGATGACCTAAACTTATCATTTTTTGATTTTTTTTCAATTTGAAAAGAATTTTCTAAAGTAAACTTTCATACAATTCATTTTTCAAAAAATTATTTTAATAAAAAGTTATTAAAATACTAAAAAACCCTGATATTTCAAGTTTATGGACCAATTTCATCAGAAACTAATTGAAAATAGAAAAAATAATCCAATTGTAAAAAAATTACATATTTGGAATCTACACTATCTCATCTATAATGGGTTTTAATTTCATCAAAAAATTTTGCAAAAAATGTCTTTAGACATATGTCCAAAGTCCCTATTTTCTTGTGACATTGACATGAACTTCAAGTTGTAGGTCAAACCGGGTCCAAATCTTAGGTTCGGGTCCCCAAGCCTTTTCCTGAACCAAAAAAAAAACAAAAAACCAACCAAAAATTCAATTTTTTTATACTTTAATGAAATGGGATCCCGTTTCTTAAAAACTTAAAAAATTAAATTTTTATGCTTTTATGAAATAGGATCTTGTTTTGCAAAACGAGATCCCATTTCATAAAAGCATAAAAAAATATTTTTTTATGAAACGAGATCCCATTTTTGGCTCGAGGCCTTGAAACGAAACAAGATCCTGTTTGCATAACGGTATCCAATTCACTCTTCCCACTTTCAGATTTTTTTCTAAGTCTGAAACTTCCACCTTAAGTAGACTCAACTTTGTGCTTTCACCCGTATTTTATATCTAGAGTTACACCAAAGATTAGAGTGGCCTTATATGGGAGAAATTATAATATATATCTAGAGTTGGTGACTTTGGCATACCGCATAGAAAACTAGCCTTGGAGAAAAACTGTGAGACAAAATGAAAACAAATAATTAGAAAGATTAAGGTTGGAAGTTGAGCAACTGAGACTAAGACATGAACTTATGGAAAAGCAAGATATTGCTCCACAAAGACTCAACATATGGTGCACATATTAGGCTAGAGAGGGACATATGTGGAATGAATGCCTAAAGGAAATAGGATAAAATAAGGCAAATGCGTTAAGGGTAGATATGAAAACAATACCTAAGAAGATAAATTTAGTCTATTGTGTAATTTGCAAGGAATGGGTAACAAAGGATTTCCCATCTAAGTTGTTTAGACTAAGGGAGGAACAAGAGCAAGGGAAATAGAATAATGAAAGATAAATGGCTTATTTGAAAGGATTGGTGGAAAGGACACTATATCTGCAAGGTGGTGGATACAAGGTACCAAAGTGATAAAACCAAAGAAATATAAAATCCTTACAAACTAAAAAAAAGTAGGGGAGATATGATGAAAGAGGCTAGTACAAAGGAGATGGAGGTCAAGGTAGAGGGAGAAGGACAAGGACAAATGCCACCTACTTTAACTACAAAAATCAAGGCCACTTTGCTAGTGAACGTTGGGGTGACAAGAAGAAATAATGTGGGTTTTGCAAAAGTATTGATAATGATAAGTTTAGTCTTCATAAGGCACAAAAATATTATAATAATGCAGCACCATAGTCTAAGAGCGATGAGTTACAAATCCTAAATTCCTCTAAAGGAGAAAGAATCTCGAAGAAAGTACCAAAATAACCTAATCATGTAGCAAGGAGATGTCAAAAAGCAAAGTGGTATAACTCTGAAACCATTGAGACTAGAAATTCAAAAGGAGAATATCAAGTCAACACAAAATAAAACACACAATAAGAAAAACAAAGCAATAGTGGACACTAGATAGGGGACTAATACATCAAATGAACTTAACATAACCACTATGGAGGAAACCATCAAAGATGAATAATTCCATCCCAATAAACAATATCATGATCATATCATGGAACAAACCAGGAAAATAATTACAAATGAACAACACAAAGTAGAGAAAAACAATTATTTTTCGAACAAGAAGTTCTCATACTAAAGCAACTTATACAAATGATAAAAAATTACAACCTCCTAGATAAATTAAAATAGTTTTGCAAATACTGGAAAAGCAAATTCAGGCACAATAAATAAGAACAATAGGGAAAAATGAAAAAAAAGTGGAAAACTAGACCCATCATGATTATTGTTAGTATTAATCAAAAGAAACTCAAAAATACAATGGTGGACAAAGGAGCTGATATAAACATGCTCCCAAAAAGGGTATGGGAATGGTTAGGGAAACCTAAAATTGAATATACACCCTATAATATTAGCTTGGTTGATGGTTCTGGTATAAAAACTCTAGGGACCTAGAGGCATGTAGAAGTGAATGTCATGGGCGTAAAGAAAACAATAGAATTTGAGGTAATTGTAATCAAGGAAACTTGTGATTCATTCAATGTACTTTTTGGATTGAGATGGATTTTTAACACAAATAAGATTGTAGATTTGAGGACAAAGGAAATATCTTTTCAAGATGAAAAAGAAATAGTCCACATCCCCCTAGGAAAAAATCAAGATGAACATTATGTAGAAGAAATAAAAGTGGAGGAATACAAAGACTAATAAAAAAATAATTATACAATATCAAAACTTCCTAAAAGCGAAACCTTTGAGGAAACCAATTCAAAAGGAGAATTAGAGGTGAATAACAATGGTTATAACATAGATAGAGAAGATGTTTTGTTTGCATGGATGCAAGAAGAACCGAAACTACACTCCCATAGAAGTATTGGCTCTAGAAGAATATGCATGATGAGGACATAGGAGAATACTTTACATTCTGTCACAAATAAAGATAATGCACCATAGAAATTTTATGGCAACCTAGGAGAACATGATAAAAATGTAAAATATATCGTCAAATAAATCACATATCACATGGAATCTACCTAAGTATTCAAGGGTAGGGGACCTCTTAACATATATTGCATAGATAGAATAAATTTTTGATATTGGGGATCTTTGGCTTGTTATACTCAAACACACTCATTTGTAACTATTGGCAGATGGTCAGCGCTCCCCTCAGGATTCGTGACATGTACTAACTGCCTCTTGTGGATCTGTTAACTCTAGCAGTTGTATCAGACATTAAGAGTTTGATCTTTTGGTGCAACGACAACTATGGACCAACAAGTGGTATCAGAGCCAAACCCTTGATTTAACAAGCCTAATTGGCTTAAGGGTCCTTGGTATTGGAGTGTTGTGTTTGATATGGAAAAAAGTAGTAGGAATAGGAATAAGAAAGAAAAATCATAGTCTGCAAAAGTAGAAATGCCTAAAGAAAATCCACAGCCTGTAGAAGAGAAGATGTCTAATATAGAACTTGATGAATTTTTGGTGGACATGAATGATTCAGATATTGAAGGAGAAATTGATTTTGAGGTGGAACTTATTTTTGCACTTGATGAGGTTAAGAGTCTTAGAAAGGTGAACAAGGAAGTAAGATTTTAGTTAGAGAAAAAGGAAGAAGATTGCAAAAAGTTAGAAACTAAAATTATCTATTTGAAAGAAAAACTTGAAAAATAAAATGAGTCAATTATTTATCTGAAAGTTGAAAATGAAGAAATTAAAAGAATAGCCCAAGTGACTAGGTCCAATTTAGAAGCTAGAGTAGTTGAGTGCCAAACGTTAGAAAGTGAAATAGTTGTTCTAAGGAAAGATCTTGAAATTGTAAAGAGTAAGTTACAAAAAAATCAGAATTTTGATCAAAGTACCAACAAGCTAAATGAGATGCTGGATAAGCAAAATCATCACAAAAACATTTTTGGTTTAGGATATAAAATATGACAAAACTCTGAAGTTCAAGATGAATTGAAACATGAAATAGTGTTTACAACAAAAGATGGAAAAAGTTTCAATGTTAGACAGACTCCAAGAAAGAAGATAGACCTGAATTATTACTCTATTGCTCCTAAGATTGAAACCAAGAAGAAAGCAAAAGAGAATGTTGCTGATATTGCAAGAAAAAGATCAAGCAGGTTCTCAAAGCAATATTATTCAAAAAGATATAACTACTCTCAATTTAATGGTTATTGCTATTTATGTTTTGTTTATGGTCATAGAGCAAGAGATTGTACAAGAAATTGTAGGAAGTATGGAAGATATGATCATAGAAGTTTAGGAATGTCAAGAAGATATGATTCCTTTACTCCTCTAATTGGTTATAATGTCACATGCTCTAAGTGTCATAACCTTGGGCATAAGGCACATTAGTGTAGAAGTAAGTTGAAAGAATTATCTAGAAACAAAAATGTAGATGCATTGAGCAAGAAAAAGAAAGGTCCCATACAGGTTTGGAAAAGAAAACAAGACCTAGGAAATGAAAATACTAAACTTGCTCATGTTGCACAAAAGGCATCACCAACTGCATAAGAAGTAGTCTAAGGTTAGGGGGAGTTGAATATAGCAAATTATTTAACCCCTTTGAAAAGTCTAGGGGGAATAAGGTCTCTAGAGCATTTAGAGCCTAATTTTTCATCTTAACTAGAAGTAGTATGGTACCTGTGAGTTATGAATTTTCTTTTGGTCTCTACATGATCTTATGGCTTCATCAGTAGTCTTTTCATGGTGATATCTTATAAGGATACTGCAAACATTTCTTGACAGTTTCCTTGGAAGAATTATTTTGGGTGTTTTTTTTATTTGCCATATCAGAGCTCCTTGGATTATGGTTTAGTGTTCTTTATACATGGAACAATGAATAGTCATATTTGCATGTGGTAGTGAATGCTTGTTTTGGGACAGTGACTTTGTTTGTTTCATCGATTGATCCTATTTTGTGGGTTGTCAAATAGTGCATATTTATGTTTTGCTTATGGTCATAGAGCAAGAGATTGTACAAGAATATGGAAGATATGATCGTAGAAGTTTAGAAATTTCAAGAAGATATGATTCCTTTACTCCTCTAATTGGTTATAATGTCACATGCTTTAAGGTTCATAACCTTTGGAATAAGGCACAACAGTGTAGGAGTAAGTTGAAAGCATTATCTAGAACAAAAATGTAGATGCATTAAGCAAGAAAAAGAAAGGACTCATACAGGTTTGGAAAAGAAAACAAGACCTAGGAAATGAAAATCCTAAACTTGCGCATGTTGCACAAAAGGCATCACCAACTGCATAAGAAGTAGTCTAAGGTTAGGGGAGTTGAATGTAGGAAATTATTTAACCCCTTTGAAAAGTCTATGGGGAATAAGGTCTCTAGAGCATTTAGTGCCTAATTTTTCATCTTAACTAGAAGAAGTAGTACGATACCTGTGAGTTATGAATTTTATTTTGGTCTCTACATGATCTTATGGCTTCATCAATATTCTTTGCATGGTGATATCTTATCAGGATATTGCAGGCATTTCTTAACAATTTCCTTGGAAGAATTTTTTTGGGTGTTTTTTTAATTTTCCAGATCAAAGCTCCTTGGATTATGGTTAAGTGTTCTTTATACGTGGAATAGTGAATAGTCATATTTTCATGTGGCAGTGAATGCTTGTTTTGGGACAGTGACTTTGTTTCATTGTGTGATCCTATTTTGTGGGTTGTCAAACAGTGCATATTAAGTCACTTAATGCAAAAACAGTGATCAGATGCTCTTCCGTCTTGACAACATGAAACATTTTGCATTAATAGTAGGAACTCTTTTTATATATTGTTATCTTCATTGGATTGTGGAAGAATGACAACATTTACAGTGATCTTTCTAGGGAGTCAGGGACAATGCGATAGTGTGACACTCTCTTCAGAATAAGTCTTTGATTGATCATCATAGTCATGGAGGTTTGGATTTGGGATTGTTTATTGTTCTTGGATTAATATTGACATCATTATTCTCACTGTTGATAAGGTGGTTGCTAGGTGTCAAGAACATCATCAGAGTAGTGTTCAGTGAAAGGACAGTATATTCAAGACAACATGGTAATTACATGACCTTGACAAGGTGACAGGTTTTTGAGGTGGCGGAGATTTTTATGATATAGTATTTTGCTAGGGTGGTGTTCATAAAGTAATAGTACATTTTCTTGGAATTGGTTATATTTTTTCTTTCTTTTTGTAGAGATAATACTCTGTCATGATACAAATGTTTGTACAAATGTTCTTTTCATAGTTTATTCTTTGCAAAAATTCACAAGATAATAATGCAGTCTTTGACCCAGTTTAGGCTTGACAGTGTCTTGTGAGTCTTTGGTGAATGCACAAAGACCTTGACATTCTTTTATGCTCACTGAAGTGTTTCATATACTCTCTTTTTTTATTTTTTCCTTGAGACTTGTAACAATGCTAAGTTGCAAAGGGCATATAAACTCAGTTGCCAGTAAGTGTTATTCATGACAGTGATTGTGCCTTTCCTAGGATGCATATTAGTCAAGGGTAGCAAATTCTTGCAGCATTTTTTTTAAGAAACAAGTGGTATTAGAGCCAAAGGTGCCTGGTTTGAATCCCCTTAGGTAACGCTGAGGGTGAGTTTGTTGGCAGATGGTTAGCACTCCCCTCAGGATTTGCGACATGGACTAACCGCCTCATGTGGATCTGTTAACTCTGGCAGTTGCATCAAACATTAACAGGTTGATCTTTTGGTGCAACAACAACTGTGGGCCAACAGTAACACTATGGGTTGGTACAATACACATAAAGACACAATTATCAAATGGTAGATATTAAAAATCATAATTAAAATAAGATACTTACTAGAAGAGGGAGAATATATTGACATACCTAAATATGTTGACAATATCTTACACAAAATCACTTAAACACTTGTAGACAACCATGAGTTGCAAGGAATGAATATGATGAGAGACTATACATCCAACTCCTCTACTAGAAATCAATACATGTTGCCTAGAACTAGTATATAAATCAAGAAAGAAGAGGAGAGAAAAAATCCTAGATAGAAATTAAAATGGATTTCCTACTTACATTTTCTTTTTACAATCAGGATCAACCTATACACATTGCACTACTTAAAATGAAGGAAATAGTATTCAAACCTGACATAAGAAATGTAGTTGTACCACAGCCTACTTCCCCACCTCCTCAAACAGAAGGAATATGGAAATATATTGAATGGATGGATAAGGACACAACTTGTAGTGAAAGGAGATTTTGTATAGCACAACAAGAAGAGGATAAATATAACATGGATATAGAGGTGAATCAAGGAGAGAGGGAGCTAGAATCATTTATCGAATCTAAGCACAAATAATATAAACAACCAATTAAGCTTAGATAGGAAAATATTTATAAAAAAGGGACCTTAAACTTGCAAAGATAGGAGACTATTGGGATGAAAAGTTAGTAGCACAAGTTGCATAAATTATATTAGAGTTTGAAGCTTTGTTTCACAGAACATTCAAAGACTTAAAGGGGATAAAAGAAGGAGCAGGTGTCATGAAAATACAACTAAAAGAAGGGGGTAAACCAATAAAGAAAAAACCCTATAGACTTAATCCAAATATGAAAAATAAAGTAAAAGTTGAACTAGATAAAATGCTTGTTGTAGGAATTATAATACTAGAGGATGCATAATGGATAAGTTTCATGGTAGTGCAAAATAAAAAGATAGTAGAAGTAGGGATATGTTTCAATTACAGGGTGTTGAATGAAGCCTGAATACATGATCCTTTTCATACACCTTTTACAGAAGAAATATTAGAAGTAGTTGTTGGTAGGGAGATATATTCATTTATTGATTGGTTTTCCAACTATCACCAAGTCAAAATAAGGGAAGAGGACCAGCCTAAAACTATATTTGCATCAGCACGAATATCCTACACATATACATTGATTCCATTTGGTCTAAAAAATGCACCTCTGATATTCAACATAATCATGATAAATGAACTCAATGATTTTATACATGACTTTTTGGAGATATATCTGGATGACTAGACGGTATATGGATTGGTCAAAGACCATGTGCAAGTACTTAAAATTATGTTAAATAAGTGCAAATCTTATTGAACTTAAATAAATGTATATTCGTGGTACCCTTTGGAACATTATTGGGTCACATAATATGTAAAATTGGATTGATGGTAGACCATATGAAAGTCACACTAATCATGACACTACCACCTCCTAAAACTACTTTGAAAGTTAAAACCTTCTTGGGATATATTAGTTATCACTAGAAATTCATAAGAGGTTATGATGGTATTGTCGCACCCTTGGAGGAATTGTTGAAAAAGAAATCTGGTAAGAAGATTGAGTGGAATGAATATTATCAAATTGTATTTGATAAATTAAATCAAAAAATTGCAGAAGCACCTATCTTAATTCTTCTAGATTAGAGCATACCATTTCACATGCATGTGGATGCATCTGGAATAGCAATAGGAGTAGTGTTTGTTGAATCCAAAGGAAAAAAAGATTATCCCATCATATTTTCTAGTAGAAAGCTATCAAAAGTAGAGAAGAACTAAACTACAAAAAAATGAGAAGCACTAGCCATGGTTTATACATTACAGAAATTTAGAAATTATTTACTATCTACCCCTTTTAATTTCTTCACATGTCATGAACCATTAAAATATCTACTAAACATACCTATCATACAAGGTTGGATATGCAGATGGCTAATTCTATTCCAGGAGTTTGACTTTAAAATAACGGTAAAACCTAGAAATAATAAGCAGGGTTCTGATTATCTATCTAGGATAGAAACAAGAGAAGAACCAGAGGATCACCTAGAGGATCTCCCTAATAGACATTTATTTAGAGTGAATGCGATATCAAATGAATTACAAGATATTTCTATAATACTATCAACTAGAGAATTCCCTAAAGATATTTCATCGCAAAATAAATAATCACTAATGCGGAAGTCCATGCCCTACATATTGGTATAAGGAGAGATACATCACTTAGGAAAATATGAAATATTGAGAAGGGTTGTATACAAACATGAGAGGGAATCAGTCTTAAGGGAAGTAATGAGGGCATAGTTAGAGGACATAACTATGGTGACACTATAGCAAAAGGAGTACAATTAGTTGGACTTTGGTGGATAACTCTTTACTTGGATGTAAATAATTACAAAAATAGTTGTGATATTTTTCAGAGGGTAGGAAAACCTACCACAAAAAAAAATCCTTTAAAACCGTTAATAGGATAAATTCCCTTTGAGAAATGGACAATAGACTTTATTGGTCCAATTGATCCTCCCGTGAAGCATTCAAAAGAAAGATTCATTATAACATGGGTGGAATATCTAACAAAGTGGAAAAAAGAAGAACCTACAAGAGATTATAACACAAAACTATCATAAGGTTCTTGTATGAAAATGTAATCACAAGATATGGTTGTTCTTTAAGTATCACAAGTGATCAGGGTAAGAAATTTATGAATAAAATGATTACGAAATTATTACAAAAATTTATGACTACACATAACAAAAGCTCTCCATATCATCCTCAAGAAAATGGGGTAAGTAAAGCCTTAAACAAAATAATTGGGACAACATTAACTAAAATATGTAATGGAAATAGATCAGACTTAGATATAAAGGTACATGTGGTACTTTGGGCTTACTGTGCATTTTATAAAAGAACTAGTAAATTCACACCATTTCAACTAGTCTATGGGACTGATGTAGTTTCTATAATCCCTAATGTAGGTACTACACTTGTGGTTGGATGATGATCAGTCCTTGGCACAAAAATAATAATTGGAGAAATTGGATGAAAATAGTCTTATAGCCCAATATAACCAACATTTAGAATGGAAAATATAAAAATCCAAGAAAGACATAAACCTCTAGCTTAAAAAATTCAAAGTAGGTGATTTAGTGTTGTTGTATGCTAGAAAGTTCAAAAGGAAAGAAAAATTGAAAGATAAGGTGGTTAAGACCTTACTACATACATGAGATTGCAAAATCTAAAGCAATGAGAATAAGGGAAATGGATGGAGATCATATAACAGGCTATGCGAATGGAGCAAGAATTAAGCATTATCACCAATTGATAGGATGAATAACATAAAGGGAAATATCAATACCTTGTAAATTATCTATTATAAGACAATATTTGATTGGAAAAAGGGATCTATATCATAAATCACACTTCTTCCAATATGGACATTTAGGAAAGGATTAAAAATGATCTCAATTCCCACTTGCCTACAAACCTCAATGGAAGAGTCAAAATGGTGGACCATGGTTTTAATCCTTTGGTTGGGAGGACTATGTTAATTAATTATTAATTGACTAAATTATATGATGCAATGATGTTCCTAGGTTATTTATGAAAATGCATCAAACTATTGAGTTTTCAGAAAAATATAGTACAAGCAGATAGAAATAGATTTTAGAAAAGTAGAAGGTAGATACAAAAGAACATGGCATATAAATTTGGGCCTGAAATAACAGAACAAGGGCATTGGATGCCCGAGACTGGCTAAGAAGTACTCAAGATCTGACTTCACACTCCTGTCGCTCCTGCTCAAAAAGTTCTCTTATGGGATCATTGTCAAAACTTCGTATGTTGCTGATAAAATCCACTTTCCTTGATTTGACAACTTGTAGAGCTTGAATGCATGAATGAGCAATTAGTCTTCAATCTTCCTCCAATTTGCTTTAAATTTGTAACTTGCACACATAAAAGAGGGGGAAGGGTTGTTTTTTATAGGGGTTTGCCTAAGTCAAACCTTGTTTTGGTATTTCTACCTCCATAATAACTATGATGATCATGTATAAAGAGAGCTTACTCTAGGTCGAGAAGAGGCTAAATGATAAACAAGTGATATATCGACAAATTGTTGCAACTCACCACAAAAATCTATATTCCTTGATGGATTGAAGTCATGTACTCATCACCTTCAAGGAGGAATTGATGCTTGATTTGAAGTCCTACAAGTGTTAGTACTCACAAAACAAATAAACATGAAATATGAACTCACATAAAAACATGATGCTTGACTAAAATAAATGTTATTGTAATATTGCTAATTTTTCTCTTGACTAATCTCAATTGCTCAACAATGATCTTAATTTCTTTTCCAAACATGTTAGGATTAAAATGGTGAAAATGATTTGTATTTATGTGTAATTACTCTAATTTCTCAAAAATCAAATATCGATACCTAACAAATGATTTTTAATTTTTAAATAATAAAATACCAACACCGACATATTTAAATTTTAGCCAAAAAGGGTTGGACAAGGGTCTTGGGAACCCTAGTCTAGACCCATCATTGTTGAGGCCTTAAACATCAGTATGAAATATTAAATGTTTATTTTCAATTTCATCTTTTAATTTTCTAAAGATATTTATAAAATGAGCAAATTAAATACATAATTAGGTCCAAGCACATAGGGGGGGGAAAAACCTATTATGAAATTTTCAAGGGTGACAATTTTCAATGCTACATTTAGCTCCCACTTTAGTGAGAGTGTGAACTTACACTCAGATTCACACTAAAGTATGGATAAGCCAAGAAAGGTTCAATTATCCAAATATTGAAGAGATTGGATGACATCAAGTCTAGGGGATGCACTATCCCCCAGACTCAAGATCCTATAACAATACAATATAAGGACAAATGAACACACACATGAGGTGCAATTCAGCATGAAAAACACAAAGCATACACAATGAAGACACACAACATAATATGATACAAACTTAAACACGATATGGAAATACTATATGATGTAAACACATTACAAACACAATGCAAACATGCAAAAAGAAGGGGGTATAACAATCATAAACTAGAAAGCTCTACAAAAATATTCCTAGGATCCATACCAAAGGCATTCATGAGTCATGGGATAGTGAAGTTTGATATTCAATAGGTGAGCCATGAACCAAAGCATAATAGGTTAGTGAAATTTGATATTCACTAGGTGAGCTTTGACAAGAAACAACACAAGCTAGTGAAGTTCGATATTCACTAGGTGAGTTTCTACAAAGTATAAAAATAAAAACACACAAGGGCTAGTGAAGTTTGATATTCACCAGACGTGTTCTCATTTCAACCATACCAAGAATTATAATCCCAATAATTCTAATAAGATGCTACAAAAATTATTAATATGTGAAAAATGCATCACCAAGTTCAGTACGTGTGAACAAAGTGAAGCACATAACGGAATGCATGCCCACACTTTAAAGTAATTGCTAACACCAACTATGAGCAATTGTCTTTAAGGTAGAATACAATAATATATGCAACATGAAAGATCATGAGAGCTTATTGGAAAATCCTATGCCAATGATATGTTCCCAACAAAGCTAACACATGACAAGGGGTTTCCCCGAAGAGGAAGCCACATATCAAGATAAAAGATGTCACATAAGGAATCCATGGTCATTATAAGACCATAGATAATATTTAATATGATTATGCTTGAAATTGGCATCATTCCCCAAATACTCATGGAACTATGAACACAATGGAGTAATGACACATTAAGACAAAAATCAAGCTTTTGGGTCAACTTGGAAGAGACCTAAATGTCTCAATGTCTTGCATCATTCCCAAAAGGAAACACAAGACAACAATGTTAATGACATAAAGATGAAAGAAGATACACATATATGAATGTCACAATAGATTTGTTTTCTTTGTATTCTTGTGTCAACAAGAACAACAAGGGTTACCCAAAAAAAAAACAAATACAAAGACATGCCAAGCAACACATTACGAGAGATCACTTCACGTGCAAGCAAACACATAAAAACACACACAAAGGTAATACACATGCGAGCTGATCTAAAGAAAATTTTCTACATCCCAATCTTTCTCATCATAAATGGAAGGCAAACAATAAATGAAAGGGACTACAACAAGTGTCGTACAAGGATTAGCACTAGGTTCGACGCATGGTGAGTCACTCCCATCAAGAGGATCATCATGGCTACCCCCATTTAAGTTCAAACATAAGAGCTAGTCCATTATTATCTTCTTTTTGTTCTTCTAATTTATCATTTTCCTTACTATCCAAATGTATCACAATAGGTTTCATATTAGTGCTATTAGCATGATAGGGAGCACCATTATATGTATGATCCTCTCATGCTTTTCTTAGGTTGGGATAGGTAAGGTTTAGCTTCACGGTTTGGCGAGGGTGGCAAGGTGGATTCAGGTGATGATGAGGATGGATGGGTGAGAGGTAATTCATTAGAGTTATCTTTGTAAATGTTTTGCTTGAATTGATGGAGTTGAATCATTGGGTTTATCATTAATTTGACCAATGATATAAAGAGGACCACCATGTGCATTTATGGATGCATCAATATGTGTAAAAGCAATGTTAGGCAACAAAGTGGTTCGACCCTTATGTGGTTGAACTTCTATCATGTTGACAATAGATAAATCATTATCATATTCTTCATTGTCACTACATTGCAAAAGTTTGTTGAATAACTTGGAAATGAGTTTGTAAATATTTTCAAGTTTTGGTTAGGTGACGAAATGATTTATTTCCTTGTAATTAACACTAGCCAACTGGATTTGATTAGAGTTGATGAGGTCTCGCACTTATTGCTAAATACACATACATCATTTTGTATCATGTCCAGGTGTATGATGATATTGACAAAATTCTTTTGCATTAAAGTTCAAAGGTAAAGGTTTAGTTCTGTCAATAGGCCTAATCAGAGGGAGTTGAATCATGTTCTTATTTAACAACTACAACATTTTTGGATGGAGAGAATCAAGTAATTGTGAAAATTGTCTATCTCTTGGCCTAAATTGATATGAAGTTGTATTTGCGGAACAACTTGTGTTTCAATGTTATTGGTAGTTTCAGGAGTGTTTATCTTAATGAAGTTTTTGTTTTGTTTTTAAATGATGGATAATTATTTTGAGGCAAGAATTTGGATTGACCAGTAGGATTCAAAGAAGGTGTACCTTCATATTGACTATCCAATATCTCATAATCGTGAAGAGTTGTACACAAGTATATAAAAGATGAATACTTCATCAACAATATCTTATCTTGAATACTAGGTTGCAAGTTTCCTATAAACAACTTTTTAATTTCAGCGTTTGGAAGATTGTAGGATATTTGTGAGTAAAGCGATTGATATCATCCTATAAAGTTGATTATCTTTTCCTTAGGTCCTTGTTTAAAATTAACTAAGTCTGTTATCATCACTTGAAGGCCAATGTTTGCTTGAAAATGTTGGAGAAACGCACTAATGAGTTGCGTGAATGAGGTTATTGAATTTTTTTTTAATTAAGGAAAAAGTAGGTTTTGAAGGGACCCAAAACCCTTTACAAACAGATTTTGAATGGATTTGGAACCCTCAACCAGAAAGTTGTCTGAACATAAATACCATGAAAGCACAGACAACCAAGGGTAAAAAAGGTAAAAAAATCCAAAGAACCACAACCAAAAACAAAGCTGCAAGAAAAATAGCCTACAGTCAACCAAAAACCAACCCCCAAATAAGAACCATCAAGATTTACATTTAGAGCTACTCTTGTGGGAGCAGAGAGTCATGTCAAAAGAAGGCTTAGAGGACTTTGCTTTCTTTCCCTTTATAGAAATCCAACCCTCTTCCACTTGCGCTGCCTTATCAAGCCAAGCTAGCGCACCATTATCCTGAAAAAGAATGCCTACAGCCATTGTCTCAAAGATTTCATCAGTATTCCTCCCTACAGGCATGTCCTTACCAAGAGAGCCACTAGAAATGATAGTCAGAGTGCTATCACCAGAAGTTGCAGCCTTAGGCCCATTCTCTCTCTCTTTAGGGGTTTCAACATGGTAATCTTGCACAACATCAACAACCCCACTTTTGAGACATTCGGAGAGGATGCCCCTAGGCCCTGTGATTCCAAAGCAACCACCTCAGAAAAAATCCTATGTTGCTCATATTTCTTCTCAACCGTATAATGTTGTTGAGAAGCACCTTTCCACCATGTAGTCATCATTGCTTTTTTCTCAAATCCACATTGTGCAACAACATGACCTATTTTAAAACATCTTCTACATCGGAAGGGAATCCCTTCATAATCCAAAGATTGGACCCAAGAACCCTTAGAAGATTTAAGTAAAATCTTAGTAGGTAACCCTTTTGAAACATCCATTTCAACCAATATGCGGGAAAAGGTAAAGTGAAAAATATCATAGGGTTCATCATCCACCAAAAAAAATCTCCAAGAGCATCACCCACGTCCTCTAGAAGAGGATTAGCCCATAAATGGAGTGGAAGATTAGGAAGCTGAACCCAAATCAGCATCTTATTGAAAGCTTCAGAAGAAGGATTGAAATCAGCATCCCAAGGCTTAATCATCAACAAAAATCTGTCCTCCTAGCTAAAAAAATGATCACATAAAATTTTGTTTCTATAGTGAGCATTGTCAAACTTAGCAACAAAAAACCCCTAGCCATGGGGAAAATATGAACACATACCAATAATTAAAGGCTCCCATTCTTTTGAGATCCAAGAGTGTAGCTGAGGGAGGCTAGGACAAAAACCCCTAAACTGAAAAATCACCATGTGTAAGGAGAGAACAAAAGCATTATGATCAATTTTCTCTATCGTCTCAGCTTTCAAATCAACGGAGATAGCATTTGCAACAGGAATAAACCCACCATTCGGCAGTCTCCCATGTTGAAACCTCGGTGTCATGGCTTTCTGTGTTCAGTTCTCCCCGTCATTGCCACTGGCTCTGGCCTGTGATCCACTTGCAACTTGTGCCCAGCCTTGGTCGACCGCCGTCGAGTTCTCCGTCGCCATGATCACTAGAGAGGTTATTGAGTTATTTGGAAATGAGAAAAACCATTCTAAGGCCACGTCATTCAATGATCTAGGAAAGAGTTTTGCTAGGAACACATGTTAAAAAATAAGGTCTCTACACAATGTGATAAAATCTAACACATGGTTGTTAGGATCTCCTTTACTATTATACTTTTCAAATTGGGGTATTTCAATGTTTTGTATTATAGGTGTTTTGAGGATAGAAAACGACAATGGGTTACATGTGAGGTATTGTGGAGGTTTACCATTATTTTTATTTTGATTTAAGGTTGAGTTTTTTTGTTGAAGTGATGTCATGTTTTACAAAAGTTGATTTATCACAAGATCATTGGGTGACATGTTTTGAGAGTTTGTTGAGTATGGTGAACTAATATGAATGACTAGTGGGTTATTGTGATGCATGTTTATAAGGGGTGATGAACATGGTGTTATGGGTGAAGTGGCAAAACTATGAGGATTCCCACTAGGAAGCCCTAAGCTCAAATTTAGGTCATTGCTATATTGTATTGTCAATGCTATGACTGGAGGTATAAATGTGGGAATAGAAGGCATTGTTGTGGGATAGGAAACTTGTTTTCCTACTTGGTTTTGAGCATTGGTAAATGCTTGAGCCCAACTAACTTTCATAGGTATGTTAGCATCTACTATGTGAGCTAGACTATGCAACACTTCTATTCCTTGGGAATTGTTTATTAGCTTCCTAAGGTTGTCCACAATAGGCATTGTCTTTCTAGAAAAGGGCTCAGTACTTAGGTAGTCCTTAAGACCTAAATCCTTATCCATTTTTTTTAGTTTCTCTTCAAGGAAATGGGCAATAGTAGCCTCCAATTCCACATGAATGTCAAGTTGCGAGGAATTCATAGGTAATGTAGGATGAGGTATGGAATCCAAAATAGATTGGGTAGATAAAATACCTTGTATAAAAGAGTTATAGGACTAAAGCTCCACACCAATTGTGATTGCAGCGTGGGAAGCCATACGTTTGAAACTACATCTCACAAGGGTATTAGCGATAGGAAACCAAGTAGTGAAACTCATATGAAATTCAAAATACTTAAGTAGTCCCACTATCAAAGGAAAGTATAGCACAATCATAGAAACTAAAATAATTTGCAAAAATAGAAACCAGAACATCACAAGAAACACAAAAATAGAACTGTGATCCAAAATTGAGTCAAAACCGTCTAGACAAGGACAATGGGTGGCCTAGACTAGTGGGTTAAGTTTACTAATTTCAAGATCTAGATGTGTTCTACAATGTCTAAGGTTATACTTTGTAACTATTCAAGTCTAAGACAAACAAATTTCCAAAAATGTATAGAATTCCAATTTTGCAATATGTAACACAATTATGCATGCAATTTTTAGAATTTCCAAGTAATAATACAGTCCAAATGTGATTTCAAGTTGTAAAATGTAGGAATTAACCAATCTTAATTTAACAAGTCTTGAAATTTGAACTTTTCTATCTTTTCAAAACAACAATGTAACTTTTTACTTTTTCAACAACATGCACATGCCTAAATGACAACTTAAAACACTTTTAGATTTGTTTTCAAATTTCAATATGACCTAATGCAAGTTTTCCAATGCAATTATGAGCTAGATCCACTTTGAAATGACTAAAATTAACCCTATTTGTCTTTTGAATGAAAGATGCTATGCATGTTTTGACTTTTCAATATTTTTTATGAAAATTATGTATGCACAAATGATAAATTCAAACAACCTAAGATTATACTCAGATTTTTAAATTGTTATGCTTCAGATTTTAGAGATTGTGAAAGTGGTCCGGTGGAGATATTTTTCCCATGTGAAAATAATGAGCCCAAATCTTGTAGGGTGGTAGAAGGCATGAAGACAAAATTTCCTACCAATTTTCAGCCTTTTCCAATGGATAAAACAAAAGTTATGACATTTTCTATGTGACTGCAAAACCCTAGGACAACTTTCAGGTAGTTTTTACAAAAATGATTGTAACTTATTCAAACGTTGATGAAAAACTACCAAACCAATTTCATTTGGAAGGTGATTCAATCCTCTATCATCTCTAATCAAGTGCAGGTCATTAAATGCAAAATAAAGACCGTAAAAATGAAAAGAATAGTCAGATTTGTAAGAAAAATATAGTTTTTAGAGTGCAAAATTGAAATTTCTCCATTCAAATCTCCTTCCAACCTTCCCAACCTTGGGATTCATGTTTACAACATGTATTTATGCTTTCCCAAATATTTTACAACTACCAACCACCCACAACTAACTTCCTAATCAAAGTTGTAACCTTCATGCACTTTTGACAACTTTCACAATGACAACTTTTACATCGTGTTTGCAAATGTTTACAAATTTTGACCAATGGACCTATAACATTCCAAAATGGATCAAAATGATCCCAAATGGTCATAAATGACCTTATTAGACCATGTTGGAACAATGAATAAGAAAATATCATTTTGCAGATTATGTTTTGTCATTGTTGCCACCATGATATAAGAGTTGCAACTACAAGTTCAAGTTCTAGCTTGTTCCAATATCCTGGACCGGTATCTGAATCGGTATGCAGTTACTATCCTCCAATATTTTGGTCTGAAATTTTCTACTAATGATCATCCTTGCTTGTGGTTTAGGGAAATGGTTTTTGGATGTTGGAAGGTTGTATTTTTAGAATCTCGTGTGCACAGGTGCTCGTATGATGAGTTGGCATTACTCTGTTGTTGCTTTTTGCTATTAGGTTTATCTTTGGCTGACCTAATGTACAATTGATGTTGTAATGAATTAATTTTTGTTGTGCTGATGAATGAGTGACCTATCTTTGGTCCATGCAAACATGATGTAGCGTGTTACACATTTGAATTGTTTTTGGAAATTTTTTATAAATGCTTGGAGCCGACAATTGATTTTTGTTGAATAATGGTTGCATCTAATGAGGCCAACCTAACTGATGCTTGTGAATGGATCGGCTATATATATTGGATTGTTTTCATATTGTTGGTGTGAATTTAGAGAGTTCAGCATGGTATGAATGTGAAGAAGTGTGAAAATGATGAAGTGTGTTAAGTCAGTTTACTGAGCTTCAAAGGAACTGGATCAACACTTGTTAGGTGTACCTTATCAGTTCATTTTCTGGTTGTAAGCCATTTTGTCATTGTATTTCTATAGGCAGTGAGCCTTTCATTTTGGACAATGAGTCATGGTAGTGAGCCATCCTTTTTGTAATATTTTATAACCAGTATACTATATTGTGAGCTAACCCTCACCGTGGTTTTTCCCATTTTGGGTTTTCCATGTAATAATCCTCATGTTCATGTGTTGTGCATTTTCATGTTCTATTAATTCTCTTGCTTATCTTTACTGTTATATGTATTGGAGTAATTGGATAGTGTTTGTTCAATAAGTTTAAGAAGATACTGATTCTCCCCCCCTCTCAGTATCTTGGATATTTAACAATTGGTATCAGAGCTTGGTTCCTTTGGAGAAGCCTAGCAGCTTGAGGAAGATTCTGAAGATTGAACAAATGGATGACAAAGAAGAACTATGGGCTGCTCTTGAAGATCTTGACAAAGTTGAAAGTGAAAACATAGATTTGAAGGAAAATCTTGATGAAGCAAATGAATGTGTCCAAAAATTGAAAGAGCAATTGAGGAACTTCAAAGAAAGACATAGAGAAGTAAGTGAGCAATTGAAGCAAGCTAATGAAGAGGTTACTAAATTGAAGGTGCTAGTGGAGGAAAAGAAAAAAATTGAAGAATGTCTGAATACTGTGGTGCAAAGCAAGACTGATGAATGCATTAGACTTGAATAAGAAGTGGTGAACTTGAAAGCAGATTTGGAGAAAGCAAAACTCTGTGAAAATAATTTCAAATCTAGCTCCGACAAGCTTGATGAGTTGATTTTAGGGTAGAAACCAAGTAAAGACAAAGGAGGTTTGGGAATGGAAGGAGGTGAAAACTCTAAGGATAATCAAAAGACTCAAAATAAAGGGAAGCAGAAAAGGAATCCAAGAAACTTTGCTAGGAGACCACCTATCATACATCCAAATACTCAAAGGTATCCATCCTTCAATGGTGTTTTATTTTCATGTAATAAATTGGTCATAGGGCAACTGAGTGCAGAAGTAGAATGAATCAATTTGCTAGTCCCTTCTCTGGACATTGTTTTGCATGCAAGAAAATTGGACATAGAGCTAGTGAATGTAGAACTCGGATGATGAATTGGTCTAATGGAGGTAGATTGAATCAATCCTTTGTTGGCTATTGCTATACATGTAATAAGTTTGGACAGAAAGCAAATAAGTGCAAATCAAGGGTTAATGGAGGCCAGACAAATTAGAGAAATATTGTTTGCTACAATTGCAACAAACCTTGACATATTTCAAGAGTTTGCAGAAGTAAAAAGGGAAATCAGTATGCTCTAATAGAGAAGAATGAACCAGTGAAGAAAATTGACAAAAGTGAGGTTAATCAAGAAATGAACAAGATATGGAAGAAGAAAGAAGAGCAAAATAAAAATGGAGGTGAAGGAAATGATGAAGAAGGAAACAAAGACAAAGATGAAGATGGAAAAGTTGAAGATGAAAAAGAAGAAGAGAGAGAAAAGGAAGAAGAGAAAGAAGTAGAGAAAGCATAAGAAGAAGAGAAGGAAGAGGAAAAATAAAATGAAGAGGAAGAAGAGAAAAATGGGGAATTTGTTGGGAAGAATGAAGAAAATCAAAGGCAGGTTGTAGAATCTCAAAGATCTCTCAAAGAATCTTCCTCCGATGATGATATATTGAAAGGCCTGCTATCCAAGAAGATCAGGTTCCAGCTGATGATTCCTCCAAAGCTTCTACATGTGGTCTTAGATAAAATTTCTCCTGTTCATAAGTTGGTTTTAGGAGATGCATTGCATGCATTCAGTAGAAGAGAAATTCTAGAAACTCACCAGAAGGGGACAAAGCTTATTGAAGATGCTCTTAAAGCATTGTAGGAGGCCACCCTCAGTACTTCAATAGATACATCTCTCACTCCGGTAGAGAATTTGAGACTGTTAATGGACTCCTTTAAGGAGTATGCCTCCAGACTTGGTGAGAAGACAAAGCAAGAAGTTGAGGATAAGTTGGCAGAGAAAAGGTTGTTGGCACTTCATGACAAGTGTGCTCTGGCACACACAAGTGTTGAGAAGAATCTAGAAATTGTGTAGACTTGTGAGTCTAAGGCAAATGTTGTCTTTGCTTATTGCTTGAAGTGGCCGGATGCCACTCAGAATATTAAGGATCTTATGGACTCCATTGAGTCTCAATTGTCTGTTGTCTCCGGTACCTAGAATGCATCTAAGGATAGAGACAAATCAATTTGGAATGCCATCTCTGCTCATAGAGATAAATTCTTTATTTTACAAAAGAAAAAGCAAGAAATCATCATAAAATTTGGTCAGTTAGGTGACCTTGTAAGAATGGAGTACACTTTGGTTGCCAATGCTTTGGAAAGTGCAAAGAAACTTGAGAAGATAAATCTAACTCCAGGTACTCCGAATGATGCAGAGGAAAGTCTGGTGGAATTGGAATCCTTGAATAGAATGTTGATTGTTGCAAAGAAGAGTTGGGAGAATGGTAAATTCGCTTGGAAAGGTACTCTTAAGGAGCTTCAAGGCTCACCATCCTCTGGGTAATGTTTTTTTTTTAGTTTTCATATTTCTTTTTTGGGCCACCTTTTGTCCTTGATGTCAAAGGGGGAGAGGAAAGTGATAAGGGGAGAGAAGAGTGATAGGGGGAGAGAATGTTGAAGTGTTGTACATAGGAGGTTTTGTAAATTTTGGTACATGTTGCCATCAATGACAAAGGGGGAGATTGTTGGAAGAATGAAGAAGAACATCTCATTTTGCAAATTATGTGTTGTCATTGATGTCACCATGATATATGAGTTGCAACTGCAAGTTCAAGTTTCCATTTGTTTCAGTATCTTGGATTAGTATTTGAACCTGTATGTAGTTACTATCCTCTAGTATTTTGGTCTACAATTTTCCACTGATGATCATCCTTGCTTGCGGTTTTGGGAAATGGTTTTTGGATGTTAGAAGGTTGTATTTTCAAAATCTCATGTGCATAGGTGCTCGTATGATGAGTTGGCATTACTCTGTTGTTGCTTTTTGCTATTAGGTTTATCTTTGGCTGACCTAATGTACAATTGATGTTGTGGTGAATTAATTTTTGCTATGCGGATTAATGAGTGACCTATCTTTGGTCCATGCTAACATGATGCAACATGTTGCACATTTGAATTATTTTTGGAAAGTTTTTATAATGCTTGGAGCCGACAATTTATTTTTGGTGAATAATGGTTACATTTAATTAGTTTGACCTAACTAATGCTTGCGAATGGATCAACTATATATGTTGGATCATTTTGAGATTGTTGGTGTGAATTTAGAGAGAAGCATGGTGCGAATGTGAAGAAGTGTGAAAATGATGAAGTGTGTTAAGTCAATTTACTAAGCTTCAAAGGAACTGAATCAACACTTGTTAGGTGTACCTTATCAATTCATTTTCTAGTTGTAAGCCTTTTGTTCATTGTATTTCTGTAGGCAGTGAGCCTCTCATTTTGGATAGTGAGTCTTGGCATTGAGCCACCCTTTTTGTAATATTTTAAAATTGGTTATACCCTCACCATGGTTTTTCCCATTTTGGGTTTTCCACATAAAAATCCTGGTGTTCATGTGTTGTGCATTTTCATGTTCTGTTAATGCTCTTGCTTATCTTTAATGTTATATGCATTGGAGAAATTGGATGGTTTTTTTTCAATAAGTTTAAGAAGATACTAATTCACCCCTCCCTCTCAGTATCTTGGATATTTAACAGACCAAACACATCAAAACAAAACATAAAACCAAAATTTGACCATATGGCCTAAAGGTGCCCTTGCACTAGATAACTTGTAGGGCTTGAATGCATGAATGAGCAATTAGCCTTTAGTCTTCCTCCAATATTCTTTAGATCTATAATATACACATATAAAAGAGGGAGAAGGGTTGTGTCGTATAGGGGCTTGCCTAAGTCAAACCCTGTTTTGGTATTTCTACCTCCACAATGGCTATGATGATGTAAGAAGGGAGCTTACCTTCGGTCAAATAGAGGATAAATAATTTAAACAAGTGATAAATTGAAATATTGTTGCAACTCACCACTCAGATCTGTATTCCTTGATGGAATGAAGTCATGTACTCATCACCTTCAAGAAGGAATTGATGCACTTGATTTGAAGTCCTACAAGTGTTAGTACTCGCAAAACAAATAAACATGAAATATAAACAAACTCACATAAAAACATGATACATGACTAACATGATGCTTGACTTAAAAAAATGTAATTTTATTAATTTTTCTCTTAACTAAACTTTATTGCTCAATACTAATCTTAATTTCTTTTCCAAACATGTAGGATTAAACTAGTGCAAATTATTTGTATTTATATACAATTCTTCTAATTTTCCAAAAATCAAATACCAATAGACAACAAATTATTTTAAATTTTTAAATAATAAAATACCAACACTAACATATTTAAATTTTAGCCAAAAAGGGTTGGACAAGGGCATTGGGTGCCTTAGTCTGAACCCATCCTTGTCAAGGCCTTAAACATCAGTATGAAATATTAAATGCTTATTTTCAATCCCATCTTTAATTTTTCAAAGATATTTATAAAAAGGGAAAATTAAATGCATAATTGGGTCCAAGCACATAGGGGGAGCTAAACCTAGTGTGAAATTATCAAGGGTAACAATTTCCAGTGCTACAAACAATAAACAAGAAAAAGCATACCGTTAAGAGGAAAGGTGGGAAACGACTAGAAAATATTGCAAAACCTAACGAGAAAAATAAGTTAATGCACAATTAACTAACCCTAACACTACTTAAGACCTAGCCTACTAACTCATTTTTCACTTTACACTTGAACAGTCTAACTAGTTATAAATTAAACTTTGCAACTTAGAAACCCCACCAAGAACTAAAAATGCAAGATGACCACACTAATTCTCGTGGACATCTTTGAGAAACCATGCCCAAAGTTTAAGAAGTATCCCTTTAAGGCAATGGAGGTGGACAAAGACATGTATTTTCCAATGTTTCGGTAGATGTCATGTATACAAAGGATGTGAGAAAATATTTCCATGATCCAATGGAAAAAAGTGATCATAGCAAATTTGAAGAGCTAGATCAAACACTACTTACCCTGGACCAAAGTGCATATCAACAACAATTCTAGGAGGTGGGACGGAAAAACCTAGATATATGGAAGGATTACCTCGATATTTGTAATGAATATGATTGGGTAAGAATAATTGTGAGTAGGGTGCATGGTGAGTTCATTTACCTAGACAAACCCTACCAAATCGAAAAGGAATCCATCCACGATTGAATAGGGTTAAGTATGGTAGGGGATATGCTAGCAAATAAAGTTATAAAGAATGCTAAAGTAATTGATTTGAATAATGCCACACCTGATGGTCACAACATGAGTGTAAAGGAAATGAAAAACCCTGTAGTGTGATACACCAACATGGGTATCGCTTACAAAGCCTACTATGCAAACTAAGAAGACTCAACCACAACAAAAACTATTGACACCGCATATCAAATGGTTGTGGAAGCAAAATATTTTGACCTATGTGAAGTGATGAGGGAGCACCTAATCAAGAATACCCAGAAGATAAAGACTTCCCAGTATATAATTTTTAGTATGGTACACTACTCATTTGCTTAGTTTTTTATTTTATCAATGAATTGCCCACATTCAAAAGAAAAGCATGGAAATCACACTTAATAGTTGCAGCACAAATAAAACACCATAGAAAAACAAAAATATACCACCACCTATTGGGGATTTTACAAAATCCTTCAACAACAACTATAGGACAAAGAACAAATCCCTTATGAATCTGTAAAATAATACATAAAAAACATAACTTTCTTGGTTGATAAGGATTATGCATACATGGAAGTGATGTAACCAGGAACATCTTGGATACTCAAGCTCTCATATGAGGTGACAATACAATAAGAAGATGCATACGTTGAAACATATTAAGAAAACCAAAGGACCCCGATGCTGAGAGATTTGGGACATACAAGGAAATTATGAATAGCCTACAGATGAAAAATATAGAGAATAAGGAATAGTTGCATAGACAATGGGGCATCCCACCGAAAGGGGTGATACAACCCTCTTCTTCCACACCACTCCCAGAAACAACATCGATAATAAGAAGGTATGGGAGATTTCATGGAGCAACTAGTACACAATCTAAAGGGCTTTCTTCCTCTTCAGAGGCAATTTCCACTCCATAGCTATAGGAGGTCTCAAAGACCCTACTATAAATGAGTGTGGAGAAAGGAAAGAAAATTTCATGAACAAAAAAATCAATGAAAAGGAAAATAATTCATACTATCAGAGAGGAGGAAGATGAAAAATTGAAGAGGTTCAAAAGCCTCCATCATAGAAGAAAAAGAAATAAAAAACTGTAGAAATATCACAAGAAGAAGTTTTGGCACAAGAGCCCTTCACAATTGATGTGAAAACAACTATAAATGTCATTATTTATAATGACATGTTGCCACAAGTACTAAATATATATACAAAAGTCAATGAGGAGAAGAAAGAACAGATAATTAGATGCTTGATCAAATATATCATAAGGTCTAATAATACCTTAGAGGAATTCATTGAAGGCTTCTTAGAACCAATAATTTTTGCACTTAGGGCGAAGAGAGACTTGAAAATGAAAGAAGAAATAAAGGAGAAGGCAATAGAAGAGGTGGGGCCTAATCTAACTATGGAAAAAAAGGATCAACTAGTACAAGCATAAAAAAGAGAGCTTCAGACAAAAAAAGGGTAGATACCCTATTGGATGATGAATAAGAAGAAACAAGCAATATGCAAAAAGAGACCATAGATCTCACAAGAAAGCTCCATGACTTCATCTATGAGGAAGAGAAAACAAAACAATGAGCATTATCTCCATCAAAGAGTGATCAACCTAGTGCTAGAGATGATGGAGAACAAGAGGTAAGCATTGCAGAGATCTCCACATATGTCTCCCCTATACAATCAATTAAATATTTCTTGGTGCAGTAGAAATAGTGCAACCTGTAGCAACACCACAACTAATCCAGTTGCCAGTTGTGGGTTCACAAGTAAACCTGTCCGACATTTCACTGCTACAAAACTTCAATTAGGAGACATATTTCATGCTATCGGAAATTTTACAACATGTGGATAATGTAGAGCGATTACAAGAGGTTGTGAACACATTATAGGGTAGAATGCCACATATATAAAGGGACACTTCCCTTCCCTTTCCGTAACAACTAAAATAGTTGGTGGATGGCCTACAATCAAGTCTACAATCACAAAAGGATAGAATAAAATAAGAGTCCCAACTGAAGATATTGAAGAAGAGGATTGATGTTGCAACAAAAAAGTGTGTTAGAGGTCGAAATTAGGAATATTGAAAGAAGTATAGAAAAGAAAATGTACTTTACCAGATTTATCTTTAGTGGCCCAATACTACCAAAAATATTAGAGATCAAATCACTCAATTGGAGGCCCAAATAGTACAGATCGCCTCTATTTGTGACCCCCTAAAGGACATGGATGGCTCGGTGAGAGCACAAATAGAAAATTTGCATACACATTTATAACAATTTCATGATCAAAGGGAGAAAATTAAGATGTAGATCAAGCAATTAAGGGAGATGATAAGTCCAAGGTTGTCACACTTAACAAGGATCTTGGGAGAAGCAAAGAATGTGGCACAAAAAATCCTAATACCTAGTAGTCTTGCTAAAGCAGAGGCAACACACATCAATATTCAAGGACACATCAAGATCCTACAACAAGCAAAGAAATAATGGGACACTGCACTTGCACAACTTAAGGTGAGTTACAAGCATACACTTCTCAAAAACTAAACATCATGTCTTGAGGATAAGATATCATTTTAAAAGGGGGGATGATGTTAATAGGGTAACAGAGCAATGCCAAATCCTACTGCAAGCTACCACATATGATCTATAAAACCCGAGGCTGACATGAGAGATCAAGCTAGAGGTGTTTCATAAGGGACACGTCTCTCTAAGAGATAATATATAAAGATATGTATGTAATAAATGTAAGAAAGAGAGTAATATAGGGAATAAAAATATATGGACAGTAGAGACTAAGACCTGCCTTTGTATTTGATATAATAAAATATATGCAGAGATATAAGGATTGATATATATGTACATGTTATAAGTGGATAAATGTTTCTTTTTGATGTTAAGTAAATAAGGAGATGCATGTTAGTATAGTTT
Source organism: Sequoia sempervirens (assembly GCA_007258455.2). Classification (NCBI taxonomy): domain Eukaryota; kingdom Viridiplantae; phylum Streptophyta; class Pinopsida; order Cupressales; family Cupressaceae; genus Sequoia; species Sequoia sempervirens. The sequence goes on along the minus strand of VDFB02271358.1, from coordinate 992,605,964 downwards.
TCCTTCTGCAATTGCTCTTTTCTCTCACTTTATCCTTTGGGGTATAAACTAAATACATAAGGGATATTGGGGTTCAAATCTCCAAACTGTGTTTCCCTCTTTCTCTTGCTAACAATTCCCACTTCTTGGAAAACATTGAGACACTCCCGTAAATATTCTCATTAATTCATTTATTAGCTCCTTAGTGAGTTATCTCCTCACTAACCTAATTAATTTGTTAATGATAGCATCAAGATGACTTGTTATATTTTTTCCAAAATGTGCAAGCAATAGCTTCAATAAATCCTTCTATTTCAGTCATAATTGTATCAAATTCCTTTCTCATAGTAATTTTTTGTTGGAAAGTTTTCAATATCCTTAGTCTATATTTTTTGGCTTTGAACTACTCCACGTGTATCCTAGGGTTACTATCTCGTAGCACAATTTTGTCTTGCAATTTCTCAAATGGAATCTTGGCCATTTTTTTGAATTATGGTTAGGTTTCCTCCATCTGGATAAGCTCTTGATCAAGTGATTCCCCAAATTTAGTAAGGGCATAGCTTCATCACTTACATAAGATAACATTGGACTACCTCTTAGATCAACTTGCCTCCCTATATTTATAATGAATTTATCTAGGTAGTAGATGCATTAATAACACCTCTAGTATATTTCTTATGTTTACCCTTGTCTAGTGATTTCAAGATAGCAATATGAGGAGAATGAGCATCAATAAGACCTACAAGATAGTTTATACATGCATTTAGTTCATTACCCTAAGCCCTAAGCTCCCTCTTAGTTGTCACATATTTATCCATTCAATTCATGATAAAAAAAATGAAATTAATAAGAGATTTGTTCTCGCCCTCCCTTTTTTGATGGCCTAAATTGATAGTCTTGTGGTTGCATATATTTTCCATCCTTTTTTACCAAAGGAGTTGCAACCTATGTAACCCTTGCTCCTTGAGCTTCCATAATGATAGTGGATAATGTCCTAGCTCTTTTCTTATTAGATTGAGCTTGGAAAAATTCCAAGTTACCATTGTAAAATCCCCAAGCATAGGTTTATATATCTTTTTCCTTTTTGAATCATGGAATTCAACCATATTGGCATCCTTGGGTCTCCAATAGAAGTCTCACCTATGTTAATCTTGAGATGAGGTGATGGAATCCTTGGAGGATAGACGCAAGAGGTCCCAAACATGGTGACGAAATTCTCCCTTAAATGTGTTATAGAGGTGGGGAGCATGTCAATACTAAGTAGGAGTGTAAGACCCTACCTCAAAATATGATATAGCACCATGACCTATATCTTCCTCTAGAATCTCTTGAAGTATTTATGATTCTTCTTTAGCTCACTCATCCCACAATTCTTCAATCATTACTTCTTCTACCTTAGTATGCTTCATAGAGACATTGGTTTACAAGGGGGAAAAAGGAATTGGATTTGGTGGAGGTGAAGGAATTAGGGATTGAACTAGAGGAGCAAGTGATACTTGAGCTACATCCTTAACTACCTTCTATGCTACAATAGGTGACCTAGTCCTCACCCTTCTTTGCAATGACTCTTCCTCTTCAACCTTCTCTTCTTCATATTTCTCTTGACCCATTTTAGTATTACAATAGATGATAGTCTACTTGTACTTTCTTCATTGTGGGAGCTTGAGTGGTTTATTGTTGAAGTGGGTGAGGATAATCATCAAAGAGATTTCTCAACCACCTTTTGGTTATGATTATCACTGCCTTAGTTCTTATTTCAATGGAGGCATCCCTTGATATAGACCAATCCGCCTTGTTGATTAGCTAGTTGTAAATCTTCTCCCTATTGTAGGAAGGTTTTAAAACCTTTCTATATTCATGCATGGTCTTTGAGACTTTCTCTAAATTGCATTGTTTAACAAAAGAGAGAAACATCATGTAGTAGTCCCTTATTCTTACTTCATGCTCATCTGGGCAATCTGCTTAGAAGTCCTTAATAATAGGCACATGCAAAAAAAAGGACCCAATTAGGGGTCTAATTCTTCCAATAAGATCAAGCATATCCCTTATTTCATATAACTATATTGTTGAAGGATTCATTTCTAGTTCATCAATTTTGGTATTCACCCACCTTGATGCGGCAAAGGGATCCCAACCTTATGTTTACTGGTAATCAATCTTTGAATTTTCACTACTTGCATATGGATCTCCATCAAAATACTTATATCACTTAAATACTTGGGGAGCTTGAAAGGTGCTTTATGAAAGCCACCTACTTATGCAAGAAATTATCTTGAATTGGATAAGCCAATTTCCCAAGCCAACCATAACCTCAGTTGCCTCAAAAGAAAATCTCTTTGCATAATCATTTTCTAAGAATTTAACTATTGCGAAGGTGAATGCATCATTTATTGAAAAATTGAGATATAAAGAGTCATGCCCTATATTAACCCATGCAACTTTTCTTCAATTCTAGCTAGGTATAATGATCATATACCTTGGTTTCTCCTAGCAACAACCCACTTGATTCTATCTTGGAAAGTTGGAGGCCCTTGGAATGCCAACAAATATACCAAGTAGGAAGTCATGTGGAATGTACTAGATTCTTGTACTTCTGAAAGATACATATATGTGGTGTACCATTAATAAAAGCAGCCCAATCTATCATTTTCTCACTACAACTTTGCAAAATAAAGAGGAACATCCAAGGATAGAAGTCTCTAGCATTAAGCAACCAAAAAAATATGCTCAGAAGAGTGATGTAATCTTTGGGATATTCTTCAAACTCACTCTTCTAAATTACCTTAGCCATTTTGATTGCAAACTTCCTCCTATATAGAAACAAGTTATCATTTACAATGTTTGTATAATATGCAGTGTGACTCTTATGGTATGTCTTTGCCTCCATTGTGCTTATCTTTTCATATTAGGCATTGTTGATGGTGTTTTCTACACAGCAACAACTCACTTGGAGTAGGGACCCTCTTTTCTGGTGTCTTTGACCTTTGGTTTTAGGGGACTTATCATTTTAGAGTCTTGACATGTTAGTCTTGCTGGCTTTGACCTTGCCCTGAGGCTGGAATTGATTGAAATTAAGTTTTAAGCCAACTCTGGGTTTTCACCTGACCCCGGGATTTTCCAGCTCCGGCGGATTTTCCCGGGCCATGGTTCCTTGTCTGTTTCTGGCAGGATTCTCCGATTCTGGGTTTCTGCTTGATCTCGGGATTTTCCAGCTCCGACGGATGTTCCCGGTCTGCTCTAAAATCCTGATCTTCCTCATTTCCCCGGTTTCTGCATTTCCACGAAATCCGTGTTTCCGCGCATCTTGGGATTTTCCGAAATTCCGTTCTGGGCTCGGGTTCCCGGACTTGTTAGAAATGTCTTGTCGCGCATTAATGGTCGAGGTACCTTTGCTCAAGCGGGTATAAGGGCGGATTTAGGGCACTTTGAACATCATTCTAACTTCGTTCACTCATCTGCTTTCGCTCTGGCGATTAGAAATTCTCATTTGAGCTTTGAGGATCGATCTTGGCTCGTGTGCGTGAGGATTGCTTGAGTGCCAGTGTCTGGGTTTTCGTTGCTTGGACGTGTTTACTGCGGAGGTCATCTTTACGAGCTCGAATTTCTTCCGCATCGATCCATGTTATGTTATCATTTCCCTTCCGTTTGCTTGCGTGGTGATTGAAGGTTTCTGCGTTGGGTGTTGTTAAAGTTGGGTCGGCCCTTGCTTGATTTTGATTTCATATTTATAGAGTCAGGGTTTGACCCATCTTTTGTTATAGAACCCTATTTCCCGTGCCCTATGAGCGCTATTTATCCATTAGATGGCATATGTATCCATTAGACGGGGTTCTGGGTTAGATTGCTTGCTCTTTTAGTGCGAAATTTGCTATTGGGCGAAGTTAGGGTTTTCCTCGGTGTTCGGCCCAGAATGGGGATTTCATTATGCTTGAGCGATTTTGTCCCTATATCACGTTGACTTCCCCATCTTGTGCAAATTTGAAGTGCTTTAGGTAAATCCTTAGCTGATACTTTAAACCTTAAAGCTTGCTCTGATATTAATGGCGGAGGTCTGGTTATTCATATTAGGGCATCATTGTTTTCATATGGGGATTCATCCTTTGAGTGCTTTTGAGAAGTTGAAATCCTTTGCGTCCTGAGTTTTGTTGATTATTGTCAGTTTTGAAACCATTGGAACTCAGGTAGAGTAGATCCCGTGCTCATTTGAATTTTGGTTTGCGTTTCGTTGTTTTTCGAGTTTATGAGGTCTTCGCGAAATTCCACTGCTCTCGGATTTTCCCAGTTTGGGCTTATTCCGCGGACTGGGATTATTACCGGAACATTTTAAGTCGTCCGCGAAAATCCATTCCATCCGGATTTTTCCGGATTTCCTGTCTGGTTGTGTCCTTTTTGATGTTTCGATGATAGGATTAATGGGACGGTTGTTAAATGCTTATTTCTTGTTGCCAATGAGTGAATTCCATGATTATCTTTTGATTTTTCATCCGTACTAATAATCCATTTGAATAATGATGCTTTGGCAACAGGGATCCGTCTAGGTCGGATTTATCCAAAATTTTGCCCTGACGGTATTTTCCCGGATAGTGATATTTTCCCGGACTACTTTGTTTTCCGGATCTTCAAAGGATTAGCAGTTGGCAGTGGATTTTGATTGATTTATATGATTTGTGCTAACCTTTTGATTGGAATATGAACAACAATTGAATACTAATGATGATTTTTGGATGTGCAGGTTGAATCAAGCAAAGCTGCTGCTGGAAAGGCTAAGGGTGGCACAGGGGCGTCATCCATTTCGGAGGCAGAGCGACTGAGACTAGATATGAAGAACCAACTTCCCGAGAGCAAAGTGTCTTCTATGTGGGCCGAGGTATCTGATACCAATGTTGGGGCCTGGAGATATGAGGAGTTTAAGCAGAGAACGGCCGAGAAGGATCAGTCAACCCTGAGGCAAGGAATGATGAACTCCGAACTAGTTCATGTGGCAGGTTTCCCTCCGGCAGTTCAGTGTTACGAGTTGATCTTGGAATGCGCCAGGCAATATGATTTTGATACACAGCAGGTGGTCAGCACCGAGGGAAGGGTCCTGGCCAACTTCAGTCCAGCCTCTATTGCACAGGCTTTTAGCATGCCTGATCTTCCTTCAGTGTGTGCTCTGAACATAGACACCGCCAGAACCTACTATGAGAATGAGCCAGTCAAAGCTCAGCAGATAATCAATTCATGGCTAGAGAAGCCAAAATCTCACCATTCTAAGTTGCCCAAGCAACTGCATAGGGTTAAGTTCAGGTCAGATGTATATGATGCCATCACACTTCTGAGCAGGGTGGTAGAATTGAAAAGTGCAGGAGTGTTAGAAAGTTGGATGGTCCATGTGATCACCAAAATTGGACAAGGGACCAATTATCACTGGGCAGGGCTCATCAGTGCCGAAATCGACAAGCAATTGAGGAATGTCCTGGAGGCCAAGAAGTTTACTATGTCTTCTTATATCATGTATGTGTTGGCCATCTCCTACCCATACAAGGGTTTGAATACGAAGGGAACCCTTGGACAGAATATCATTTATGAGGTTTATCCAGAGTTGCACCTGGGGCATAAAGATTACAGAAGGGCTAATGATGCATTTACAAAGCATATCACCCGGACGCTCCAGAATGCAGAACACATGAGATTATCCGACGGAGCTAAGGGGCTAGTAAAGAACTACGGAGCCTGGTTCATCCAGTTCCCCACCTTCACCTACCTCAGGATTGATGGATGCCCGGTTGCCCCTTACAGGTTACCCCGGTACCCTATGGACCACATTGTGCTATTGGAAGTTGTGCGACAAATCTGTGAATTTGATGCTGTGGTGAAGAGAGAGAAGCACAAGATAGGCTTCGGAGGAGACTTCCCTCTCAGGATTGGTGTGGCAGAGATGTGCCCCTCTATTCAATCATCCCATACTGCAAGAGAAGAATTGGCAGCATATGGTTTCCCCTTCCATTCTAAAAGGATGAATTTTGATATAACAGGAGAAGCGCAGAAGAAGGCTACCAGGGAATACAGGCACAAAGATGACTTGGAAGATTATTGGGTCAATATCAAGGATGACCTTGAGGCGAGAAAGAAGAGATACTCCAGGCTTCCGGTGGAGGCAGTTAAGCAATACAATGTCAAGTTGATCCCGAATCAACTGGAAGATGATGGAAATTTGGTGCAGGACCACGCTTATGATGCGGTAAAGGACAGGCCAGTTGGGGATATCGACTGGAATGAGAATGAAGTTACAGAGTTAGAGGATTTGATGGCTCCTGTCATGAAATTCACTTCATCTTGGATAAAACATAAAATTTGGGAATTGGAAAGTGCAAAGGTAGCTTGTACTTTTGAATTGATGGGAAATCTCAACCCCATGTCAACTTCTGAGGAATCCGGGGAAGATGACCCCAAAGGGAAAACAGTGAAGACCTCACCGTTCAAGATCAAGGTTAGAGGTCCCAAGGGAGTTGAACCTGAAACGAAGAGGAAATCAAAAGGGAAGCGAAGGTGGAAGACCTTGACAATTAGCAAGTCCTCTGATGAGGAGGAGATGGAGAAGGCGGAAGAGGAAGATGCTCCTCCACCACCAAAGAAAACCAGAACAACAAGGACTGCAAAGAAGAAAGATCAGGCTGCTTCGAGTGATGAGCCTCCAATTGTTGATGTGGAGAGTTCCGGAGGGGAGAAAACAAAAGTTTATACAAGGAGATCCAGAACTCCCTCTCCGAAGGATACTGTGCAGAAGAAGGAATCTCCTCCGAGGCCACCAGTTGAGGAGCCACCCAAGGCTGTTTCTCCTCTATCGAGCATACCAGAGCCGAAAATTCTGGGGGAACAGGAGACTAGCGGAGAAGCAGATCCTTTCAAGGAGGGGACTCTATTTAGTGAAGCAACAGAGCTGGAGGTGGAAGAGGAGGAACGACATACTTCTCCTTTGGTACAATACAAAGACTCCCCGGAAAGTGACAGAGGTCGCGGATCGCCTGAGCTGGAGGAAAATATCCTTGCTAAGACCCCATCACCAGTGCATCCAGAGGTAGAACTTGAGGAAATTGATCAAAGTCAGTAGCTTCCGAAAGAGGAGGAAGTCAAAGTAGCAACTATAGAAGAAGAGAAAGTGACAGAAGAACTGGAAGAAATGCGGACGGAAGAAATCCGGACTAACCCTGTAGCCCCGGACTGGCTGGAGAAGAAACCTGCAAGGAAGAAACAAGTAATAATTGAGGACACCCCCTTGGATTGGGACGAAATGCTGTCAAAGATTGGTAAAGGAAAGAAAAAGAAGGCAGCAAAGGTGATCTCAAGCATGGAAAGAGATGACACGAATAACAGGGTAGTCCACATTGCCACTCCTGCCGCGGATAAAACAAGAGAAGAAGTCACCGGTCAAGATTACAATGTACAAACCATTAACCTTGGACCGGCTTCCATGGAACAAGATATAGAGGAATTTGAAGGATCCAGCGTAGTAATTATGGGCAGGTTGAGGAAGGAAACCCGGACTAAACACGAGCTAAGAAGGGAAAATGAAAGACTGAAGAAATGTTTAGAGGAAGTGATGAAACCATTGCAGTCTCTCCACCCTTCTTCTTCTGCCACTCCTGGTTTTCTACCTAAGGAAACAATCTCCGGGATCGAGAAGATGAAAGCCTCAACTCAAGCTGCCACAGATTGGCTGATGGGTGTCCAAACAAAAGGAGATGATACAATTAAGGAGATCTTATCTGTAGGAAAGGATGCGGTCCGGGCCAAGGAGCTGTTAGAGCATATTATGTCCCAGGATAAGGATGACATGGATCTCCTTCTGCAGAAGTCGAGGGTTGTCATAGGACATGGCAAGGAGCAGCTGGCTAAGGATGGTGTCCTTCCCCCCCTCCAAATTGGATGAACCTTGGGAGTGGTTTGAGGCTCTGCAAATTAGGCGGAAAGCTCTGAAGAAGATACAAAAATGAAGGAAATCAATTGACAGTGAGCTTACTGCAGTATATGACAGATGCATCGCCTTCTTTGAGATAATGACTGGCAGAAAGAAGATAGCTCCGAAATATTTGAGCTTGGAACAACTGAAGGAGTGGTGGCATGAAGTTTATGCCCCAGATGCAGAAGGAGTTGTCACCGGCCACCAGCTTGATGATGCAGCCACCTACATGGCAGTGATGGACAAGTATCTGTCCAGCAGGGAGGATTGGAACAAAATTGTTGATCAGTCCAAGGAGGAAATTAATTCAATTAAATGTCGGCTCAAGGTTTTTCCTTTGCCACTTGTCACTGAGTTGGATGGGGTATTCTTGAGGGTCCAAGGGTCATCAATTCGGGGGAAAGATAAAGGAAGTAGCAATTAATGCTCATTTTGAGATTTGTGCTTCCCTATTATCATAGGGCATGCATTGGACCGGACTTCATTGGGGATTGTGTCAAGGCCGACCTTGATGGTGAAGGGCATTTAATGTGTGCCTTAGTTTGTTTTTCCTTGGCCCACCTGTTTTGGCAGTTTTTATTATTTTGTAAAATGTTTGGCTGGGCCGACATATCTTGGGATTTGCTATAAGTAGGCATTCTTGCCTCATTGTAAAGGGTTAGACATTAGCTAGACAGTAATAGAGAAGTGAGAGCAATAGTTAGAGCATTTTCCTTAGAAGTAATATTCAGTTTCTTGAAGCAAATTTTGTATCAGAATAGTTGAATTGTTGCAGCATTTTGGTGATTAATACAATTGAAGACATTGTGGTTTTCCTGGTGAAATCTCTTGTATTATTTCATCTTGCCTGGTTCTTTTGTTCTATCTTTCAAATTGCTTGGAAATCTAGGGTTTAGTATTCAGAAATAAATCAGTTTCAGTTGGATGCATGATGTTTATGATTTCATATTTGGAATGTTTGTAGCTATCTCTGGTCTATACTCCCAGTAACTATCTGATTGTAGTAGGCTGGTGAAGTCAACCTGGACCATATATTCAATGTGCTTAAGTTCGATTGTAGATGAATGTCTATGATTTGAAAATTTAAACACCTTAGAAGATTGCACCGTTCTTGTAAGATTGCATTGTGGGTTGATCAAGAACTAGTTAGTTGAGATAGGTCCATTCCAAATATCTGTTGTTTACATTGTTCATCCTAGGAGTAGTTTAGGTTCTATTATATCCTTGCACCCTTGTCTTTTGCTATTTCTTTATTATCCGGTTAGATTTAGGATTTAAGATCATCAAATTGCAAGATCTGATAGGTGGAAAGATACAATTTGCTTGTAGTAAGGTCCGATTGTGATTACCAACATTTCACATTTTATCTGAGTTGTTTATGCACTGTTATGACCTAACACCCGAGAGACCTTGGGGTGATTTTCAGTAATTTATTATTGAAGATTACCTTTCAAGAAAGATAGGATATTGTATTCTGTCTGAGTTGTTGCTGTGCAGAAAACACCATCAACAGATTGGCGCTAGAAGGAGGGCCTGAATGAGCACACTGGATCGTTTCTTGAACGCCATCTCTCCAGAGAGATACAGGAGAAATACTGGATCTATCATAGGAGAGGAAGACTTAGAAGAACTACAGTTCCCCACTAGGTCAAGAAGGACTCGAGAAAGGGGAGAATCATCATCACCCATCCCTTCACCAACATCATCCATATCTTCACATCCTGAAGTTGAGGCTATACCCATTCCTGAAGCCATTCCCATCCAGTAGCCTCAGCCTATGATTAACCAACCACCGCCGCCACCCCCACTCTTACCAATGGCTTTCCTCGCCAATAATCCATCACCATTGTTCTTCCAGGCTTACAATGTAATGCCCAAAAACCCTGAGCATTTCTGTTCAAAATTCCATGCAAATGACCCAAATAGGACTGCGGAAGAACACATAAGAATTTTCCAAACCTGTCTCAAAGATAAAGGGATTGTTCATGAGGATGTTGCCTGTAGGTTGTTCCCTTATTCGCTAGGAGAAGAAGCCTTTTACTGGTACAACCATCTCCTTGCCGGTTCGATTCTTAATTGGAATGATTTTGAAAAGACCTTTTTACAGAAATTTAGAATTCTCATCAGTGCCAATGAGTTATACCCGCAGTTCATCAAGGTTAAGAGAGAGGTTAATGAACCAATAGCCAGTTTCAATAATAGGTTCCACCGCGCATTCACCAGGTTACAAGACCCATATGTTTTAGATGATGGTACTGCCCTGGGAGTCTATTATGAAGCTTTGGATAGTCTAACAGCAACCTTTTTGAAATGGAGGCCCAACCCTCCAGGTACCCTGACTGATGCTTATACAGAGGCTGTCAAGCTCAGTATAGATCTGAGACAACACCTGACTGGGCCATTACCTTCTCTGGGACCAGTTGCACATCTCAACCAGATTTAGGCAGTAAATCAGGCTCTCACCAATCATACCCCAATCATGAATCCAATTCCTCAATTACCTATGGTACCACACCCTGGTCACCCCATGAGCCAGATCCCTCCTGTGGCAAACTTCCCTCAACAGCAGGTTAATCAGCCAGTGTATCAAACACAGTCGAATAGCTTCCCTGCTTATCTGCAGAATTCTGAGGTGTTGCATCAGTCTTTGGGATCTGCCACAATGCATGTCCCTCCTCAAAGTAACTCAAATCAGCCTCCCTATCGAGATCCAAATAGGGAAAGGATTGATGAAATGGCTGAGCAAATAAAGAAGCTAAATCTAGAGGTGACTTACCTAAGAAATTAGAATAGTCAACTGCAAGCTGCCTAGAAGGGAATGCAATCTAATCAGAATAGAGAGTTTTCACAAGGGCAGAATTTTGACAGGGGACAGCGTAATGACAGAGGATTCTATAATGACAGGGGGTATAATCAGGATAGAGGTTACAATAATGATAGAGGTTTCAATAATGATAGGAGGCAAAACTTTGATAGAGACCAAGGTAGTGGATCGGGATTTGATAAAAGGCCATCACAAGGACAGAACAGAACTTGGAACACAGGGCCCAATAATGGAGGAGTCCCCACCCCATTAGATCAGCCTGCTAATCAAATTGTCAATCAATTTGCAAACCAGCCAGTCAGTCAAGACAAACCTCCTAATGGTGTGTACCTGGCAGAAGCAGCCTTATCAGGATGGTGCAGACTCCATAAGACAAGTCAGCATTCAGAACTGGAATGTCTAGAGTTCCAAACTGCTGCCTCTATTTTTCAGTATGAGGTAGAGAACAATGTGAATAGACAGGAGATTATTCCTTCCAACTCATATGATTCTCCTATGTTGGTATTAAATCATGCTCCTTTTCCAGTCAGCAAGGAAAATGTACCAGAAGAACTTGATTCCCAGGAAGATAAAACAGATCAGATTTGTAACAGAGATGAAGTAGCTCAGTTGTTCAATGAAGAAACGATGAATGATAATGGCCCCCTCGATCAGGAGGAGGCTTATGTTGAAGAAGTACAGATGTTTCAGAGACAAGGATTGAGGGATATGCCTCATAGACGTCCACAGCCTGGAGTACCTTTCACCACTTCCATTCCTCCCAACAACTTCAGTACTCCTCCAGATCCTAATGCTAGTAACAACCCGTCTTATCCACATGTCTCCAAGCAGTACCTTTCGAAGGACAGACAGGCTCAAACTGAACCACAGAAGAAAAAGGCTGTTCAAGCTAGCAAGGATAAGGTGGAAGAACCATCCAAGGAAGTCTCTACTGATATGAGTGAGGAGCAGATGGCTTCATATGTCGCAGAGGAGTTCAAGAAATTAAAGGTAAACCTTTCTGCATTTGAGTTGCTAAGGTTCCCTGCAATTAGGAAGGCTGTCTTAGGTACCTATGATGCAAATTCAAAGTTATTGGATAAGTCTTCTGGTGAGCATGTCGGCCAGACTTCCAGTTCCCAGCTTGTGAGGACACAGAGTCAAGCTCACAATCGGACTGACTTGCCTCTTGGAGATAAAGGGAAAGATAAGACCCAAGTGGCCCAGGTGGATACACAGCCCACTTTGTTTCAAGGGAAAATAGAAACCCCACCATTTTTGATCTATGTTCATATATTCGGTAAGAATTTGCACAACTGCTTGTTAGATTCGGGTGCTTCCACCAACTTGATGCCATTCGGAGTTTGTAGAGCCCTAGGAATTACACCTGCTGACTCTCAGAAGAAGGTGACTCAATTGGACAGAACTGAAATAAGTGTGGTAGGAGAACTTAACATGATTCACATGCAAATAGCTTCAGATCCAAGGATCCAACAGGTTATCAATATCCAGGTAGCCGATATTCCTGATGCATATGGTTTGATTCTAGGAAGAGATTTCACCAAGGCTTTGAATGAATATGTGTCTACTGACCATTCTTACATGTGGCTTCCATGGAAGGGAGTGCCTAATCAAATCAGGATTGAGAGAGAGCCCAGAATGAAGTACATGATTACAAAATACCAAAAGACTTCAATAGAAGTACTAATATCAGAGGTTGGAATGGGAAATTACCTGCTATTGGCTCAATATGAAGAATCAGATGTAGAAGAGGTGTTGATGCTACACTCGATGCCTACGGATGTTGAGACAAGGTCTAGCCATATTGAAGTCTTGACAAAATCAGTTGAAGAGGAAGAAGAATCTGAGGACAGACAGATCAGCCTATTAGACAGCTTCTAGAAATTCATTAAGCAGTGTATGGAGAACCAGACTCACCTGGGAAGAGGGACAAGCTTTAAGGAATTACTCTTACCAAATTGGTGTAGAGTCCATAATGCTTCTCATTCAGAATTGGAGTGTTGTTTGTGCCAGACAGCTGTAGAGCGAGTATAGAAACGCCTAAGTCCAGCTCAGGTGGTGAAGGCAAAAATGGATAATCCGCAAGAAAAGTATCAAGAAAGACCTCCTGTGGCAACTGAAGAGTCTTCCAATACTGGGAAGCTGAAAGATATGACAAAGAAAAATACCCCTGCAAAATGCTGGACTCTCAAATTTGACGGATCTAAGTCCAAGCATGGAGCTGGAGCGGGGTTTGAGCTGATCAGCTCAAAAGGTAAGAACTTCTTTGCAGCCCATAGGCTCCAATTTCATTGCACAAATAATGTAGCAGAATATGAAGCATTAATTCATGGACTTCTCATGGCCCTTAAGAAAAAGGTTAAGATTCTACAAATTTTTGGGGATTCTAAGTTAGTCGTCAAACAAGTGAGAAAGCAATATTCATGCCATGATAGGAGAATGACCAATTATAGACATAGAGTGTGGGACCTCATTGAGGGATTTGACGCTTTTAATATCCAACTGATTCCACGGAAGAGGAATCAAACTGCTGATTCTCTTGCTCAAGCGGCCAGTACTCTTCAGCCTCTGTCTCTGTCAGGATTGAAGAAGTTTACTGTTGAATTAACTCATGTGCCATCAGTCCCAGACAATGTGACTAACTTCCAGGTGTTTGAGGATGATAAATATATTCTTGACTTCATCACAAATACAGATGTTTTTGCTTCCCAGATCATTGATGAAACAGAACCTCAAGAAGCAGAATTGGACCTAGAGGGTGTGCTGAATCTGAAGTCCAATACTATTCCAAGGGGAATGGTACAACTAGAGCAGATTTTCGATATGGACAAGATTAGAGATCAAGAACAGGAGTCAAAGAAGGAGTCCATCAGTGGACAGTGTGACACTCACAATGTGGGAACTGAGGACAATATTAAGAATATTTTCATTGGCAAGGTATGCACCCCAGAAGAAAGACACGGTATAATCAAAGCCCTACACGACTTTCCAGATATAGTAGCCTGGGGTTATGAAGATTTGAAGACTTATGACACATCCATCATAACTCATACTATACCTCTGAAGCGAGGTGCCAAACCTTTCAGACAGAGGCAGAGACCTATTAATGCATTGTTGGAACCACTCATACAGAAGGAAGTTCAGAAATTGTTGTCTGCTAGAATCATATTTCCTGTCAGGCATTCAACGTGGGTGGCCAATCTGGTTCCAGTAAGAAAGAAGAATGGTGAAATTAGGCTCTGTGTTGACTTCAGAAATCTGAACAGATCATCAGAAAAAGATAATTATCCAGTTCCCTCTTTGGACGAGGTGCTTCAAGTGGTTAATGGTTCTCAGATGATGTCCTTCCTGGACGGCTATTCAGGATACAATCAAGTGATGGTCCAGTATGAGGACAGATACAAGACAACTTTCACAACTAAGTGGGGTACCTTTGCCTATAGGAGGATGCCATTTGGACTCATCAATGTTGGAGCTACATTCCAAAGGGCTATGGACATCGCGTTTAAGGATATTATAGGGAAATGCATCATCACTTACATGGATGACCTGACTATTTTCTCCAAAAACAGAGAGGATCATATCTCAGATCTGCACAAAGTGTTCCAAAAATGCAGAGAATTTGGCATATCCTTGAATCCCAAGAAGTGTATCTTCGGGGTAACAGAAGGAAGGCTGTTAGGGCATGTGATATCAGAGAAAGGAATTGCTATAGATCCGGAGAGAGTGGAGGCCATCCTGAAAATTCAGCTGCCTGCCAGCAAAAAGGAGATGAAGTCCTTCTTTGGTAAGATTAATTTTGTCAGAAAATTCATCACTGGATTTGCTGAAATTGTGAAGCCATTAAATGCCATGTGGAAACAAGATGCCAAGATCGAATGGACTACAGAAGCGAAGGAGGCCTTTGCAGAGATTAAGAGAGCCATTGCTGATGCTCCAGTATTGGTGAGCCCAGATTATAGCAAACCCTTTTATATCTATTCCTTTGCTTTAGACCATTCATGTGCTGGAATGCTGACTTAAAAGTCTGACGAGGGGAATGAGCATCCCATTGCTTTCATGAGTGCACCATTAAAGGATGCCGAGTTGAAATACCCAAGTGTGGAAAAGCAAACATATGCCCTTGTTCGAGCAGTAAAGAAATTTAGGCATTATATCCTCCGAAATAAGGTGTTTGCAATTGTTTCTGATTCCGCAGTTAAGCTACTCCTGATGCAGAATGAACTAGGGGAGCGCAGAGCTAAATGGGTGACCATGTTATAAGAGTATGACATTGAGATCCAGCCTATGAAGCTGGTAAGAGGGCAATGACTCACCCAGACTATGGCAGAGATAAGCCCTGAATTATCTGTTCAGAACTATAATGTTGAAGAGGTTTCCCCAGATGGCTGGTATGGTGATATAGTGTATTACCTGTTGAATCAACGACCTCCAGCTCACCTCAATGCAGTACAGAGGCGAGCCTTAAGGTTGAAAAGTGACGGTTTCATGCTGAAAGGAGCTGTCCTGTACAAGACAAATCACGAATGCATTTATTTAAGGTGTCTTGGGAAACAGGAGGTTGAGAGAGTGATGAACGAGTTCCATGAGAAGTACGGTACTGGTCATGGTTCAGCTATTGCTACTGCAAATCAGATTTTGAGGGCAGGGTATTACTGGCCTACATTGTTCAAGGATGTTTATCAACATGTACGAACCTGTCACACTTGCCAGACTGCAGCAACAAGAGAAAGGTGTGCAGCACTCCCGCTCCAACCGGTCATCGAGGTAAGACCTTTTGCTCAGTGGGGTATAGATTTCATAGGCCCCATCAACCCACCATCTTCTGCAGGACACAGGTACATTCTCACCGTTATTGATTACTTTACAAGGTGGACTGAAGCTTTTGCTTGTAGACAATGCACATCAGATGTAGTGATTGATTTCTTAGAATCAGCCATTCTTAATCGGTTTGGATGTCCTGTTGCTGTTGTTTGTGATAATGGTCCTGCCTTTGCCTCTCTGAAATTCTCAAACTGGGCTTTTGATCATGGCATTATTGTAAAGTTTTCTTCTAATTATTACCCCCAGGGAAATGGCTTAGCAGAGTCCTCTAATAAGAACCTGTTGACTGTCATCCGAAAGTTGTTAGAGAGGAACCCAAAAGACTGGCACACCCAGCTTCGGTTTGCTCTTTGGGCAGATCGTACTAGAGTTAAGTCCTCCATTGGTACATCTCCTTATCACTTAGTGTATGGTCTAGAACCAGTTTTCCCTATCCAACTCAAGATCCCAACTCTACAGTTTATAAATCAATTTTATGATGAAGGGGACAGAAGGGAGGCTAGGTTAACAGAATTACTGCACCTTGAGGAAAAACGAGATAATGCCCTTGAAAAATTTGTCAAAGATCAGGGGGTAGTTAAGAGATGGTTTGACAGAAGACCTAAAGTCAAAGCTTTCAGGATTTCTGACCTTGTCCTATACTGGGATAAACCTCATGATCAGAAAGGGAACCATGGAAAATTTAACAAATTGTGGCTTGGCCCATATCAGATTGCCGAAATACTGGGCGATAATGCCTTCCGTCTGAGGACTCTTACGGGAGAAGACATACCACTACCTATCAATGGGCAGTATCTAAAACATTATTTCCAGTCTTGAGCTGTTTTCAGCTCTCTGCTTTGTAAATAGTTAGTTTAGGTTGCTTTGCTTGTTGTTTGGTTAGAGTAGGTTTCCCTTTCGGTTTGCTTGCTTTGCTTTGGTTTGTGTGTTTGGTTTGCGTTGCTCTTGCTCTTGGTTCTTTCTCTTTGTGGGGATCTTTGGGTGCATCTGTCTGATAAATGGTGGTAACGTAGGTCTAATGTTCTTAGTATTTCCCTTGCAAACTTTGATCATCCTTCTAGGACACCGTGGTACGAACTCTTTATCTTATGTCATTCGTCCTTATGGTAAGGCAATGGTCTTCTAGTCAGTTTAAACAGGAATATATTGGGGTCTTATACTTTTAATCTTTAATATATCTAAAGTTGTAAAAGATCCTTATAAGGTTTGAACAGGTGAAAAATCCTTTTCTGCTCTAGTGCCACTGTGGTTCTTAGCCTTGAGTGTGGACTTCACTGTTCACAGGTTGAATGAAGTGAATGCAAAGAAAAGAAATATCAACACAATAAAAAAAAAGAATATATTGAAAATCATGAGGTTTGACTTCAACTTATCAGGGGGATCTAATTATCTCTACCGGGGCTATAGACGCCTGGCTGGCAGTAGAGCTATGTTCAGGAGGATCACAGCGATAACCTCGTCGGGGCTATGAACACCTGACTGGCAGCGAGGCTCTATCAAGGTTACTTTTAGAGTAAGAATCTTTATGTAGCCTATTCGTACCAAGTCTGGTTCTTGTTGCAACTGACGGTAGGAAATGAATGCATGTGCACACACCTAGACCCGGGTATAGGAATGTTTGAATGACTGGGAGTTTCTTTGTTTTAACTTAGAATGGTGGCTAGGTATCCGAGTTGAAACCATGAGTTCTGGGTTCTTGATTCCAGTTTGTCATCGAAATGCTCAGGAGCATTTCCCCAGTAAAGTCGCCATTTGTTGTGCAGTTTTTGCACACACGCCCCACTTGGAGTAGGGACCCTCTTTTCTGGTGTCTTTGACCTTTGGTTTTAGGGGAATTATCATTTTAGGGTCTTGACATGTTAGTCTTGCTGGCTTTGACCTTGCCCTGAGGATGGAATTGATTGAAATTAAGTTTTAAGCCAACTCCGGGTTTTCACCTGACCCTGGGATTTTCCAGCTCCGGTGGATTTTCCCGGGCCATGGTTCCTTGTCCATTTCTGGCAGGATTCTCCGATTCCAGGTTTCTGCTTGATCTCGGGATTTTCCAGCTCCGGCGAATGTTCCCGGTCTGCTCTAAAATCCTGATCTTCCTCATTTCCCCGGTTTCTGCATTTCTGCGAAATCCGTGTTTCCACGCATCTTGGGATTTTTCAAAATTCTGTTATGGGCTCGGGTTCCCGGACTTGTCAGAAATGTCTTGTCGCACATTAATGGTCGAGGTACCTTTGCTCAAGCGGGTATAAGGGTGGATTTAGGGCACTTTGAACATCATTCTAACTTCGTTCACTCATTTACTTTTGCTCTGGCGATTAGAAATTCTCATTTGAGCTTTGAGGATCGATCTTGGCTCGTGTGCGTGAGGATTGCTTGAGTGCCAATGTCTGGGTTTTCGTTGCTTGGACGTGTTTACTGCGGAGGTCATCTTTATGAGCTCGAATTTCTTCTGCATCGATCCATGGTATGTTATCATTGCCCTTTCGTTTGCTTGCGTGGTGATTGAAGGTTTCTGCGTTGGGTGTTGTTAAAGTTGGGTCGGCCCTTGCTTGATTTTGATTTCATATTTATAGAGTCAGGGTTTGACCTGTCTTTTGTTATAGAACCCTATTTCCCGTGCCCTATGAGCGCTATTTATCCATTAGATGGCATATGTATCCATTAGACGGGGTTCTGGGTTAGATTGCTTGCTCTTTTAGTGCGAAATTTGCTATTGGGCGAAGTTAGGGTTTTCCTCGGTGTTCGGCCCAGAACGGGGATTTCATTATGCTTGAGCAATTTTGTCCCTGTATCATGTTGACTTCCCCGTCTTGTGAAAATTCGAAGTGCTTTAGGTAAATCCTTAGCTGATACTTTAAACCTTAAAGCTTGCTCTGATATTAATGGCGGAGGTCTGGTTATTCAGACTAGGGCATCATTGTTTTCATATGGGGATTCATCCTTTGAGTGCTTTTGAGAAGTTGAAATCCTTTGCGTCCTGAGTTTTGTTGATTATTGTCAGTTTCGAAACCATTGGAACTCGGGTAGAGTAGATCCCGTGCTCATTTGAATTTTGGTTTGCGTTTCGTCATTTTTCGGGTTTCCGAGGTCTTCACGAAATTCCACTGCTCTCAGATTTTCCCGGTTTGGGCTTATTCCGCGGACTGGGGTTATTACCAGAACATTTTAAGTCGTCCGCAAAAATCCATTCCATCCGGATTTTTTCGGATTTCCTTTCTGGTTGTGTCCTTTTTGATGTTTCAATGATAGGATTAATGGGACGGTTGTTAAATGCTTATTTCTTGTTGCCAATGAGTGAATTCCATGATTATCTTTTGATTTTTTATCTGTACTAACGATCCATTTGACTAATGATGCTTTGGCAACAGGGATCCGTCTGGGTCGGATTTCTCCGAAATTTCGCCCCGACGGTATTTTCCTGGATAGCGATATTTTCTCGAACTACTTTGTTTTCTGGATCTTCAAAGGATTAGCAATTGGCAGTGGATTTTGATTGATTTATATGATTTGTGCTAAACCTTTTGATTGGAATATGAACAACAATTGAATACTAATGATGATTTTTGGATGTGCAGGCCGAATCAAGCAAAGCTGTTGCTGGAAAGGCTAAGGGTGGCACAGGGGCGTCATCCATTTTGGAGGCAGAGCGACTGAGACTAGATATGAAGAACCAACTTCCCGAGAGCAAAGTGTCTTCTATGTGGGCTGAGGTATCTGATACCAATGTTGGGGCCTGGAGATATGAGGAGTTTAAGCAGAGAACGGCCGAGAAGGATCAGTCAGCCCTGAGGCAAGGAATGATGAACTCCAGACTAGTTCATGTGGCAGGTTTCCCTCCGGCAGTTTAGTGTTACAAGTTGATTTTGGAATGCGCCAGGCAATATGATTTTGATACACAGCGGGTGGTCAGCACCGAGGGAAGGGTCCTGGCCAACTTCAGTCCAGCCTCTATTGCACAGGCTTTTAGCATGCCTGATCTTCCTTCAGTGTGTGCTCTGAACATAGACACCGCCAGAACCTACTATGAGAATGAGCCAGTCAAAGCTCAGCAGATAATCAATTCATGGCTAAAGAAGCCAAAATCTCACCATTCTAAGTTGCCCAAGCAACTGAATAGGGTTAAGTTCAGGTCAGATGTATATGATGCCATCACACTTCTGAGCAGGGTGGCAGGATTGATAAGTGCAGGAGTGTTAGAAAGTTGGATGGTCCATGTGATCACCAAAATTGGACAAGGGACCAATTCTCACTGGGCAAGGCTCATCAGTGCCAAAATCGACAAGCAATTGAGGAATGTCCTGGAGGCCAAGAAGTTTACTATGAATTCTTATATCATGTATGTGTTGGCCATCTCCTACCCATACAAGGGTTTGAATCCGAAGGGAACCCTTGGACAGAATATCATTTATGAGATTTATCCGGAGTAGCACCTGGGGCATAAAGATTACAGAAGGGCTAATGATGCATTTACAATGCATATCACCCGAACGCTCCAGAATGCAGAACACATGAGATTATCCGACGGAGCCAAGGGTCTAGTAAAGAACTACGGAGCCTGGTTCATCCAGTTCCCCACCTTCACCTACCTCAGGATTGATGGATGCCCGGTTGCGCCTTACAGGTTACCCCGGTACCCTACGGACCACATTGTGCTATTGGAAGTTGTGCGACAAATCTGTGAATTTGATGCTATGGTGAAGAGGGAGAAGCACAAGACAGGCTTCGGAGGAGACTTCCCTCTTGGGATTGGTGTGGCAGAGATGTGCCCCTCTATTCAATCAGCCCATACTGCAAGAGAAGAACTGGCAGCATATGGTTTCCCCTTCCATTCTAAAAGGATGAATTTTGATATAACAGGAGAAGCGCAGAAGAAGGCTACCAGGGAATACAGGCACAAAGATGACTTGGAAGATTATTGGGTCAATATCAAGGATGACCTCGAGGCGAGAAAGAAGAGATACTCCAGGCTTCCGGTGGAGGCAGTTAGGCAATACAATGTCAAGTTGATCCTGGATCAACTGGAAGATGATGGAAATTTGGTGCAAGACCATGCTTATGATGTGGTAAAGGACAGGCCAGTTGGGGATATCGACTGGAATGAGAATGAAGTTACAGAGTTAGAGGATTTGATGGCTCCTGTCATGAAATTCACTTCATCTTGGATAAAACATAAAATTTGGGAATTGGAAAGTGCAAAGGTAGCTTGTACTTTTGAATTGATGGGAAATCTCAACCCCATGTCGACTTCTGAGGAATCCGGGGAAGATGACCCCAAAGGGAAAACAGTGAAGACCTCACCGTTCAAGATCAAGGTTAGAGGTCCCAAGGGAGCTAAACCTGAAACGAAGAGGAAACCGAAAGGGAAGCGAAGGTGGAAGACCTTGACAATTAGCAAGTCCTCTAATGAGGAGGAGATGGAGAAGGCAGAAGAGGAAGATGCTCCTCCACCACCAAAGAAAACCAGAACAACAAGGACTGCAAAGAAGAAAGATCAGGCTGCTTCGAGTGATGAGCCTCCAATTGTTGATGTGGAGAGTTCCGGAGGGGAGAAAACAAAAGTTTATACCAGGAGATCCAGAACTCCCTCTCTGAAGGATACTGTGCAGAAGAAGGAATCTCCTCCGAGGCCACCAATTGAGGAGCCACCCAAGGCTGTTTCTCCTCTATCGAGCATACCAGAGCCGAAAATTCTGGGGGAACAGGAGACTAGCGGAGAAGCAGAGCCTTTCAAGGAGGGGACTCTATTTAGTGAAGCAACAGAGCTAGAGGTGGAAGAGGAGGAACGACATACTTCTCCTTTGGTACAATACGAAGACTCCCCGGAAAGTGACAGAGGCCGCGGATCACTTGAGCCGGAGGAAAATATCCCTGCTAAGACCCCATCACCAGTGCATCCAGAGGTAGAACTTGAGGAAATTGATCAAAGTGAGCAACTTCCGAAAGAGGAGGAAGTCAAAGTAGCAACTGCAGAAGAAGAGAAAGTGACAGAAGAACTGGAAGAAATGCGGACGGAAGAAATTCGGACTGACCCTGTAGCCCCGGACTGGCTAGAGAAGGAACTTGCAAGGAAGAAACAAGTAATAATTGAGGACACCCCCTTGGATTGGGACGAAATATTGTCGAAGATTGGTAAAGGAAAGAAAAAGAAGGCAGCAAAGGTGATCTCAAGGGTGGAAAGAGATGACACGAATAACAGGGTAGTCCACATTGCCACTCCTGCCGTGGATAAAATAAGAGAAGAAGTCACTAGTCAAGATTACAATGTACTAACCATTAACCTTGGACCGGCTTCCATGGAACAAGATATAGAGGAATTTGAAGGATCCAGCGCAGTAATTGTGGGCAGGTTGAGGAAGGAAACCCGGACTAAACACGAGCTAAGAAGGGAAAATGAAAGACTGAAGAAATGTTTAGAGGAAGTGATGAAACCATTGCAGTCTCTCCACCCTTCTTCTTCTGCCACTCTTGGTTTTCTGCCTAAGGAAACAATCTCCGGGATCGAGAAGATGAAAGCCTCAGCTCAAGCTGCCACAGATTGGCTGATGGGTGTCCAAACAAAAGGAGATGATACAATTAAGGAGATCTTATCTGTAGGAAAGGATGCGGTCTGGGCCAAGGAGCTGTTAGAGCATATTCTGTCCCAGGATAAGGATGACATGGATCTCCTGCTGCAGAAGTCGAGGGTTGTCATAGGACATGGCAAGGAGCAGCTGGCTAAGGATGGTGTGCTTCCCCCCCTCCAAATTGGATGAACCTTGGGAGTGGTTTGAGGCTCTGCAAATTAGGCAGAAAGCTCTGAAGAAGATACAAAAACGAAGGAAATCAATTGACAATGAGCTTACTGCAGTATATGACAGATGCATCGCCTTCTTTGAGATAATGATTGGCAGAAAGAAGATAGCTCCGAAATATTTGAGCTTGGAACAACTGAAGGAGTGGTGGCATGATGTTTATGCCCCAGATGCAGAAGGAGTTGTCACCGGCCACCAGCTTGATGATGCAGCCACCTACATGGCAGTGATGGACAAGTATCTGTCCAGCAGGGAGGATTGGAACAAAATTGTTGATCAGTCCAAGGAGGAAATTAATTCAATTAAATGTCAGCTCAAGGTTTTGCCTTTGCCACCTATCACTGAGTTGGATGGGGT
This sequence comes from Sequoia sempervirens, assembly GCA_007258455.2. Lineage (NCBI taxonomy): Eukaryota > Viridiplantae > Streptophyta > Pinopsida > Cupressales > Cupressaceae > Sequoia > Sequoia sempervirens. Next base: position 992,583,256 of record VDFB02271358.1, on the reverse strand, counting down.
ATTCTTGAGGGTCCAAGGGTCATCAGTTCGGGGGAAAGATAAAGGAAGTAGCAGTTAATGCTCATTTCAAGATTTGTGCTTCCCTATTATCATAGGGCATGCATTGGACCAGACTTCATTGGGGATTGTGTCAAGGCTGACCTTGATGGTGAAGGGCATTTAATGTGTGCCTTAGTTTGTTTTTCCTTGGCCGACCTGTTTTGGCAGTTTTTATTACTTTGTAAAATGTTTGGCTGGGCCAACATATCTTGGGATTTGCTATAAGTAGGCATTCTTGCCTCATTGTAAAGGGTTAGACATTAGCTAGACAGTAATAGAGAAGTGAGAGCAATAGTTAGAGCATTTTCCTTAGAAGTAATATTCAGTTTCTTGAAGCAAATTCTGTATCAGAACAGTTGAATTGTTGCAGCATTTTGGTGATTAATACAATTGAAGACATTGTGGTTTTCCTGTGAAATCTCTTGTTTTATTTCATCTTGCGTGGTTCTTTTGTTCTATCTTTCAAATTGCTTGGAAATCTAGGGTTTAGTATTCAGAAATAAATCAGTTTCAGTTGGATGCATGATGTTTATGATTTCATATTTGGAATGTTTGTAGCTATCTCTGGTCTATACTCCCAGTAACTATCTGATTGTAGTAGGCTAGTGAAGTCAACCTGGACCATATATTCAATGTGCTTAAGTTCGATTGTAGATGAATGTCTATGATTTGAAAATTTAAACACCTTAGAAGATTGCACCGTTCTTGTAAGATTGCATTGTGGGTTGATCAAGAACTGGTTAGTTGAGATAGGTCCATTCCAAATATCTGTTGTTTACATTGTTCATCCTAGGAGTAGTTTAGGTTCTATTATATCCTTGCACCCTTGTCTTTTGCTATTTCCTTATTATCCGGTTAGATTTAGGATTTAAGATCATCAAATTGCAAGATTTGATAGGTGGAAAGATACAGTTTGCTTGTAGTAAGGTCCGATTGTGATTACCAGCATTTCACATTTTATCTGAGTTGTTTATGCACTGTTATGACCTAACACCCGAGAGACCTTGGGGTGATTTTCAGTAATTTATTGTTGAAGATTACCTTTCAAGAGAGATAGGATATTGTATTCTGTCTGAGTTGTTGCTGTGCAGAAAACACCATCAACAGGCATAAGTGGGGAGCCCAAACACTCTCTCAACAACCTCTAAATTTATATCCAATATGGTTTGACATGCAAGGCCAAACACCTTTCTTTGCTTCTAATCATATGCTTTGGCATAGGCCAATACCAACTCTGGGGATTGAGGAGAAACATGAAAAGCAACAACCTATGCTAGCCTTGAATTTTCTAGGCATTGTGCCTTAAATTTCGTATTTCCTTCAACATTTACCCTCTACAAAAATTCTTGAACATTTACATGTCCAATTTCAATATCTCTAATGTCAACCTAAGGGGAGAACATAGATTTGAAACAAGTTGATAACCCTTGTATTCATACTTTATTTATTTTTGTGGTTCTTGTTCTCCTTGCATGTATACAACCAAGCACACATGAAACTGTTAGTGCAATCAACAAAGCATGTTTCATTTAACCCAAGTTAGTGATCTTGATCAATTTATTTATAGTTCACTAAAATAGTAACACTCTATTGTGGCATAAAAAAGAAGTTGAGATTGGAATAGAATGATTATATAGGCTCAAAAGAGCACTATGACATTGGAAAACCAATCTTAGAACCTAGAGATCCAAATCAACAGAGCACAAAAGAGCGAGCAAAAGAAAAAACAAAGACAAAAGAAAAGACCAATAATTTGAGAAATAAAAGGCAAAAACACACATGGGAAAATTTTTCCATTAACGTAGAGTCGAAGGGTAACTCTTGAGCATTGAGGTTTCGAAGATTCCTTTAAGATCATGATAAGATGACCAACTCTAAAAGTCCGAGAAGGTGACATATTAGGCTCAATAAGTTTGGTCTACAAATGGGTCAAAGCTTTGGAGTTTCCTTTACAGTCATGCGAAGATGACCAATTCCAAAAGTCAAACAAAGGTGAAATATCCAAAATAAAACCAAGAAAAATAGCAAGAAAATGAAATCAAACATAGAGTAGGAAAGAAAATAAACATATAAGGGAAAAGAAGCAAAGAGAGGGGCCCCTATTTTGTCAAAGAAAAATGGGCCATGTGTGGCTAAGACACAATAGGGCCTCTAGTCAATTGTCTTTCATGATTCTAGTGGGGTCTTCCATGCATATAAAACTATAAATTGCAAACATGATATTGCCAATGAGTTAGAATATAATCAAGAACCCAGGTTCACATACACTATAGAATTCAAAGCATGAATAACTCAAATGTGAAAAAGGTCATATGTATTTTGATTTATAATCTACTTGGGTCTACCCAAAATGGGCCTCATAAACTTAAATGTAAAATGTCTCTGGAGTTGAAACATATTTTTGGAATTGAAAGTGAATTTGAATTCATAAAGGCTCATTAGGTCCATAACTAATAAGTGAAGATTAAATCATGACTTATGCCAAGGAAAACCTGACATGGTCAAAATACATGAGCATGGTGATATTTAGAACAAATGCCATGGCAAACAAGAAACTTGAATACATGACCGAATGCACAAATTTAATTCAAACACTATAATATAGAGACCCAATTATAAGGCATGAATAATTAACATTTAAGTCTTGGATTGGCTATCAATAATAGGCAAACTAGAGAACTCTAAAAAAACATGAGCACAAAAAATGCATTTTTGAACACAAGCCATCAAGTCTTAAGAAGAATTAGTGCATGTAGTGATTTTGAAATTACTATTGGTCCTTCATTTAGTTAGATAAAAAAATGTGTTTACTAATGAATCTTCACATAATTAGCTAAATAAAAAAATATTTTCATAAAGGAGGAAAGAAGTTTTGGGAGACTTGTATGGATATCAATTGACATAATTAGAGTGTAATGGTTGATGTTTTGCACAAGTTCCAATCGATTGGAAACATTGATTTGCATAGCTGAAACATCCCCCAATTATTTCACATTAAAGCCTTGAATACAAATATATGAATAAGAAGACAACACTAAGTAAGGTGCACTCAAACACCTAAGTTTGTGTCAAGTAGTATCATACTAACTAGGAAGAAATAGGTACAAGGTAAAAAAGTTACGTTGTAAGGAGTGCAATAGGAAGTAGATAGGTAGAAACGTTTAGGTCATGAGGAATGCAATAGACATGTTGAGATAAGTTGATCTAGATAGAATATCTCCCTTTTAAATCTTAAATTTGTGAAGTTGGATTAAAGTTAGTAACAAAAATTGAAAAGAACAGTAATTTTTTGAAAGTTTTTTATAATTAAATTTGAGGATAAATAGTTGGGCAGTTAGGTAGCTAGTCGATGTAGCTGCATTTTATTAATAATGTTTAAAAATAAATATAAAGAAATAGCACAATAATTTATTTATTTTTAATTTCTTTGGTTCAAAAATATTTACAGAGAAATAAATTCTTGCAATATTATCGTACGGTGTGATGTTCCACCAATAATAGGGAACACTCATGCTTGCCACTGCCTTTCCTCTACTGTAATTATAGTTAAAATGAGATTTTGTCCTTGCAAACAATTTCCCCGTCTGAATATCAGAGGTTAAGCGAAGAGTAGGGGAAAATAACAGAGGGAACCCATTAATGAATAACGAGTATAACTTAATTAAACCATATTAATATTATTTTGGGAATACAATAACTCAGAAGCGTGGAAAACTTAAATCTTATATAAAGCTGCTGACTTGCGAAGATTGATTTCTTCCGCTGAGAAAAGAAAAACATCCAAACTTACAGTTTGAATCGGATCTCAGTCTCCCGCTTGACATTGCTTTTTATACATGCTTACTCCTCTATAAATAAGGGATACTAAAGAACAGCTAAAAAAGATAATCAGAGTGTTTATTGTAATCGATTCTTTCGTCTCCTCAGTAGCTAACAATAATCTGAGGTTAATCTTGTCGTTTTTACTGTAACAATAATAATACATCATCAGTAGTCTATAAAGAATTATATATTATGGGGTGTCCTCTTTTTAATGATATACATCTAATTCTTATATAAAAAGATTGAGCCGTTCAGCCAATATCACAAACAGAAAACGAGTTTTAGAGAAAAAACCCATGTTAAGAAAACCGCATTTCCAAAATCACAACTCCCCAAATGATATGGACTTATGAGAGTTTCAGATTGTACAGGCTCTGCTACTTTCCTTTGCTCACCCCAATGCTAATGCAAGCTTTTCTTCCTCTGCAAACCCTGTCATCTGGCTCCTCCTCTGCCTGTGCATCCATGCCAGATTTGATGTGTATTGAATGTGAAGAAAGATCCATTTTATTAACAAACACAGCTCACCCCTGCAAATTACAACCGCTTCGGTTAGAAGAAAAGATTAAAGCAGTACATCTGTGTTTGATTTTACTGTTTACAGTGGTTGGTGTAACCAATATGAGGACTGGGACTAGACAGGGATCCTGCGGTCAGAAGACAGAACGTACTGTTAAGTACGTACAGTAATGGCAGGCTACTCATATCACTTTGATTGCATGTACAGGGCCCAGCTTGTGGATATGGTTTTGGTTACTTGTAGTGTAGCGGTGGGGGACCATGGCCACTCCATTGCATTGTACCTGTCTTGAACTTCGGAAAATGACTCATCTCCGACCCACTTCACTACTTGCCACTTGCAAGTTGCGACCATAGCTGAGATTGTGACTCCTGAATGCACCCTCTTTTTAAGATTTTTCCTCTTCATTTACTGGGCCAGGCTAAAAATACAGAGGTTGCTTACTTTTAGATATCCATCAAACTGATCTTCACAGGATTTTTTCTTGGGTTGGAGATCACTTTTCCTAACAAAACATTTCAATCAAAGTGGCATACTAGCACTTGCACTGTTAAAAGGTGTAATGTTTGTGTCAAGAGGAAAATGACAGGAAAAGATGGAATTATTAATGCAGACATATCATATCGATAGAGATGTTAAAGATGTTACATAACAACCTCCTCGTTTTTATTTTTAGTGTGAAACTACTTTTGGAATGTGAGACCACATTTCTGAGACTGATTTTCTTAGATTTGAAAGGCTACAGTAAAAAATCCTATTGACTACATATTCCAATGGTGATTTCTTACAATAAGATAGGGATGAAAATGATTTTTCCATGAAAACTGAAATTTACTATCTAACTAATTAATATTCAATCGTTTTTAATCTGTTTTTCTTGGACATCAACTGCTCTAAATATAGCGTCAATCGACACGGAATCCCATCAGAAATCAAATCTCACTTAATAAAAAGGCCGACAGTACAGAAAATGAGGCTCAGTTGGACCCCTCAGCGCTGGGCTCTAAGTCAAAGAAGATTAGAAGATTATTCTATACTCAGATCTGATATAACATACTGTATGTGATAAATAGCGTTCTTGCATTTCGTAGTTGACTCAGAATGTATATATTTATTTATTTATTTTGTTAGTAGTAAAATTAACCTAATATACTCATATTAATTTTTTAATCCAGATGTAATGGAGATGGGTTCATTTGAACACTACTCTTGATTCAAAAACTACACAATCTAATTCTGATATCAATATCATAATTTGACACATTACAAATTACAAATAAATGTCTCCTACTTATCAATTAATTTCCTTTCGTGATGCTTATTGACATATTTACAGTAGATGAGCGCTCTGTGAAATTTTTGTAGATCATCCAATTGCTTGTTAAAGCTTAAACGTACACTGTGGGCAACTTGCCTTGTCTTGGGCTATAAACTATAAAGTGTACACTGTGGAAAGGACTTAAATATTATTTGTTGAAAAGAACTGCATTTCGCCTTACAAACGTGTTTTCCTGTAGGCCAATGGCTACCCCTATGGAATTTTACATCTTGTTTCCCGGTTGCACGCGCCCTGCTCACAACTCTTGCCAATGATTACACTGTATTCATAAAAAATACGTTGTAAACTATCAAACTGCATCATACCCTTAAGGTATTTGGATTTGTTCAGTTTAATAGCGCGATGAGCTGCGCGAAAATGGCCTTCCGCCGATGTCAGGGAGAAAGGCGACCACAGTACACCACTGAGTGGAACCAAATGCATTATTGTCTTCACCATATTTCCCCGTATCCAGCAAGATCATAAGTACGGCAATTTTGTTTAAAGTAGTTTTCCTGTATATATTGTGGATTTTATATGCTTTCACAATTGGACTCCTACCATGTTCGTGCAAATCTAAACTGTTGAATCACGTTTTCTTAAATGAAAACCTACTTTGCTCTCAAGACAATGAATTCCATATACTATGATATTCATATACAGCAAATACTAAATATCAAAGCAAATAAGAAATGTGAAAAGATTTATCGAAAAAAGAACAAAAACTTGAGCCTTGTAGACAGACCTGGTGAAAATTATTGAAGGCAATTCTTTTGAGCGTTAGAACACAGAAATCTTTTATGAAGGAGCTTTGTTAACCAACATTTGCAAATATCTCAATAGAGAACCTGCATCTGCCTTTGAAACCTTCCATTGTCGAATCAAACTATTCATAATACTAGAACCGATATTTCCCTTGAGTTCGTTGCAGCAGGAGGAGTGCTAGTTAAACAAACATCTAAGACTGTCCACACGTGTAGTTATCTGCAACTACAATTCTGAATGTTAGAAAACAATTAGGAATGAAAACAAGGTGCAGCTTCAAAGAAGACATAAATGGCCAACGCAAAAAAGGCAGGAAGCGTTAGTTTAGCAGTACACGACAACAATGTCCTACTGACAGGTGAAGTGAGTAGTGGGCACCATTTGAAATTTCCATGATTTTATTTTTGTTTCCTTGTGAAGTTCAAAGATACACTGACAATATAGCAGTGCAACTACAAGACACATATTCCCAAGCAGTGAATGCAGATATCTGCAAGTTTCAGATGTGTTATCAGAACTAGTCTCCCTATATATAGAACACACGACAGCAGATTACAGCCCAAAAACTCCCAACCACAGACCAGCAAAAATTGATTGAAATCAATTTTCTAGTGTAGGCTCTCCTGGCATGTCAACAACAATGTTGAATAACCCACCCATTTTCTAGAGAACTAGGGTGGACTGTCAAATTTGGGATTTAGTGCTTCATAAACCCTCGTAATATGGGACGCACGCAATCCCTGATGTAAACCATTAACTCTTGAAATGTAGTACCAATTAAACAAACTCTATGGAAAATCAACATTCATGAGCAGGCGTCTATTCATTCACATAGGTAAAATCGAGAGGCGAGGATACAGTCCTTTCCAAAAAATGAAGAGAAAAAACAAGCTTTCTTGTAACCCTTTTCTTCTGTGTCGCTGCTCACAGGAGGCAAGAATGAATGTTAAAATGAAGTCAAGCGAAAGGTGAGCTTGGGTTTCATGTAAATAGCTCGTAGTTGCCGTGCTGGCTGTATAAAAGTATGCGACAGAAGATGTCGCGTCGGCTGTGCAAATATATATTGTTGCGAGTCGAACCCATGATTTGTTTGGGTTAATTGACAGCTTTATAGATTTGCTTACAAATGTCAGAAATATGTCCGCCTTTTAATTAATTTTGTTTCAGTTAAAATCAAAATTACAACTTATCGACTGGTTAAGTTCTTCCATTATTAAAACAACCCGGTAAGCACTAGGCACCCGCTAATGCAGCGGCTAGAGCAACTCATTTCAACTACTGTTGTGGCAAATCATCATGTTCATCATACGAGAAAGGTACTAACAAAACAAGAAATGGGCTGTTCCGTAATGCAGTCCATTAGCGGCTTTTAAAGCGTGCAGTTCAGTGGACCTAGACAACATTCATATGGAATATGCTTACACTATGAAGTACTGCTATCACACGATCATCATTTCATTTCCTCAATTTACCTGCTGCGCATAATTTAAATTCCATATTACGCCCAGCTCATATCCCTAACTTAATATGCTCCAATGGATACACACATGTCAATGCGTTTATCTTTTCTATAAGCTAATATTCTTGTAACATTACAAATATTCTCAGTCTTCTGCTCACGATTCGAGTCATTTTATGCCTCGGCATTCCATGGAAGGTTATAAATTTTACATAATTTGAACTTTGAAGAGACAATGCAGCGATCGCGGTATAACATTTCTAGCATTGTGAGGCAAATGCAAATGAACTGATTAAAATTTCAACGTATATTGAGCGCAGTAAGAATCGATGTTTGCAGGGTACTGAGAAATTCTCACAAATTTATTTCGAGAAAAATGTACCTTTATATCTAACATTGCTGTACATTTGAGGCTGAAATTTTATAGTTTCGAAACGATTCTATCTTTATATAAACCGAAAAAATCTTAGTTAGCTTAAATGAAACGCAAAATTCAAATTTGAGATAAAAAGGAAATCAGACTGCAAAAGTTTGGTTTAATCCCTCAGTTAACAACAACAGGCGCTCTTGATTCAGAATTCACGATTTGTTCACTACTGCCATAAAATCTGCATCATCATTCATCTAAAAAATAAAGCAAAAAGAAAAAAAATATAGTAGTTATAGATGGCGCTCTTGATTCAGAATTCATGATTTGTGCACTACTGCCATAAAATCTGCATCATCATTCATCTCAAAAAAAGAAAAAAGAAAAAAGAAAAAAAAATAGTAGTTCTAGATGGCGGAAACATCTTTTCAGTACATAGCGCAGATCAGAGATTGCCGTGAAGTTTCATAGAAGCGCTACCGTATAAAGTAATCATAGAACAAATTCACCGTGCAAAAGCTTGATTTAAACATCGAATCATTTCATAGTGGAACCAAGAAATGAAATCATACAAGAAATTAAATAAAAGCAAAAGCTTGAAACGAATCGATCTAAAAACACTTACCGAAAACGTAAAATGCCGCAAACAGCTGCGGATCTGTTATTGTTTTGGACGCACTTAAAATACAATGGCAAATACAGTTTGCAGTGCAAACACACACGTCTAATAAAACCCCACGCTGAGCTGTAACAAATCTCGCGAATTCCGCCCCTTTTCTGTCTTCCCTTCTCCCGCCCAAATTAGAAATCTTTAGACAGCCACAAATTCCTCTCTCCCTTCACAACCAAATTGATACGTGTTTTTTTCCGCCCCCCTCTCTCTCTCTCCTCTCTGTCTGGGTTACATTATTTCCTTTGAATTAAATTACATGAAACATCGGGCAAACCACAGCAGCAGGTGAGGTGAGGTCAGGTCAGATGGCAGAGGCACGCGTGGCAAAATCCCTTTTCTGACAAACCAAATCCACTAACTACATCTTAACTGAGTTTAACCCTCTCCCGCTTCAGCCCCCAAGCTTGGCTTAAATCAACAGAGCTCCAGTTTTAAAAAATTATTTAAAACTTGGACCAGACTTCTTGAATGAAAGTTTCATGGTAACTGTATCAAAATATATTGACGATTTTTATGTAGCAGATATTTCTTAAATCTTAATTTTTATTTCAAAAGAAAATAAGATGAGGTTGAGATTGTTTTGTTTCTTAGACAATTTAATAAATTTTGGTCCAATAAATATTCTTCAAATCTTAATTCTTAACAGAAAGAGGCAATAATTAATACATTGATTGATTTTTCTTCTAGAATTTCAAAATTCTGCACTATCAAACAGTTCAATCGTCAAATGACTTAGCCTTTCAAAATTCCACAATATTAAAGAGCTCAACCGTCAAAGAATCAATGATAATTTTACATCTCATCAGCTCTAAAAGATAAATAGCTGTTCTATTTTTATTCCCAAAAAATTATCTTTTGACTATTGAACTAGTTGATATTTAAGAATAGTCACTCAAACTCAAAAAACTAAGTCCTGAAAATTTTGTCTTGCACCAAAAAAGCGGTCTCACACTACAAAGATATCATTCTCACTTTATGGAAAAAAACATTCTTCTCTGTTAAATCAAACATTTCTGACTAACACATCATCATAATCTTTATTTGACAGCTTACCTGACCTATCAAACAGAATTTTGTACAACAATAATCCAATCAAAATTACCTTTTAAATAGTAAAACACATTTTACTTTAAAATATACATATCCTCTACCAGATAATACATTTAACTATGATTTTATACAATTTTGGACAATATATATCCTAAATCTCAGAAAAAATAAAATTTAAAATGAAAACCTCTAAATACAGTCATACAGCCATTAAATTTAAACCTTAAAAGTACAGATACTATATTTTTCCAAATACAGTCATACGGCCATTAAATTTAAACCCTAGGAGTACAGATACTATATTTATCCTCAAATTGAAGAAAAAAGAAAAAATTTATTACTCCGTAGTTCAAAGCTTCAGTGCTCTGTGCGCCCTCCCTCTCTTTCCCAAATGAAACTTTGTATCATATTCTCTTTATTCTATTCCTTTGTAGCTTCTCATTCACATGTGCGCCGGCCTGGCTTTCGCTTTTGTTTTTTTCTATTTCGTGCGCATCGAGAAGAGACGCAGCTAACGGAGGGACCAGGACCGGTTCAAGTTTTCCACCATGTGTGAACGTGTGTTTAACTTTTTCTTACTGTCGTTGAAACAGGTAAAGCAAAAGCGCTGAAGCGACAAAAGCAAAAGAGGCTGGTAAGGCTAGCTATTGTTTTTTCAGTTTTTCTGTGTCGTAGGTTATTTCTTTTTCATTTGTTTATCAACTGGTTTGTTTCTTTTTCATTTGTTTATCGGCTGGTAGACCCGCTGTACTCGATTAATGTGGAGAGATGTTTGTCTGGCTGTTGGTGTAAATAATTGTTGTATTATCAAATGCGGCAGAGTCGTAAGGCAGGGATGGCAGCTGCAGTTGCCCAGACTGTGACCAAAACGGTCTCCGTGCATCTCTCCATACTGAAAGCGACAAATCCTTGACCCTGCCCCATTATTCAATTCTAATTTTATTTCCTTATTCTAACCGCTGCCCCAAAGACAATGTAAAACACCTTTATGTCTTAATCACACCGGGCACTAAAACTCGCGTACAATTCCACTATCTTCCCCCGGTCTGTTTTCTAGCAGAGGGGCTTAAATTTGATTGTTGCATGCCCGTAAGTTATGGAATTGATTCAAATAAATGTGTTTTCAATTTTTTGATTTATAAAAAGAGCTTTGAAATTGCGATTTAAGGGATTTGATCTAAATGACGCAGAGGGCCTAGTTTGATTGATTAAAGCATCGAAGGCAAGAGGTCACCAGGTCTAGTCTCCTCCTATCTTCGTGGTACTCGAGGGCATGTTGCACCAGTGTCATCGGTCATGTGAAAAAAGTTTACCATGCACACTGTAGTTTATAGGGAGGTTACTCGATTCTTGCAATTTAAAAAAATCTAAATAAATATTTTTTAATTTTTGATTTAAAAAAAGTGAGTTTTGAAATTGTGATTTGAGGGAAATCTAGTCCATTGAACTTGAGCTTAGCTCTTTATTGGGCGAGCCCCCCTATTCTAATAGTTGTGATCTATAATATTCTTTTTGAAGAATATGAAGAGGGTGTTCTCGTTGGCTAGGAATCAATTGATGATGCTATCTTTTGAAATGTTTGGGACAATCCATATAATAATGATCTTCTTCTATCTAATTTTGTTTTAACTCCTTAGATTATGTTGGGACCCTTTTAATATTATTTCATTGGACATAGTCTAGTTAGACTTTGTGGGTGTGCCTCTCTACCCTCATCTTGTATTATTAGTTGTGATTTTGAAGTTGTTAGTTTTGACTATTATAATAAATATGTGAATTTGATCCAAAAAGTAACAAAACAACATCTAGTGTTACATGGGTAAAACAACAAAACATGACTTAATGCATAACTATTCTAACTTAATGTACAACTATTATTTTAACATTTTTTTTCTTTTAGATACCTAAACTAAAAACATTATAATGTAATATCATATTTCATGATGTAGACCTAAAACCTTAAATTTAAATCGAGACTTGTCAAATAAACTATTATAAAAATCTAAATAATTAAATACATATTCCAAAGACAATATAATGAAATCCTTCATTATTTTCAAATTAGAGAACTCTTCATTTTACCAATAAAGATCACCTTATTATAAATAATAAAAACTATAAAGAGATTTTCTATATTCGTAGAGTCAGAAAGTTCAAATTTAGAGTAGAGCAGAGCAACGCTTTGAAAGCTTTTCTTTGTTTAAAGTAGAAATTCCTTCAAGTAGAAGTAATAAAAGTTCCTTCAAGTGGAAGTAAAAGTAAAAGTAGAGGGTGGCATCATATTCTCTTTCCCAAATGGGACTTTGCATCTTTAAATAGTAGGCCTAAAAAGTGGCTTTACTAAATCATGAGCGCTAGACTAGGGTAACGTTGAATAGCAACATTACGTACATAATTTGCAATTAAGAAAGAGATTTAAAATAATGGATATAATTATACTAACATAATAATGAGTCAATTAAAGTATTATATCTACTGTTAAAAGTACATGCACTCTCATAGAAAAGGTTATCATATAATGTTTACAAAACAATAAGACTAGATTTATTCTGATTAGAAATATAAAACTTGTTAAATGTGATAAATGAAATTGTTATTTTATTATTATAAAGAGTAAAATTTAAGATAAAGTTTATTGTAATAAATTAAGAAATATATATAGATATATAGTGTTGAATTAATAGAATAAAAATAAAAAGGTGTATAATATAAAATATTAAATAATTCATGTTTAAATTTATAATTTAAAATAAAATTAGTTATAAAATAATTTATAATATGAATATTTTTTAAAATAAAATTAGTTATAAAATAATTTATAATATGAATATTTTTATCAAAATGTATATACTGTGCATTATATTTCTCTTAAGTTTTCAGAATTTATATTTTTTCTAATTTTTGTTTAAAATATTTTTTATTTGACTAGGTTTAGCATGTAGAGAAATATCATTTCCATTTTTTCACAATGAAAGAAATGGCTAGAATGAACAAGGATAGTTCTAATGTAGGCAAAACACTAATTTGTTTCCCCTTACTCAAGTGATCACATTTAAATATGCAAGCTTCTTTGATGTATAACATAAAATAATTATAGTCTTCATATTGAAAGAAATTTTTTAAAGATTGTCTTAAGTCCCTAAAGAGACTAGAATCCTCAATGTATCTCATAAATAAATCATGCATCTAAAACTAAAATGATCTTCAAAATGATGCAAGAGCATTACCTTGCATCAACCAAAAAAAATATTTTCAATAGGCTCATTAATTTAATTCTTTAATTATTTTTTCTATCATTTTGATGTGTCACAATGGAAATTTGGTACAATATTCAAAAAGCACTCATACCAATACACACAAACCTTTTGCATGGTGTTGCATATTGTTCAAGAGACCTCATGGTTTCATCTAGAACTTTATCAAAACGCCACACACAAGCACAAATATCCATTTCATATTCTTCAATCATATGACTCACTAACATGCCAAGTCAACTTAAGGTGCTTTATACATTATGCACCAAGATGTGATGCCTCATGTTGATAGCTTATCACTCAAGAGGCTTTGTTGGCTCTGTGGTAGTTTGTGTTTCCAATCCATTGGACTTGAAATCATATTTTGTATCTTAGCTAACTAGGAGTCCTATACATCAAGGAAGCACTATAAAACAAGGCCTAGTTCATTAATGACAAGCCAACAAATGGTCATTGGAGGATCCAAAGACCAAGTAGTGTGGGTGATCCCACAATAGTGGTTTACACTTTCTGGGAGATCTTGATTTTTGTTGAAATCGCATATTTTTTAGAAAATATAATTATTTAAGCCTTGAAAAGTTTCATTTAAAGGATTCCAATTGAACAGGGTTTGATCAAACCACCTTAAAAGAAGCCCCCTTGGATATAACCCTGCTAGTTTTAAACCGTACCTATAATAGAGTCTCATTTACACCTATCAAAATGTTGATTAAAAACCACTTTTGATTTACCTTTTGGGGGATCAAATGAATTCATTTAAAATTTATTTTTTGTAAGTATGTAGTCCTTATTATAAGCTTCCAGAAAAAGTATAATTTTACTTAAATTTAATTTGATTATTATATTTATTTTTTATTTCTTGTGAATGTAGGTTTTTCACCAAAAATCAAGCTCTTTGTTCTGCACGTGGAAAAATAGCAAATTATAAAAAAAAATTGAAAAATATCAGTGCACTAGATATTGATGTCCTTGATCCAACAAAAAAAAAAGAATTTTGATATATACAAAAAAACTTATGTTTTAGCTAGTAAATAATGTCTAAATTGTAACTGGTTTGACTTTGAAACTTAATTAAGAAAAAAATATTCAATGACATGCTATGAAACTAATTCCATGCACTAGATATCGTAGTTACGAATTTAAATTCAAAAATTTAAAATTTAATCCTTAATAGAAAAAAAGATGTGTTAGCCAGTAACGTCACTCTTTTACAATGGTGCTTATTGTTAAAAACTAGTTTTCGAAGGAGATAGAAAAATAAGTGCAATCTGATTCCAAAATTTTTGAAAAAAATATATTTAGAATCTACAGAAAAAATGTCACAAATCACTAGTTTGCATCATCTTCAAAATCCTCATGATTTAGCTAGTATAGGTGCCCAAAAGTGAAGATTTAGTTAAAAAAAATTAGTTCAATGTCTAGTTTGGCCAAAAATTGTAAACCAATGTTGTGGGATCACTCGTATCCAATAGAGTAGAGAAGAGCAAAGCCTAGAGAATTAGTTCCAATCTAAGGAAGTTCATTATGGAGATCACATTTATGGGAAAGTTTAGTTTTTGTAGTGTAAGACAAGATAACTTGCTCTAATATGTTGTAAGCCCATTATACTAGAAAATATTGATATAATTTCTATTATAGAATTTTTATTTTTCTAATATTATTACGTTTAGAATCTATTATTTATAAGAGTATCATCTTGATAAATTGTGTATATTTTTTATAGGTTGCATGGTTGCATAATCTGTAACATACCCATTTCTTACTCTATAATTTTCACCTAAGTTTTAACTCATGAAGTGAATAACTCAATGTTTCCAAAATAGGATAATAATTTTTTTCTTTTCCTTTAATATTTTTTTGCATGCTTCATAAAGAATTTCACATAAGATTGCATAATTGAAATAACATAAACTTCTTATAAATGAAACTCATCTTTTCAAATACAAATTATAATTTAGATCTCACGATCATATAAACATTTCATAAATTACAAAGAGTACAAGGTCAAGGTATCCTTATTTGGATTACACTTTTATTCCACAAGTCTCGACGTGTCGTCTGCAAGAGGGAGAGCATCACCCAATTGTTTTACCTCCAACCACAAACTGGTGGTCCCCTGCACACCTTCCAACTGGAAGTGGCTCTACCCTTCAATGAAGGGTTTAATATTAGAACCCCTAGTATTGCCATCTAAGTATCTATTGTTGTGTCCTACATAACAAGTATGGTCATACAACTATGGATACCTTCCAACTATGCATGACACTAATGAAAAGCTATGCAAAACTAGAGCACAATGAACCGACAAGTGCAAGCAGTGAATTTTACACTTACTTTAGCTAACATTTTGATATTTATAATCAATTTCACTTTCTAAGCAGTATCGTAAGTTCATCCACCTCTAACCCGACTTGGAAATCATACTGACTTGTGGTTAAGTCTTTTTTTGGTTTGACCCAAAGGTTAACTAACTTAAACATAAACTCTTTCAAAAGTAATGACTCACTAGTGTCGATTATTCAACTAAATGGTTTAACTCATCTAACTCGAATACTCTGCTATGTACTCGTAACACACTAGGTTTGGAAACTACCTCTTATTCGAGTCATTTCTTACTAAATCAGTAAAAAACTTGGCTAGTTATACTTTCCTTACTAGACCTTTCTAGTTACGTTCATGTAACATCCTAAAACTTGGCAATTTCCTTTTACTCAAGTCCTTAGTTTTTAACCATGGGAGTACAACTACTCTCATATTTTATGCATAACTAGTTAATACTGCTGACACAATGTTACCGACTAGACACACCTGGTCTTAATCTAAAAGTACTGGAAATATGTCGATATGTATAATAATATATTATTAACTTTAAATTAAAGATTACTTCTTCATGTTATTTAGCTTCAGTTATCCAACATTTATTCTTATGGTTTTGTTCCTTAACAACTCTATACCGAATACGATTAATCTTGAAGTGAACATAAATAGTCAATCGTCTTCTTCTTAAATAGTGGGTCAGACTCTTTGTTGTTATACAAGTATGGTTTTTTTCTTTTAGAATACCATAAGATCTAGTTAATCATGATAAATTAAATATCATTTAATTCAATATTATTTACTTATATTCATAGTAATATCCAATAATAATTTGACATATTAAGTTGTTTAACTTGTGATAACTCAACTGAGAACCATTTGACTAATCTACAGATTCCTTACAAGTTTATTCCAAGTTATCCTTTACATAATTATGTAGGGTACCTACATTTTTCTGTATATTGGTATTCTTGATACATATATTCTCATATATAAATATATGATAAGTCTATAGCCACGTTCGAGAATATTTTCTACTTGAGAGTTATCTATGCTTTTGTACCTCAAAATATCCTAGCACTAAGGCCTTTGATTAATAATGAGAGAATAAAGTCATGTATCTAGGATACATGGATTTCGATCAATAGGTAATAACAAAGACTCTTGGTCTAAAATATAATATAATAACTTTCAAAAGATAAAGACATATTTACTTTTAGTACATTTTCGTACCCTCTAACTAATATGCAATATAAACTCATTTAATAACAATATAAATAAGACATTGTCTCATTGGGAGAATATCCTATTCCCACACTTAGCTTTCCTTCACTACTTTGGTTTCGCAAGCCGGTTGTTTTGGTTAAACATAGCTTTAGAGAGAATTTAACCTCTCACTGAAGCTCTTTCTCTCAAATATAGATATATTAAGTATCACGTGTTTCAAACATGATTTAATAATGTATTTAAAAGAAACTAATTGATATACCCAATTGGTCTCCCTAATTCTCATTATCTCTTTGCATTTTAAATTAGCTCTATGCATAAATAACTAAGCTATTCGTACATGCACTCATATACTTTTCTAAATAGCCGTAATTTGCACATAACAATGGCATAAGCAAACTCAGATAGATAACGTGTTTTAATCAGAATTTGAAAGAGAAGGAAAGAGCATTATTTTAATCATGCTTGGATTAAAATACTTTGACTTGATTCTTGATAATCCTTACTTCACATCTACACTGTAACTCAACTTTAACCTTGTGGACAATGATTTTGGATTGCCCAATGATTGCCTCTAACTCTTCTAGGTTTTTCACCTAAAAGGAGAGGACTTGGGGCCAAAATGCTAATGTCTACACTCAAGATTAATGTGAATAGGAATCTAATGTGTTTAACTATGATGTCTAAGTGCAATAAGTTGAAAGAAAGGTGACTTATTGATGCTAAATCTAAGAAATGTGAAGTGTTGGAAAACACATTGTGATATGCAAACATATGATAAATGACCTAGAAATGTAAAGAAAACTAGATAGAAAGTTATGAAATAGAATGTGTGCACCTAGAGGCTGAAAAAGGATGAAATGAAGGTCTGGAATCCTGATGAAATTGATGCAGAAGCTGACGAGGACACTTGTGTCAATCTGGGCGACCTAGTATCAAATCTGGAAAAACTGCTTCGGAGCCCATTTCATCCAAATGGGTATCCAAATCTACAAAAACTGCCAAAAAATAGGTTCAATGGGACTAAGTCACCACTGTTGGTGACTTAGTCCACTTCTAAATTTCTAAAAATTCGAAAGGGGAAACAAAAGCCCTCAGTCTGCACGCTGATTCTTGACAGGTGTTCACTTCTAAAACTCTAATTTTCGGGCCTAAGAGTGACTTTTTGTTGATATTTTGGCTTGTTCAACAAGGAAATGTCTTCAACAAGTCTTCAACCTAAATCTTCAATGATCTTCAAACTCTCGAAGTGCCTAAATATGAAAACACACAATGAAAGAGAAAGAAGTGTTGAATGTTAGGGCATGGGGGTTTGCCTTGGTCAAACCCCTTTTTAGGTAATTAAACCAAAATGAAGAAAGAATGTGGTGAAGCATGAAAAAATAGAGTTAATACCTTTCCATGACAATTGATCTTGATTTTTTGTAGCAATAGTTGAAGAATCTGCCCTTGAATATCTTAGGAAGTTATCTTGAGGACTTGGAATGGTAAAACCCTAGCTTGCTTAAGAAGAATGATGAGTGATTGAGAAAATTGATTGGTGGAAATAAATGAATTCAATGAAATGAAAGGGAAAACCCTTTATTTATACACAATTATGCCCTAATTCCCAAAAATACCTCATCACAGGCCGACCTTAGGTCTTAAGGAATAAAAACCTGAAATAATTTTAAATTAATTTTGATTTTTGAGCCAAATGGGACTAAGTCGCCACCAATGGAAAATTAGTCCACTTGGGCATTTTTAAGTGGGTGTCAGGAATTGTGATAATTTAAATAATGTTTATTGGGTTCTTCTTCAATGAGACACTTAATTAAGGCCTATAAGTGCATAAAGGGGCCATTTAAAGCATAAGAAAGGTGTAAATATTGATGACAAGCAAGTGTGAAAGTTTTTCGCAACTCTTTACAACACTTTGAAATAGGTCTTGGAAAGGTTATTTAGGTGAATTATGATATTATGGTCTTAAAAAAGTATGAAGATGTGTTACAACACCTTTACAAGACATCAATAAATGCATTTTATTTAGTTTATAAGGGTCCAAGACCTAGTGTGGATGTGTAAAACACCTCACAACACCAAATCAAGGCTTCATTAAGTCCAATTTATCATTAATTATTCCCATATCAATAAAAGTATACACTTTTTGGCGACACAAACCTGTTGTCTTCTCAATTTCCAACTCTTAGCACTATTCTTTCACTTCTTTCTTGCTTCTTAACTATTATACTATAGCTATCAAGCAATCTAAAACTGATACTAGCAATCTATCCTCACTCTTTAACATATTGAAAAATAGATTTCAAACGCCCTTCACACAAAACTTCACTCTTCTCTCAAACTCACGTATGCAACTATCTCTAGATTACCAAATGAATGAACAACCAAATAGTGAGCAATTGCTCCCTATTTATAATAAAAATGGATAGAAATTAGTTTGTAAAAGGAGTCTTAAACCATTCTAATGTTTCCACCACTCAGAAAATCTCCCAAGCATGAGACTTAACTAGTCAAATAATCATTTAACATGCCATGATTGGCTCTTTGAATAAGTCAAGATTTCCACTCACATATACGTTAAGATGCAACACCAAATATTGCAGATTTTAGTTTGCAAATAGACTTCAAAAACAAATTGAATTCCTTTCTACCTTGCCACGACTAGCTGGTCGTAGCCATACTTTTTTGTTGGAAGATTATAGTTATAGAAAAAGTCTCTTAACTTGGCATGTTGGAAGTCAAAACCATTCCAATGTTCACTAATTCTTGCCTTTTTCTCAAGTCATGGGCCTCCAAGAAAATAGGAACACATGCATTTTACTCACCCAATCACCACTCTTATGTGGTTGTTATAACAACTATCAAAAGTGCAAATACTCAACCATTGATGTGGCAGCAATAGCAAGTTAATGTATGCATAGTGTGGTGCCAACAATGGGTGACCCATTACATGTTCATAACAACCATTCATCTTGCATTCATGTGGCATTATAGCCACTTAATATGACTAACTAAAATTATTTATTTATATATATATATATATATATATTAAATGATGGAAAATAGGTTTTTACCAAAATAGATTGATGAGAAATGGGGTATGATGGACCTATTTCTCTTATTTCATTCAAGGAAATGAGATCCAAACAATGGAATGAATAACAACCAAAAGGTGAGTCAAATCAAGGTATGAATCTGCAAATTTCCCTTTTATGCAAGGACAGGGGTCTAAGTCAAATAGCACTTTGGGGAGAAATATCAAAACTATCAAATAAACTCCAAAATGCAAGCTATAAAGTGCAAATGAAAGACTGTACTCAAAACTACTGGAACCAACAATCAAAAGGCAGATATGAGAAAGGGAAAATGTTGTGTACTAGTCACCAAAAGTGCCTTTTTGAAGCTCACTGAGGACTCATTCACCCTATGGCGAATGGGTCCTAGCTAGTGCTCTGTAAAAATTCTTTTTGGGTTCTCTTCTTTTGTGTCTATACTCCTAGATTCCTGATTTTCACAGTTGAAGAGCCGAAAATAAATCTTGTAGAAGAGTTTCTATGAGATGACAACTTTCCTTGCAACTTTGACAACTTTGCAACTTTCTTCATTTTTTCTCTTCAAAGGATCTTCCACCTAAAACCTGCAAACACAAACACAAGAGGAGAAAAATGTTGTTTTTTGGTGATGGGTGGTTTCCCTTGGTTAAACCCCGTTTGAGTATTTAAACTTTGAAATGAAATAAAATAGCATGAAGTAAATGATGAATGAACAATATAATTTCACAACTCACCAAACCCTTGATTAAACCTTGGAATTCAAATCTACAACTAGCATGAAGTGGCTTCAATGGATGTGAATCTTGATCTTGAAACTTGACTTGAAATAATGCCTTTAAATGCTTGAATAGATCTTGAACTCTATATCACCATATTAGCTCAAACAACATGCATGACGCAATAAGACTTTGACATGATAATGGAATCTTAATTCTTCAATAATTCTGCCCTTGAATGCCTTGAAATGCTCTTGAATTACTCTTGAAATTCTCTTGTGCAATTACTCTTATGATAACTTGAATTGCTAGAAATTCTTAGGATGAAACATAGTGAAATGACCTCTTATTTATACATATGTTAACATTAATTCCCAAAACTTAAATAACACAAGCCGACATGTGAATATGAATCATTAAAATATCACCAAAAATATAGTTTAAATTTAGGTCCTAGGCCTAGGTGAGGACCCATTCACCATACGGTGAATGGGTCCTAGGTCGCTTACCTAGGACACACATTCTTCAAGGATGAGTGTTATGTTATGGCATTAATGAATGTTGGGTTTTACCCTTCAAAAATTACAATTAATTAGGCTTGGATTTGAATTAAAGGGACCAATTAAGGAAAATTAACCTCAATTAATTAATGAAGCCCTAGATTAGTAGAAAGTGTAAAGGTACACCTTACAAAACCAGAAATAAGGCACAATTAAGTCCATTTTAATAAATAAGGTCCTAAACTTAATGTGAATATATAAAATTCATCATTTTATTTAGCTCATTTTATTTAATTCATAATTAAGTGTGAAAAAGGGTACGTTTTCCTACACTACAATATATACAATAATATATATATATATATATCTTATTTAATTGTCTACACATGTATATTATGTATATACGTACGGGTATATGTAGTTATTATCGTCTTCGTATTTTCATACCTACATACGTACATATATATGCTCCATCATTTATACATATATATATATATATTCCATATATATTCATATATAATTCATATATATGTATATATATATATCCTAATATATATTATATGTAATATATGCTATTTACAAGAGTTTTAGCATTTTAATTCAATTTAATTAAACGATCAAGGGAAATTCAAAGACAACCAAAACATAACTTTCCCTGATGACCAAAAAGCCTATCAACTTTGGTTTAGCACTTACCATGAAACTCAAATTGACTTGACAAGGTTCCACTAACCTATGCAAGTGAGTGTGTGCGTCTACTCAGATAGAAATACCAATTGTTTCAATACCAATCTCTTCTCTTAGGTGATACTCTCCTTCCACCACTGGAGGGTTCAAACTTTCCTACATTCAACTTAGATCAACATGTTCATAGTTAGTCGATAACATATAAATCAAATTCACAATATAGCTTAAGCACCATTAAAGCATTTAGAATTAGTTTCATCATATTGCATATTCATTCTTTTCATTTAACCATCAAATACTATAATGACATAATCATGCATTAAATTCATATTTGTACATAAAGGTTAAAGTAATTTGGTAATTTAACAATGGGGTGTAACACAATCCTTAGTTGGACCTCCTATTATGATTGCATCAAATGGTATCAAAGATAGGTTATTATTAGTGTGATTGCTAACTCCACAACAATTTTTGTGTGCATTGATTGCATTGTAGGTGATTGAATTGTGTAATGATTAACAAATAATTTGTTGGTCTACTTTTTAGGGGTAGGGTTATAGTTCCCAACTTGGATAAACTCTAGGAGAAGTTAGAGGGTAGACCTGTAATAGTGTGTCCCACTTGTGCAACATTAGAAATTTGCATGGTTGGAAAGAAAAAAATAGCAAACACCTTCATTCAAGGGTATTTCTTCAAATGAAGGTACCTTCAGATCTTCATTTGAAGGTATTTGCATAATTACCTTTGAATGAAGGTGTACCTTCATTCAAAGGCTATTCAAAATTTTAATATTTTTTTCTCATAGAAAGGACCTTTATTTGAAGGTTGTTTGAAGGTAGATTCAAATGAAGGTTCCTTGAATGGACCTCTCCACCTTGGTCCTCAAAATTCCCCTATATATTTCTATTTTAAACCTAGGGTTGGACTTGCAAATAGAAGTAACATGATAGGAGGTTGTTATAGGATCATAACACTTAGAGTAAATTTTCCAAAAGTGAAATTTTGAATACATTTAATTTGATTATTATATATTTTTTATTTTCTAGTGAACATAGGTTTTTCACTAAAAATCAAGGTCTTTATTCCACACATGTGGAAAATAGAAAAATAGAGAAAAAAATCTAAAAAATATTTATGCATTAGGCACAAATGTCCTTGTTTTAACAAAAAAATGGATATATATTGTAGAAAAATTTATGTGATATTGAATAAAGCTATATCTAAATAATAATTAATCTCACTTCAAAAATTAATAAAAAATATATATATGAAATAAAATATTACAAAAATATATTTGTGCACTAGATATTGGTGTTACTAATCTATGTTTAAGAATTTATAATTTTATCCTTACTATAAAAAAAACATGTGATATGAAATAAATTATGTCACCTTAAAAAATATCATTAACTATAAAAAAAAGTAAAAAAAATCATAATAATATTTTAAAAAATCTACAAACAAAATCTCAAAAACCACTAGCTCACATCATCTTCAAATTCTTAATGGTTTAGTTTCTATGAGAGACATAAGATAGAATTTTGGTTTAAAATGTTCATTTAATTTTTCCCCTTTGGCCAAAAATTGGGACAATTGTAGGATCACCCTAGAGGAAAAGAGAGAAGAACAAAGATAAACTAATAAAGTCTTTAAGGGACATAACACTCCAAAATAATCACTTGGGGTAGCAAATGGGAGTTCCCATGTATTTTTTTGTGGATGGAGCCATTGATTGGAAGGTCACTTGTAATAAGAGGATCCAATAAATAGAGTGAATGTTGAGTAAAGTAATCTATGAAGGGAGGAGTAGAACAAGTCATGCTAGTAGATGCATAGTACCCTATATGCAACATGCGATTATTTTGAGGAATAATAGATTTTTGATCAAATAGCTAGCTCTAGACAGTGTGGAGAGTGAGGTGCCCTATGAACAAAGTGTGACTAAACCAAGAAGATAAGATATTGGTTATGATGTTGATGTGGAAAATTTGGAATGTTTAGTTATTCTCTTGAAGATGATGACCTAATAAGGGTTAGATTGAAGGAGTGAGGAGAAAGAATAAAGTGAAGAAAACTAGAGAGGTCACATAAAGCCTTGAGAAGAGATGAAATTATCTTTGTTATAATGCATGAAGAAATTGGTACATTAGAGGATTGTAATATCTAGATTTCCCCTACAAAAGGGGAAATCAATCTAAAGGAATAACTTTTGATAGGAGTTTGGACTACTATAGACTTAAGAAGGTAATAGTCCTAACTTCATAATTGAGGGTAAATTTATAAGAATGGAATAAGATTTTTTTTATTTTAGTCGAAGATTGTATATTTATTTTTCAAAGAAGCAAATAGGTTACATAAGTTTCCATGAAGTGTCATCTTGAGTAGAGATACTAAGTTCTTGTGTCGTAGTTGGCACAAATTAGGGAGTGAACCTACATACTGGAGTAATTTAAAAAGAATCTAAAGGATGAACCCTAAAGAATAATTATACTCTAGTTATTAATGGAGGAGTTACCAAGGGTGTTGGCGGTCCATTAGATATTTTAATTTGTATAGGCGTGGATTTTAATTGTGATAATTTTACTAAGATGAATATTTTCATATACAATTTAGCTATTAAGGAATGCAAAGAAAAGAGATACTTTCTCAAAGGAGTTAGTCATGGTGAAAAAGGGACTGCTTTATAATTAGATGAGTAATACTTGGAGCAACTTGAGTGGTAAGGAATCTAAAGCGCTACTACATAGTTTGGGTTGCACCAAGCTACATATTAAGAAAGGTTACAAGTGCAAAAATATGCAAGGCCAAAAAGTGGCAAAAAAATGTTTTGAAGGTGAAATAGTACATATCATGCATGCATTATAACATATGCACATTATAATTATCAAGAATTCAAAAACAACATTCTCACTTTTGACTTTATTCTAATTATTAAGTGTATGCATTATAACCCACACATGTTTGGTTTCAATTGCTTAGGAATAACACCCCTTAGGAATAACACCCCTTAGGCTTGGATTCGACAAGGATATTTGAGCCTAAGGGTTGGACTTGCATGAAATGTGTCCAAATTCATGCTCTATAAAAAAATATCAAAAAATATATAAATGGTGAGCATGCTCTCCATTAGACCGTTCATATATTAAATAAGATAATTCTTTAAAAAAATACCACTATGACATCAACCTCCATCTTACTTTCTAACCATGTATTTTTCCTAAAATCCAAATAGATTAATATTTTCATGTTTAATTACTTTTAATATTGTATTCATCTTCATTAAAAAAACATATTTATTATTTTTATATATAATTTTTTATCCACTCATCCATATTTAAAAATATAATTTTTCACATTTTACATCTCATTCTACACACATGTTGAGAAATATTAAAAATTTTCTCTCAAACTTAGTGGGAAGAAGCACACTTTATTTTTATCTTTCAAGATGTGTCTACTTGGAAAATTAGTAAGAAATAATAAATCTATTAAAAAATTAGGAATAATTACCTTGACATTTATTTTTAAAAAATTAAGAATAATTAGAAATAATATATTATTAAAAATTAGGAATACTTAATATGATCTTAGCTAACTATCCACGAAAGGATTTTAGAAAATAGTTAACAAAACTCAAAAAATGGGGGGAACATGCCTTATGCTATGTTATAAATTTTAGATAAAATTAAGACCAATTTGTGTGTCCTCAGCATGTAACCCTCTGAATATTGACCATTTGAAAAAAGTAGTTTAGAAACTAGATTTTGAGCACTAAGATATTCTTGTTCTTATCACATTATCAAACTTTGAGTGTAGGCATCCTAAAATACTCATTGAAGTTTAATTTTTGTTGATTTCAAGAAAAATGTGGTAACTTTTTACTCCCTTTTGGCCCCCCATTTCCATGTACCTACCTAGAAAATGGTTATAGCAATAAAATAGGATAATTTATTTAATGGAAGACCTAGAAAAAGTGTGGAATTGTTGGAAATAATAGAGAAGAGGGAGGATTATATGTTGGATCCTTGGATAAGGTGGTTGATCTACAAAATATGGTATGAATTGGTTTGAAGAGAAACTTAAAGGATGTGGTTTAATAGAATGCATTGAGATAACTAGTATGTATATAGAAGAATAGTATATGTTCTTTGGTGAAAGAGAGCAAGTGTGGGAAGGAAGAGGAATTGCACCAAGGTGTGGATGAACCAAAGATTCTAGGTTGAAGGGTGACTATGTAATGTGTGATGATACCTACAAGAATGAGGGGACTACGCCATGGCTAGAAGATAGATGCAGAATGTTTAGACAAATAGAAAAGAGAGTCCATGGGGTTGCAGTTGGTGCATGATGGACATAGACTTGAGAGAGAATGAGATGTAAATAATGGAGAAAAAATAGAAATGATGGAAAATTATTGAAAGATAAAGTTATGGATTGAAATCCATGAAAATTTGGTGATTGGTGGGGTGACCCCTAGAAAAAATGAGAGAATTGGTATTCTAGATGAATAATGAGAAGGTAGACTAAGGTTGCAAATAGTAGCAAGAGTGGTGGCTAGTACCCTAGGGAGTTAGCATGTATGGAAGAAAAATAAGGATGAGATGAAATATATACTAATTAAGATAAGATATAAAGGAAAGTGCTTACTTGTATAAAGGGAAATTGAAGGATGGTCGTCAAATCCTAATAAGGTAGTAAGAACAAAGTTTGTAGTAACAAAAAGGAAGGATGATGGATAGGAGAGGAATAAATTGAAAGTACAAGATGGTTGATACGTGCTTGGAAGAAAAAGGTAAATGGTCACATATGTGATTTGATTATAGCAAATAATTATTAATTGTTTAAAGGAAAACCAAGGGGTGTAGATGTTATGAGAATTCTTAAGTTGATAAGATACTTTAATTATCACAAGGATGAGTGGTAGAAGATCCAATTGAGCGATATAGGATTCATTCCAAATAAGAGGGATGATAATAGAGACAACTTGGAAGAAGAAGAAAATTGTAATATATACTAGACAAAGGCAAAAGTATGTAGTTTCTGGGTAAAAGTGATATATTTGAGTTGGGTTAGATAACAAGTGAATATATGAAGATTGTGTATTTAAGGAGCATATAAATAAAAGTGGTAGTGATGAAATATGATATTTGCATTTTTTGTTAGAGGAAAACAAAGAATTGATAAAGATAGCTAATCAATAGTTGGCCTACATTCAATACAACTATTTGTACAAATATTTACAAAGTTAGAGTTTGAATGGAGTAAAGAGAGTACAAAATAATTGATGAATAATAGGCTGAAAGGGTGGGATTTTTATCAAACAATTTATGAAGGTTGGAATATGGATTCATTGCTAGTAACCATTTGTAGAACTCAGGAAAGGGGTTGGAGAGAAGACAAGGAAGGCAAATGTAAATCTTGTGATGGTGTATACTATATATGGAATATAAGTAAAGACAAAGAAAGGATCAAAGAAGGAAGATTACCAATCATAAGTGGAAAACTCAATAAGATGTGGTGTAGGATGTTTCAAAAACATTGAAGCATTAGAATTAGAAGGATGGAAACCTTTTTCCAGAAGGAACTTGAGGAGATGGTGAATAGTGTAGATTGGGAGAATCTATAGAGTGGAGTAAGTCATGTTAAGCAAGTAGTGGTAATAGTTGTAAATGATTCTTTGAGAAGTATAAAGTGTGAACAATCGAAGGAAAAGAGAAACATGTGCCAAAAAAGGAGATGGAAAATAATAGGAAAGAAGAAATTAAAATTCAAAAATTTCAAACCCAAATAAAGTGGTGTGAGTTCGAGGGAGTAAGAATTGAGAGCTATAAATGAAGGAGATTAGCTTGGTGGAGGAGATTAAGTTCCAAGTGAAATTGAAGATGAAATATAACATTTTAAATTAGATAAGATGGTGGCATCTAACATTATATTATCAATATAATAGAAAAGGAGTTGTGGGTATGAGATGGTTCTTTTTACTAATACAAGTGAAATGAGTAATGAAATTTAAATTCTAATAAGTCTAATAAAGTGTTAAGCATGCACCAAGGTTTGTTTATTAACCTAAAGAGTGGTTCTTACAATCAATGCTTATTTATGAGAATTAAATATTCATAAATAACTTACCTAGAGTGCATAATGTAGGAGCATACCAGGCCTATGAGAGATCTTACATCAACTAGAAATATTTATTTATATTAGGTTCATTTATATTAATTATTATTTTCATCATTTTGGTGTCTTGTATTAGAATTTCTTGATACAATATTTAGAAGCACTCAAACTAGCAAGTGATAATATTCTGTGGTGCTACACATTCCTCAAGACACCTTGTGGTTTCATGTATAACATCATAAAATCATTGCATGCATCCTCATGCATTCATTCCATATTTTAAGCAATCATTTGACTTATTGACAAGCTAGGTTAGCTTGAGGGAATTTAAACATTATACACCAAGGTTTAAGGATTTAAATGTTAGCAAATTATTGCTTGAGAGGCTTCATTGGTTCTTTGATAGCTTGTTTCTTTACTATATTAAATTTATAACCATATTCCTTTATCCTAGCTAACCAAGATTTGTCTACATCAAAGAAGAAAAATAAAATGAGGCCTAGTTCATTGATGAAGAGTTAACAAAGGAGCATGACAAGATCTAAGGACTAAGCAGTGTTTATTAGATTAGAGTGGAAAATATCTTAAAGAATTAATTCCATTTTAAGTAGACCATCATGGAGATCACACTTTTGGGAAAGTGTAATTTTCATATTGTAATACAATCTAATGAGGTCTAATATGTTGTGAGCCTATTATAATAAAAATTATTGATAAATTATTGATTATAGAATATTTATTTGTCTAATATAAACTATATTTAGAAGCTAGTATTGAGTTTGATTTTTATTTTACATGGATTATGTATAGTTTGGTAAGGTTGTATGGTTGGAGAGTCCTTAGTTGGACCCTCCTATCATGATTGTATCACAAAGTATAGCTCCTAAAAATAAATTTGACATATTCATTCCTCTTAGAATGTGGTGGTCTACCTCAATCCATAATCGATTGGATTTAACATGCATGTAGCCTTGGAATTCTAG
This sequence comes from Sequoia sempervirens, assembly GCA_007258455.2. Taxonomy (NCBI): domain Eukaryota; kingdom Viridiplantae; phylum Streptophyta; class Pinopsida; order Cupressales; family Cupressaceae; genus Sequoia; species Sequoia sempervirens. The sequence goes on along the minus strand of VDFB02271358.1, from coordinate 992,554,390 downwards.
GTCCATTGGACTAATCGTGTCAAAGATAGTTTGGAAGGATAATGTCTCCATCACATATTTAGAGAAATTTAGATGCATAATGATATAATTTTGTACTTAGTGACCTAGGTGGAGAAATTTGAGTGTGTTGTATGTAGACCTTGTAAATATTTTTTGAAATGAAATACTTAATCTAATTTTGACCCACTCTATGATTGAGGTTCCCCCCATGAAACCATAAATTGTAGAAGAGTGTCAACATAGATAACAATAGTTTATCTAGAAGAGAGCTTAGACTAGTTAACCATCATTTGACTTCTATTTAAAGAGCACAAAAGAAGATAAGTAAGAACAATATAGATGCCTCGAAATAGCCTTTATACTATCTAAAAAATATCATGGTAGTTACAAATAATACATAATTTCATGAAAAGAATGTCCAACTTAAGTAGTTGGGCATCATATTAGACAATACAAGTTGAGGAACTATATTTTTATGATAAATAATTATCTAAAGGAGCAAATTTACATAACCAATTTAGGTGATCTCACTTAGTCCCATTTGAGAAAGCACCCAAACTTTAGAGCCATAAAGAGTGATTGTTTGAACAATACTGTCAAAAAGCTCTAATGTGTTACATGTATCCAAGAATTAAAGCCAAAGACAACCATTTCTAATTGATTTCAAGAAACATACCATTTAAAATTCCTTGCCTATGTATCAAGCTTGAAAGAATATCTAGGCCCCTTTAAATATAACCTTAATCTTGATATTTATAAGAAGAGCTCCATCAGAATCTCACCTTCAAGGTGAGTGAATGAGATTGGCATCTTTTCTAAGAGAAAATTGTGACAACCATTTTTAAGTTAACATATAACCTTTTCTTGTCATGATGATCAAATTTATCTATTTGAGCTTATTAACCATTATGTGTTGATGAAATAAGATCAATATCATCAACAAACAAGAATAATGGATAAACATACCATGTAATGACTCACCAATACTAGGAACCTCCTATAAAATAAAAATTTCCAACTAATTAATGCATAGATAAAAAAGAATGAGGAAAAGTGGGTAACTCTTCTTAACTCCAATAGTATAGTAGATGGTTGAAGAAATGCTTTGTTGTAAGAAAATGACCTTAGAATTTTTCATATAGTTTCAAAATTGCTTGAATGTCACTTAGATCTAAGGCTCTCAATCCTTCAAAGAGGAGATTCTTAGGAATATTACTAAAGATTTTTCAAAAATAAATGAAATAGCAATATATAGATCAATCTTTTGACATATTTCCTTAATAATGATCCAAAATAATAATGTGATCAATTGTTTGACAATCACATGTAAATCCAACTTAACTATAAATATGAAACTATATGCCCAATCATATAATCCTTAAATATTAAGATCAAAAGAACCACCAAATATGTATATAAAATAAATTAAGTGAGAAGCCTAGAACAAAGATTGCTACTTCATTAAATAAGCCAACAATGAAAGAGAAAAGTAAAAGCTATATAGACAAGTAGGAGGTATTTTCCACAACGTGTCAAATTGTGATATTGCTATATATTTAAAAAGTTAGATTGCAATCAACAAAATCTATTAAAATAACCACTTCATTAATTTACAATTTATCAATAGAAATAAGTTACAAGAAAAAGATAAAAATAAAAGACAAATATTAAAATGATAAACTCAAAATAAAATTCATATTTTCAATATCTATCAATTTCATTAAAATATTTTTTTAACATTTAAAAATAATTATAACAATATGGGTGAGGGCACATAGGACAAATAGCATATGCAATAGCTTGTGGGTGTTGAGAATTGGTAGGTATGGTCTTTTAAGTAGTTGGCAATTTCTGGTTTTGTTAGTTGAAATCCTCATGGTGTTTTTTCTTCTTTCGAGTTGGTCACAAAAAAAATATTATATACACAAAAAAAAAACACAAAATATATTATGTAATATAATAAATATTGTAATGGCCATACACTAGGTACCTTAAAAAATGAAAAAGAAAGTAGAGCGTGCAGGCATACCATTATTACAAACCTCGTAAATATACATTTGGACATGTGACCAACTACCTAACTTGGAGCACAATCACCACATAAATAAATGACCATAGTCTACAAAGTCCAAAATAAAATAAAAGCAAAGAAAATTTAAGCAATTAGTTAAGGAGTATAATTTCCTAGCCATTTACTCTTAACCTTACCACTACCATGATCTAGGTGGGGACAAGAAAAAATCAATAGTGGTTTATACAATTTTCAATGAAATTAGATATTTTGAAATGGTGTAATTTATATATTCATGTGGGTTTTTTTTTGGGTTATGTTTTAGATTTATCGCAATTAAATTATCTTTTATGTATTGATTTATGTGTAAGTTGATGTGTTTTTTATTTTATTTGAGTTGGTAAATAATTTTATTATGATTTTATTTTATTTTACATATGAAGAGTTTGAGTTTGCTCATCAATTTTACAATTTGTCACTTTGATTTAGATTTGCAAGTGCAAAATTCATTCAAGACATTTTTTTTCTTTTTAAATGTTTTTTTATCCGAAGCTATGAATTGGTGAGGTCACAAATGGGGAACCTCATCCCCAACATTAACACTCAACAATTACACTCCAATGGGGTTTGAACCTTGGTGGAAAGAACAACAACAACACCTTTAAACCACCACACTATGCCAATATCAATGATCCAAGACAATTCTATGCATGTGGATATAAATCCAATATTTTAAATTTGAATTTCTTAAATTGGGGCCATGTTCTTCTCTCTCTTACTAACTATTTTAAGTTGTCTAAATCATAAATTATTTCAAATTACATGATACGGTGGCATATTTAAGGACATGGCCCAAATTATTATATCATCTAGATCCGAGAAGCATTTATGATACACCCATAGAGAGCATATCTAGATCACCACCATCACATCATCTAGGCATATTGCATGCTTAGAGGTGTTGTCTACAATATATTTTTCATTGTCAATAATTTAGTTAGCCTAGGGATTTGACCATAGGAGAACAAATATTTGCCTAGGAAGTTCCCAAACAATGTCTCTCCACATCACTTAACTTTAGACATAGATATATATTAGATCAGGGAAAATTAGTTTTAGTCAACAAATTTTAGATATATCATTTTCACATGAGACATTTTGATATTTCCACTCAATTCCCTTTCGCATGCACAAAGTTCAATTCCATAGGCATGGATATAAATCTACATTTGTGACCTTGAACCTAGCAATTGTTAGAGAATTTCACTATCTTTAGGTCATCATCTAATAGATCCATGTTTCCTAATACAATGGTGAATCAATTTTATAAATCTATGATAAAAATTTCTTCATTGGATCAAGTAAATTTATTTGTATCATTTAATTATCACATTGATTTCTATATTTATTATGTTATCAGTTATTAGTCCCAACTCTTAATCTAAGGGTTTATTATTGAGTAATTATTTACTCTAGGTAAAATTGAATCAAAAACATTTATATAAAATGGTAAACCTAACTTGATTACATATCATAGGACTTCATCCTTAAGTTTATTTCTTCTCTACTTCTAGGTTTTAGATCTAATGTTTCTAATTGTGCATGGATTTTATTTTTTACTTGATTAGGGTTTAGATCCACCCTTTATGTGTGATTCATTACTATCATTATTGACATATATTGAACATCCATACATACCTAATAAGGTCTAGCTCATAAGTAGGAGGTATTTTTCCACAGCGTGTCAAATTATGATATTGCTATCAAGATTCAACCATTTATAAGGGTTAGCTCATACAACACACACCATCAAATATTTCTCAAAGGAAAATATGAATGTTATTTTACTAAATTGAACATAAATTCCATTATACAAATGAGAAACAAACAGAGGATCAAATCCTCAATAGGTTGCAACACATCATAGCTTCATTCCTTGGCTTAAATGGAGCCTTCTACCTCTTTGCAACTTCAAATATGATTTTTTTTGTCCTCTCACCTTCCTCATAACTTACCACTTTCCCTCCTTTTCCTCTACTTAAAAAAATTCCAATGGTCATAAATTGTCATAGGGACCTCCAAGCATCTTTTGGGAATTGTAAGTTCCAACCCTAAAAATAGATCAACTTTTGGGAGGCATAACTTATGATTCGAGCACTCGATTAATCCCATTTTTTTAAATTGAAGAGTTCATAATGCTCTACACCATGCTTTTCCCATATGAAGAATTTGTTAGACATTGATCATAACCTCATTCGATCATTTAAAGGTCCAAAATTCAAATTTAATATTTTTTATAGGATTTTTGGACCTTGAAACTTCAATATCTCACTATCAACAAATGATATTTAGCTAATTTTTTACCATAGTTTGATTTACAGTTTTGGAGCCATAGGTAAACTTTTAAGTCCATACATGCTCAAATACAAACTTTCTAAAATAGAGACCATGTTACATTTAGCCCTTTTGAAAATTTGAAAGTTCTAATCAACTATTTACAAATTTTAAAGGAAATAAGCTTCATGGGTATTTGCCAAACCAAATTGTTTTTTGGTGATGCAATATTGTTCTTCACCTTTGAATGCTCTTGCATCAATGTCTTCCCTAGGTACCTTTAATTGGGATCCATTGTTATGCATTTTATTATGGATGCCTTTTCTTCTATCCTAGCCACATTTTTTTAGTACATGTACATATAGGAATATTGATTCATGTGATTTTGTTATACTTAGAAAGAATATTTTTTGTACATTTCATGATAAATCTCCTCAATCTATCTCTCTTGATTCATCTTTCCTTGAAGAGTGTAGCTTAAGTATAAATTTACAAAACCCCTAAGTGTATTAAGCCAATGAGATACTCAATTATTTCAATTATACTAACTATTAGCATAAACTAAATAACTAGTATGAAATATATAAACAAATGAATTTTATATGATTTATAAATAACTTGAGAACTTGAGTTGATAAATGAAAACACACAACTTGAGAAGTTGATGTTGGTTACATTTGAGATTAAAAACATGGGCTAAGGAGGTCTAAAAATACATACAAATGAAATTTGGGCATCAATAGGTGAAATTTTAGGAATTTGGATACAATTGCTACAACCCTTAGTGTAGTTGACCCCCTTTTGATACACTATTGTTTGTACCTAATCCTCTGGAGAATAGGTGAATTTTGATCCTAGAGTGTTGTAACTTTTGGGTCATTTACCTTCCATCCCTAGTCTTGTTTTTTCTTGCATAATACTCACATTCACTTCTAATGATAAGATATTCAGTTTTGAGTATAGGGAAAAGGTAGAGAAGTTGTGTTGTATGATAAAATACCTTAGTCATGTTAGGAAAATGTGTGTTTTCCACCTTGCATAATGTAATAATGTAATATTTATTTATTTATTATGCGATGCATCTAGGGAATTTAGGGATGTGTGCATCACATGGGTCTAGCATTCTTGGGGCCACTTTATGTGTATGTAACATTGGATTAAATATTTAATGCGGGGTTGCACATGGGAATAATATTTAATATTGGGAAAAACTTACTACCAATAATAAATGAGGGGTTAATGGTTTTGTAAGCTCAAGATATTAGTCACATGGTTTTATGTAATACCACTTGGTGGTTTTGCGTGAGCTTATTTCTATAAAAGAAAACACATGGGTAGTTGTCTAAGGTTGGCTAGTTGGAAAGTTAGCTCTTGTTAGCATTTTTTTATCCTTGAATTCAGCACGCTCAATTCGTGGGATAACCCCTACAAAGCTTGTCTGTTTTGTAGCCTACATCCTCTAAGAATGCATATCAAGGTAAATTTTGGTTGCCCTCATGTGTAGTTTGATCAATCAAAAGTTTATTTCGGTCGGATCGCCTTTCTATCTTTTGAAAAATTGTGAAAGCTTGATTTTCAAAGTTAGCATTTTTTCTGGACATGCAGGGTCGATGAATTTCAACGCCCCTACATGTTTTTGTTCACTACATAGTAGGAATGTAGCCACCCTAAATTTTAGCGTGATTACACTCCTTATGTTGCACGTATGAAAATTAATACATTTTTAATGATTGTTTAATGCATTTTAAATTGGTTTTAATTTACATTCTTCACCATTCATCTTGGGTAGGTGCAAGAAGTTGGGTCCACAAAATGTTCAAAAAGTGGAAGTGTTTTTCCTGATTTTTTAGAAATTTTCACAATTGGACTTAAAATTTGAAGCACTTACACATTGAATCTTAAAAAAGTTCAGTAATATGAAATTTAGTATTTTGAGTCTAGTTTTCAAATATGTAATTTATTCTAATACCCAAATGATACAAAATATTTTTTAATACGCATGTATAAAAACCATTTTTTAAAAGTCACTTTTTTAGGACCATACCATGCATGTGTATGGACACCATAATTTGACATAAATAAAAGTATTTTTATAATTCCTTTTGGGGAAATATGTATATTATAATGAAGATTGATGAGGATATATTTTTATAATTTTTTTCATAATAATTTTTTATTTATTAATTTTTTATTGGCCTTAATTTCTAGTTTTTAAAACCCTTGTGTACAGACACCATAGCTTGACCTAAACTTATCATTTTTTCATTGTGTAAAGAATTGTTTATAGATTGATGTCATATAATTTTTTTAACAAGAAAATTAACATATTAAAAGTTATTAAAAAATACAAAAACCTGACATTTCAAATTCATGGACCTATTTCCTCATAAATTAATTAAAAAATAGAAAAAATAATAAAATAATTAAAAAAAATACATATTTGAAAACTAGACATTGTCATATATAATGGGTTTTAATTTCATAAAATCATTTTTTAAAAAGCCTCACTAGCTAGATTGCCAAAGTTAATTTTTTCTCTTGAAATTGCCATGACCTTGTACTTGTAGGTCTAAGCCTTTAGTGTTGGGTTACCATGTCATTTTTGAGCCTGAATCTAAATGAAAAACATGTCTTGTGAATTTCAAACCTTTTGGAACAAGTACCTACTTGAAAATGGGTACCTATTTTAAAAAATGAATGGGTATTTATTTTAAAGCTGAAAAATGACACTTCCCTTGAATGTGAACCCAACTTTTTGCACTTACCCTCCTCTGTTTATTATTGGCCAAGTGCCCTCTGCCTTGTCACTCGATCCCAATACATGTGTTTGGAATTGTACATATACTTGATTAGTTTTATTGCCATTGTTTAGGGTGTCCAGGTATGTTATGTTGTTTCTCTTTCTATTTGTTATCTTTCATAATATTTCAATAAATAATGTCATTTTATTCTCCATTTATATTTTCATTGTTTTGTTTTCATTTGACTAATTTTTTTTTGGGAATATATATAAGTTTGTATCCTTTTATCCTTTTTAGTGTCTTTGCAAGAAATCTTTCCATGCTAACACATTATCACTTATCCACCTATATGTTGGTCAGGTTTTAAACCCGACCTATACAAGATCTACCAAACATTTATTATGTACTTCATATTTTAAAACGTGAAATACATAACAATACTTTTTTACCACACTCACATGTAGTGTGGTGATTTTTCCCCACGCTACATCCCACATTATGTAGTTGCTACAGTGTAGGTTAAAACAAAATTCCTGACCTACATAACCATTGTCTGATCTAGTTCCCATATAGGGGTAGAGAAATTCTCTGCCCTTACATCCAAACTAAAATACCCCATGCAAGGGTGGAGAATTTCTCTGCCCTTGCATCCCAATATTTTCCAACACATGTAAGGGCACAAATTTTTTCTACCATTACACAAAGATTAAAAATTTCTCTAACACTGGGAAAATTTTGGAATTTCTTTTTGCAGCTTCATCATCAATGTCTGATCTTTCACCAAATAAGAAAAACATGAAGTATAAGTACCAAGGGCTAATTCAAATGACCTCTATCACTTCAAATATTGACTATATCAAGGACACAAAATTGGCCATGTTGACATGCCCAAATTTCTAGAAAGGGTAAATAAGTAGCCAATTGATGCAAGAATGGGATGTATTGTTGAGAGCAGTATCCATTTGGTGGCCACATTCTTGGTGCCAGAACATAATCCAAAATTTTTACTTGTAGCAACAACCCATTTTTACAAGGAAACTAGGAGTGTTAAAGATGCAGACATAAATGTGCTCATAAGATTGGATGAAGTGTTCTAAATGATAAAATCTTTAGACATGTCCAAGTATTGATACATATATTGACCTAACTATGGAAGACTCTCAAGTGCATTATGACAATAATCCTGATAAGTGCAAAAGGACCATCAACACTCGATGGCTCAAAACCCCCAGGCCAAATATCTCAAGGTGGCCTAAGAAAGTTCACCGTAGTAAATTCATTGGGGAGATATAACTCTTCTCAATAGAGTTAAGGGATCACCCACTCCCACCACTTTTCAGGAGTGGATGTATCTTTAAATTCATGCTATAAGGAAAAGACAGTAGCAAATATTTTGGGGAAAGCAGATAAGTGATGTCATTTGTGAGAAGCTTTCTAAGGTTTGGGTCAGTGCAGGATCATGGGGTTCCAAACTAGGCCCTTAAGTGGCAATAAAAATTTAGAAAAACAAAGTTAGACAACTTGACATAAAAATTTGAATAAATTATTAAAATAATTTGAAAAATATGTAAGAACATAATTTGTAGCAAATTGAATGTAGTTTCTAAGATACTGGTCCTTTTTGGAAAAAAGTAAATCTATTTGGTGAAAATTTGAAATTTCAATGTAGTAGTACTAAATTTTTAGGAAAAAATAAAAAGCAGGTGTATGTCCGAGCAACCTAAGTACAAGCAATTTTTTTTTTTTAAAAAACTTTCCATATAAGTAGAGGGCACATGCCCGGATATGTCGTATTTTTTTTGTAATTTTTTTTCAAGTAAATAATTAGTTATGAATTTTTTTATTAGAACTTTTAGCTCAATCAGTTTCTTCCAATGAGCATTCCCAAAGTTGTAATCTGAATTTTAGCTCAATCAGTTTCTTTCGATGAGAATTTTATATTAGTTAAATAAAAATTCTTGTTAACTCATGCTAGTTTGATATTATCTTTCAAAAGATATGAACAATGATTGCACACCTAGTTTCCAAGCATGAACGTTTTCTCTTAACTCACAATCATGAGTACATGAATCTTCTCTTCCCTATTTCATAGGTGATAATCTTGCCTTCCATGATCACGTATAAGGCCTAATATTTTTCTAAAGTATCAATGATAATAACATTTGATCTTCCAATACCAGATACGTATATAATAATTTCATAAATATTTCTCTCTCATTGGTCATAAGCCTTGATCCTTCCACTAACTTTCATAAATAACTCCAATACCTTAACCCTTGTAACTTTACCAACCTTGTTGTGGTCATTGAGTTCAAGACTTTAGTTAAAAATTCTCTCCTACTAGAGATACAACATTAAACCTCGTTGAAAAGGGTACTTATTTGAGTACATCTACTCTCCCTCTTTCCCCCTTAGAGTTTCCAAGACATTAGATCTTCCCAAAGTTGAACCTTTAACAATCATCCACTTTCTCCAAATTGAATTTATTTATCATTCCTTGGTGTTGGCTTCTGAATGAATTTTTCTTTCCTTCCTTACCCTCCACAGTATGCCTTGAATATATATTTTTTGTTTCCTAAAATTGGATTCATCATCACCTTCTAATCTCTCAGAATCAACAGTTGGATCCACCGTAATGAGATCTAATAAATTAACAACTTTACAAGCTAAGAGATACTCTAGTATTTCATTTCAATTCTTTTTTCCATGTATACTAATAGACTTTTAACCATATTCAATTTCTCATTGGATCATCTTCATATGATCTCTTAAGGATCTAAGCATAAGTTTACTTTTGTTGACAAGTTGATAAGTTCAATTCACACTCCATCCAAGCTATGCTCTAATTGAACCCTTTGTTTGATTAGTCCAATTTTACTTTTCAATTTTTTATCTTGCAATCATCTTCCTAAGTAATTTTATCCAAATTATTTTGGTAATTTCCTTTTCTCATAACTTTAGACACTCCAAGGTTGGTTGTCTCTTTTCTCATTTTTTATTAGAACTCCTAATTGAACTTTCCTATTTCAGTTGGTGGAATCATGTTGGCTTTTATTCTTCGTAGGTTGCTTCTTTTCCTAACCATTCTAGTCTCTACCCTTATTCTAAGGCACTAACTCTTCACTCTTGACTCCAATTTTCATTGCAAGATTTTTACCTTGTACTGAATCAAGTGTGTCAAGGGTTATCCTGCCTCTTGGATACCTCTCTTGTTGATTTTAATTCACAATTTTTTTTCTTTCTTCTTCGACTAAGTTTCCAACTTATGATCCAACTTATGCTATCAAGTATTTCTTTTCCAATAAATTATACTCATAGATTCATAGTATCCTTAATCCAAAATCCTTAACTCTTCACATCTACAGGTTGTTATTAATAAGGGAATTTACTTCAATTATTTCTATCCCTCTGAGTTATTTTACACTTTTTTGTAGGGTGAAGGTACTCATTGGTAATCCTCCATAACCTTCCTACCAAACCTAATTGCATTATCTTCTGCAATCCAAAGGTGTATCATACTGATTTGTTGGTTTAGGAGTTTTCAACTCTAGGGACAATTCTTTCCTAGTCCCAAACTTAAACAAGTTTTCAAGAATCTTAACTTTCCTTTTTGTTTCCCTTTTGTTCTTTTCCCCTTGCCATCTTGGCATAATAACTTTGCAACCATTAACTTCCGATAAGATTTACACATCACTTATGTAATGAGCTCATAGGCTCTAGAGATGAACTTGATAGCTCTGATACCACGTGTAACATACCCATTGTTCTACCTAGTAATTTTTCTAAGTTTTACCCATAAGTGATTAGTTTATGCATCAAACCTAATGAGCAATAAAAAATTTCTTTTCTTTTCCACAACATATGCACCATTTGAAACATAGCCTATCCAAACTTTTCCATTGCATATTCAAACAATCTTTTCAATAATATAAGAATGATTTCACTTTACATAAATATATTCAAGATAACATTTCACATTTACAATTTCCATATAGCTAGATACATTTATATACGTAGCTTTCAACGAGATAACATGAACTAGAAATACAAACTATTATAGATGTCCCAACATTGGTGCATACATTCTTGATGTCCCCTTTTCCACATGCATACTTTCTAGTTGTCCCCAATACTGGCGTGTACATCTTCAATTCTTGAATCAGAAATACCAATGGTCTAAAATTTCCTCCTTCCAAATCTTGGCCTCCAATTGCTTGAGGAGGAGCATCACTCAAGCACTTTTTCACCAACCATGGACTTACTGCAGTCCCTCACACATCTACCCAAACATGGTAAGATGACCCTCCCTTCAGAAAAGAGATTGGTTTGGTAACCTCATCCTTCAAATAGCCTTTCTTTCGGATAGTGATGTGTCCTACATATCTAGAGCTACCATAATGTCTACTTCTACATGTATGATTCTCTCAGCCTAGAATGTAAATTGGATCACATTGTGAATTGACAGTGGCTACCTACACTACTTTGGCCAAATATTCATTACCCAATAACTTTGAGTGAGGTCATTTGTTCACCATATTTAATTGTTTTATTTGTATTGACCATTAGTATTTTATTCAAAGGCTATCCCCTTTCTCGTGAATTATCCTAACCCTAGTAATAACCTTCCCATTAACTCATATCTAAATGATATTGCTACAAGTATCTAATCAAAGCAACTCTATCTTATGCTGCATACATATAGTATTGACATACAATGAATATAATGTTATAACATTAAATGAATCTATTTTAAAAGTAAAATCTCAACAATAAAAGTCTCCATTCAAGAGTGTAATCTCAACAATAAATGACTCCCATCAAAAGTCTAATCTCATCAATAAATTACCTCAATCAAATGTATAACCTTCAACAATAAATGACTTCAATTAAAAGTATAATCTCACAAATAAACAACCTCAATCAGAAGTATAACCTTAAAAAATAAATGACTTCAATCAAAGATAAAATCAACAATCAAATGATCAATCCAATCATATAGGTTACTCTCAACCTAGGTTTTCATTTGAAAATAAAGTAACAATGAAGTGATCAATCAAGTATAGATTATCAATATGGTTTGCATGACATCACATCCTATCGATGACGACATGTCTAACATACCATCATTATCGTTGTATTGCTAACCTCACTATTCACAAAGGTTTACCTAGTATTATAAGCTAACAAATTCAAGTTACCTCAAGACATCAATATATTCCACATTTCACATTTCATCCTACATACATATACTATAGACTAAATATGTATAGTATAAATAGAAACACCATCATATACATTCCCATATAGGGTATATAAAAGTATTAACCTAATAGATAGGTTCCATCAAAGCAAGTAACAACCAAGACCATGCAAGCATAAACAAGCATCACAACATACTCAAAACCATTCCTTTCCAACATAGTAATCAAAACTATTTAACCTTTCCAACATAAAAGACAAAGGTATAGAAACTAGCATGCTTGATAAAAGCTCCAATTGATTATACTCCCTTCTTAGCTCAAATCCTCAAGCCCGCTTGATACTTCCTTCAAGATCAACTTAATTCCTTCTTCTAACCTCTCACCAAATCTCTCAACAATCAAAAATGCGAAATAGAAAAGAAACTCTCACTCTCTCAACTCACTAGCACAAAAATTGCAGCAGAATAATAATGGAGTAACCAGACTGAGAATTGTAAAAATTGGTAGAATGAGCACCTCTATTTATACTAAATTGTGAGCAACCAAAGGCTGCAAACAAATTAATACTTCTACCACCTTTCTATCCTCATGCAATGACTCATCAATCTAACTTACAGGTTTGCAACACATAACAGTCCTCACCATTCAAATGGCTAAGTCGACTTGTTATAAGGGACACCAAGACTCTTTTATTGAGTCAAATGAACAACAAGCTCAATAACAAGTTTCCTAAATCGAATTCCTTCTCATATTGTTGTCAAGTTTACTTTTGACTGAGTCTCAAGGCCAAGATATTGCATTATTGGACTTATGCGCAGTTTACAATCTTCTTATACGTTCTATTCACTTCAGCATTGGCGCCCTTTAAGATAACACAATTAAAGGCTATTTCAACATTGCTTAAGACTACATTTACTTCATATTGCAATGCAAACACAACAACATTTATCCCTACGTGCCTTATAATCTGAGTTGACTTGTTCTTCACTTTGTTACCTCCACGTTGGCTTTCATTTACTCACATCAGTGATATTGTTATCTTTTTAGCACAACATATAAATATTATATTGTTGGCTTCATACGCCTTCTTTGCAGTTTTAATAAGTATAACAACAACGCTATATGCACATAGGCTACTTTAAGGGCTTTACTAATATTACAAACACTTATTAATATATGCGCTATCCAAACTCATTCCATAGCATGTTTAAATGTATAATGAATGGTCTATAAGCCCGCGCTTATATTAGTGCTATAAAAAATGCTTTTAATATTATTTATATATATATATATATATATATTCACACAAAAACATTCTTTGATATTTAAATATATAAATACTTTAATTATATAAGATAATATTTATTTATACATATGACTATGTATGTGTAGACACACACACATGTATATATATGTGTGTGTAGATATGTATATATATATATATTATATACATATTATATATATGTGTACATACATATAAGTTGAATGTATACATACATATATATGTGTGTGACATATGTCAAATTGGTATTTCAATGCATGTGATGTATCTGTGTATGGGTATGCAAAAGTATGCTTACTTTCATATAGACATGCACATATACATTCATTATGTATGAGTTATCATTTCCACACACACACACACATTATTCTATATATTTATAATCACTGATTTACATAAATACACAAAGAACTCAAAATTAATACAAAGATTCAAACAAACAATTTAACCAAATAAACAATCATGGAATCAAAGACCAAAAACCAAACCACAATCAATCGAAGATGACCAAACAATCTTCCCAATTTGTCCAAGACTTCAACCAAGGTTTACTTACCAAATCCCAATCTAACTTGACCCGACTCTACTTAACCAACTAGGGTGTGAGTGTGTGTATGCTTAGTTAGGCTCATTAGGGGTTACCAGACCAAGCTCCTCTCCTGAGTGATACTTTCCCTCTCTTTCGTAGGTTCAAACCTATTCATACATTAAGATTAGTACTTCATGAAGGTAGTTAGCAATTCACATGAAATATATTTGCATCATAAAAAATTGTATCATCAAAGAATTAAAGCATTCATATCACAATACATATTCTTTCATTTGTATTTCTTATCAGTATAAGAATAATCATACCTTCAAAAGTAATAACATCATAATACATATTTCAGTATTTCATTCACCTATCAAATTTATTAAAGTCTTTATTTATGTTTATCATCATATTTACTTACAAGGTAAAAGTAACCCAGTAACTAAGAGATGGGGTGTAACACAATATAAGAACAATAAACTATATTCATGATAACCAATATTTTTTCTTGTTACTAGAGAATGAAACGTAAGAACCCAACATAAATATTTTGTTGCACATGATCAGAGGATGAAAATAAATTGTCACCATACTAGAGGGTAGTTACATAGTTGCAACAAGGAGCTCCAAGTCAACATCCTATAACATGAAACCACATAACCAACTCCAAAGTGCTACCACTTCTCCATTCTGTAGTGCATGTCATACTATATCATACAAAAATAAGATCAAATACAAGACTCACACTCATATAAGTATTAATAATTAGTTAATTCCTTCTTATATGTTTTCACAAGCTTGATAGGCTAAGAAATCAAAATGGATGAATAGCTAGAACCAAAATACCATGGATTCATCATATGCAAATAAATGCAAACACCATAAAAACTCAAATTTTGGGCTCTAGAGTTCATTTTTAGCTGAAATAAATATTTTAGATTGTTTAGCATTGCTTCGAGGGATGCTCAATACATATATCTCTTCAAGCTCTACAATTGAAGAAAAAATGAGCCCCCACTATTAGGATAGTGTGATATTTAATTTTAATCCTATTCTTATAAATTTTCACATATCCAACAATCTTGGAATAGGTACTTAGACACCCATTTTGTTGAGATATATTATTATTTTATTGTTGTTCTCCTTGTGGAATTGGAATATTAGTTGGAATTCATGAAGAATATGGAGTTGGTAGTGGCAATTACAATTCTATTTTTAGTATATTATTCAACTTGAGCATGAGAATTGTGTAGTATCCAACATCTTTCATGTTGTTGGTGGGTCCTATATGAGTTTTGGTGGTGAATTAATATTCCTACGTCAAGATATTCCCTATTATGGAGGAGTTATGAGTTAAAGGTGTTTTCTATTAGTAGTACAAAGGTTATTTTTTCTTATCCATGGTTCATTGAGAGTTACTTTACTATTGTTAGAAGATCCTCCTCATTTTGGATATTGTACTTTTACATTTTCCCATGATTTGATTATACATTGTTTTGTGAAATCATTGTGGTATTCTTATTATATTTTTCCATAAATCAGAGGCATGGAATAGTAGTTTTGAAGTATGTTATTTCACAGGTACAAAAGTGCTACTATAATTTTATCAAATTAAAGAGAGAGTATTGCATATGTATTCTACTCTTGAATATTAATAAATCATTGAGCCTCTCTTTTATGTTGGATTTTTTCCCAAAAGGGTTTCTTTACACACATCTAGTATTATGTGTTGCAACTTTATAGTTTGCTAATTTTCTTATTAGTGATTTTAAATACTCACATAATATTTTATGGGCAATCAATTGTTGTGTAAATAATATATATTTTTTATATAATTCTTAAAAAAAAATCAATGTAAGCTTTTTTCATTGGTTTAGTAACATTTTGTATTAGAGCTTGGTTCTATATAGAGGGAAACCCTTTCTAGAAGTTTTATAAAGGATTTTTGTTGCAATGAGAACTTTTATTTTACGTAGTTTGATAACTTATAAGGATTAAAAACCATGGCCTCTATATCTCAGTTTGATAACACTAGACAATTCTTTGGCATATTCTATGTCATTTCAATTTCAATAAACTTTAATGTACAGGTTAGATTGTTGTATGAAGGCTACTATGGTATTTGAAAAATTTGTGTTGATCTAACTCAAATGAGCCCATCCATTCATGTATTTCATGTAAGGTGTTAGGATAGGGCTAGAGAAACTAGTAATGTCCCTATCATAATTTTGACCATTTCTTGTAGCAATCAACATAAACATTTTTAGGATAAAATTCATCATTAAAGGATTCTATAAATTACTCATAGGTTGGTTTATATTTTCCTTTAGATTTTTCATCTTACCAAAGTCCATCATCTTTCCACCACTTCTTAATAAGTGAGGAAACCTTAAAGAAGGATTTTTTTTATCTTTTTCGCATCAATAAAATTATCCATAAAAAGTAAGATTCAATTTGGTCAATCCAAGAATCTACATGATTTGCATCAATCTTACCCTCAAATATTGGCACATATAAGTTTACCTAAAACCTTGGGGGGATTGATTGCCAAAATATCTCCTTAATGACAAGGTAAATGAAACCACTTTTCAAGAACCTTTGGGATCTTTCTCTTGATCAATGTGTGTATCTCCTCTTGTGTTGCTTCAGCCATCTTGACATAGGTTGGCAAGTAGTCTAATGGATCATGGGTTTGGTCTCAAGGCTCAAGTACTCTAATCACATATGAAATGACATGGAATATGATAATAAAATTCTCTAATACCACTAATCGAAGACCTAGGATTATGATCCTAGTTGACAAATCTTTACATAAACATCTAGATGAGTTATAGTGTATGCAAAATAGAGAATGTTTTTTTAATTATCTATCTATTCCATACATGATATGCACTAAATAAATTTGTATTATTGTTTGTCATCTACCTTATAGTTTCCTATTAGTTATCTTGATGTCTAAACTATGTTTTAAAATGATGTGTACATAGTTTATAATTATTCATGTTGTAGAGATCAAAATCTATTGGGAAGTTGAACTATCTCCTTAAAAAGTGAGAGTATATCCTTGATTGGGTTATCATCCCACAATGTTTGTGGAGTGTAACCAATTTTTTGTACAGAACCTTATGATCTAGTAGATGACTTGACATACCACAAGCCTTATGGGTGCCAACTTAGAAACCACATAGTGTTCTATCTAAAGAATACAGAATAACACTTAGGATGATGTTGTAAGTAACATGAATTATGCATTATGATCTTTCCAAAATATGTATGTGGCATTGCTAGATCTTTGATAGAAACCATGGGTTGATTAGTTGAGACATGTTTATTGTAAAAGTGTTTGTCTTTCTATAAAGTGTGTTTGCATATCTCTCGAGAACGTGTTGCATTTAATGGAGAGTGGACATGTATCTTTGTGTTCCCTAGAACATCTAGGAGGTACTTTAGTGTACCAAAAATCTAAGTATTCTCACAGGTATTGAAATCCATGAGGATGGCATGATTGTTACTTCAAGTTTATTTATGAATCTTCCTAGATCATTCTTAGACATCAATCAAGTGTCTCATGAAGATTATTAGGTAGATATGTTGCAACCCTATTAATATATGTTCCTTATATTCTCATCTAATTATTTATTCTTTATAAATTTATTGGATTTCCTTTGGTTACAACTGCATAAGTTTGAACCTATAGTTTTATAAGTATGGTCTTACCCCCTTGTAATGATCTTTTAGCTCTAAATAAATGAAAGTGCCACCATTAGTTTTTTTCATACATCATCTAAGAGAGTGTCCTCTAGTTTGATTTTGTGTTTATTTTTATGTTTGTTTACTTATGACCCTTGATTGGATATAAGTTGTTTATATGTACAAATCTAAAAGTGACCAACTTAGATGGTGTCAATTTAGGGAGCTCTACAAACATGTAATCTTGTGAAATTTAAATGAGTTAGCCTTAGTTGCAAACATTGACCCTTCATTGTTTAGGGTTAGTTGGACACTAAAGAGAGATAACTTGTCGCCGATCTATAGTCACATCATCCCATTTTTACTTTGTGCCTTTATCCCTATCCCCTTTCTAACTCTTATCATACTTCTATCTCATTTTCCTATGATGTTTAGATTATCCATTAGATTAGTTTGTGATCTATTAGAATAATTCTATGTTAGTAGTAGAATAGAAGAGGATACCAACCTTCTCTAAACTTTCTTGCATGGATTTATAGAAATTGTAGAAGCATGGGTTTCTATACTATTGAGGCTTCTCAAAGCTAACAAATCTATGTGAATAATATCTTTTGACTAAATCTAATAATTGGTTTCATGAGCCTCCATTTATATGCCTATGAGAACCATTGATCCCTACTTTTTATGAGCACAAGGTCTCCAATGCATCTCCTCTTGTGCTCGAATATAATATTATCCCTAATTTCATATCTTTACACTATCTTGGCGTCTATATGAGTACTCAACCTTGTAATTTTATTGTGGTTCTTATAATTATCTTGGGGATATGATTGATAGTAGTTAGTTTCTTTTGCTTGTGCATCCATATAATATTTCCAACAACTAATGTACTCTTGGCTGGAGGAGAATATTTCTAATGAGTATGTCATCATGGGTTAGACGTAATAGTTGTGTAACTCTTACCTATATCCTCATACTCCCCTTGTAACCAACTTGTTAATTGAATTTTTTAATGTGCCTCCAAAGTGTTATCACATGCTATGAATTCACCATGAGTCAGTTGGATGTAGTTTTCTTTCTTTGCAATAGTCTAGTATATGGTGTCCAAACCTTTTCCTCAATGTGGCCCGATTCCTCATAAGTGGGTCCTTGCATTGAATCTAGTGGAATGCTCACCTACTTTTTTTTCATTCTAAAAGCTTATGATACATAGTTCTTAAATTGAATATCAATGCTTGACTAAAAATAGAAAGGTCATCCTAGAAGCATCATATTTTTATTTGCTTCTACCTTCTCAATAAATTTAAAGTTAACCTAGAAATTAACTACTTTAATAAGGACATCTACATCTTGTAATCTGCCCCTAATGGGTGAGCTCTTAGATATTGTTAACCATATGCAATATGAGAGGTGATGGATTTAATGTCAGCCTTTCCATTACCTCAATTGCTTCCTTTGTGAGTACATTTTTCTCAAACCTTGTGTTAATTACTAAATCACAAAATTGATCTATTAATCTCTAATGCCAATAATAATTTGATATGACTAGCACATTTCTCATGTTATGTCTCCTTGGATTCACCTAGCACAAGTTTCTCTAGTAATATCATCATATTTAAAAGCACTCCTCTTTGGATCAATAAGTATAATATGGCATATGCCACATCTAGTTCCTCCATCTCTCCTACATGTGTATCACAATATCCTAATGAGCCTCTCAGAACATATGCACCGCATCCTACAATAACCACCATTATTGTGCAAAATCAATATGTGAAGGACATTATATGTCTTGCATTTAACCTTCTCTAAGTAGTGCCACATGTCTATGCTCCTTTTGAGATCATGTTTGTGAGATAACCATACTCGGTGGCTCTCACATTGTTACCACTTTTAGCTAGCTCCTACACTTGTTGATAAGAGAATGGAACTATTG
Organism: Sequoia sempervirens; assembly: GCA_007258455.2. Taxonomy (NCBI): domain Eukaryota; kingdom Viridiplantae; phylum Streptophyta; class Pinopsida; order Cupressales; family Cupressaceae; genus Sequoia; species Sequoia sempervirens. Next base: position 992,534,663 of record VDFB02271358.1, on the reverse strand, counting down.
ATCTAGGTGGTGGGTTGCTCTTAAATATCATTTGTGAGACTTTCCACATTTCCAATGACAAAGCAAATCAAGACGTACCTTAATTTCACAATCTCCATCACAATAACCACACATAAGAATGTAGGGCACTTGGTTACTCTTCCTCCTTGCATCCACCTCCTTTACACCTCCACCACCTTATTTAAGACCTTAGCACATTTTTCTATGATCATGGTTGTGATTGCATTGAAGTGTTCAAAACCTATTTGTCATGTGACTCACACGATGCATGCACCAATATGTAAGTGCTAGTATCATGAATTGTACTCTTTTTTTTTTTTTTTGAATAAGAGCAAATAATAATACAAATAGAAAAACAATCAAAAGGTTGCCAGAAAGGGAAAAAACTACAAATGTGCAACAAACTACAACCAACAAAACTAATAAACATGAGGAAACTAAGCAGAGAGAACAATACAACCAAGACCAAAGTCAAGGTTGCACCGAACAAATTCCGTCAAAGAGAATACTCTTTGAGACATCAACAAAACTAATAAACATGAGGAAACTAAGCAGAGACAGCAATAAAACCAAGACTAGAGTCAAGATTGTATCAAACAAATTACATCACAAAGAAGTACTCTTTGAGACCTCACCAGAACTAATAAACATGAGGAAACTAAACAGAAACAGCAACAAAACCAACACCAAAGTCAAAATTGTATCAGACAAATTACATCACAGACAAGTACTCTTTGAGACCTCACTACTATTTTACTGAGACACCTTTCAATTTATATCTTAAATGATTTGTTGAAGTATTATGATGTTAATGACAAATATCACAATTACAAATGCATGATGATGATGGGAATTGTACTGTACCATCTACCATTTTCTGACTACATGGCAGTCACCAGTAGCGTGCCCCTCACCCAGGTACTCAATGCACCATAACTCTCTCTTATCTTCTGGAGCAGATGCCAGTTGTTCCATTCACACAGCCATGTCTAATTTCCTCCTCCAAGATAACATTACAACTATAACTCATTAGTTATTCCAATGCTTCCAGGTTCATATCTTGGAAATAAGATCCTTAAAGCATTAATTATAACTACAAATAAACTCTCCTAAAAGTTTTTTTTGTATTCTTCAGCTCAGGAGACTTAAATTCTGCAAAGAAGTTAACCTTCAATATTATAATGGAGGTATAAGAGGGGCAATGACAATGAAACCCAAATTTCTTGTCAGAGCTTTTGTAGAGGACAGTGTCCATATACTCCAAACTCTGTGAAATGTACTCCAAGCTCCCTGGAATGACTCTGCACGAGCACGCCATTTTGATGGTACAGTGACAGAAGAAGGCAGGCTTTTTCAAATTATTGCTTTCAACCTTTTACGCTGCCCCAGTTTTCATATGCGTACAATGTGGCAGTGGCACTGAACTATTAACTGCAAATAATGAGATAACAGGAGCTATTCTTCATAGAAATTTGTATTATGTCTATCAAATTATATGCCAGGGATATATAATTAATTTGTCTTATTTGTTTGGAAAGTGAAAATTCTTTGTACACATTTCTATTATGATTCTCAAATTATATGGGTGCCCATCTTGTCAGAAACATTTAAAATATTTTGAAGTATTGAAATGTACATTGTTTTGTTGAAAAAAATCATGTGTATTTCAAGTATTTTTGAAATGTGTTAAAATACATTTTGTATTTTTCAACAAAAATAATGTGTATTTAACATACAATTGAATCTATGACTTATATTTTATTAGTATTGCATTAATACATGTAATCTATAATGTATTTGTACATCCATCAACTAATTCTTAGACATGGTACACAATACTTCTAACTTTAACAACCCACATTTATTTGAAAGTAAATGATTGTTTGACTTTTTTTTTGCACAAATCGTGCATGGTACGAATGCATGCATTGTGATTATATATATCTAACTACCATACATTCAAAATTTGTATGGAGAATAGCTATTGTCTTTGCTCCTTCCAAATGTTGAATATAGAAATAGAAATTTAATGTTGGTAGGTAAACAATGGATATCATATTCCTTTTTAATAAACTAGCAGTTGCACAAAAATCACATGCAACGGATTAGCCGATAGGCCGATTCAGATTAATACACAATCAATGGAGACCATAATTCAATGCAACTATTATTCCTTCTCGCCAGTCGTCTTTCGTTGTATTCAAGAGTTGTGTGTGCCAGATTGTTCTCGGATCAAAAAGCCGTCAGTCTGAAAAAGTGACTCCAACCTGGAAATGATGTGACTTACCTAACACTCCACTTCAGCCCAACTTCACTATTTCGTTTATCAGTCGGCAGATCCCGACATCAGATTGGAGGAGATCCCAATGGGGTCTCCCCACGTAAATAGCCTATTGGCTAATAATTGTTTTTATATTGAATAAGACTAAATTATAATAAATCAAATAATTATAGAGTTTGTGAAAAATAAATAATTATGGATATACAAAATATTACTACAAAAGATATAATAATATTATATACAATAAAGTGTTTACAAAAATTATGCATATTTCATCATGACATTGTGGTGTACATAGCTATTATTGTATAGTATGTTCATTGATTTAGAGATTAATGATATGCAATTTGATTTGCTTTAACTAATAGGTGATCCATTTGTTTCTCTTTAGCACTCCCTATAATTGAGAATATAATGACACAATATGAAAAATACTTTTGAACAAAAATTTGAAATTACAGTTTCTAGGTAAACATAAGAATTTAAAAACATAGATGAAAATCTTATTCTTCATAAATGCAAAAGAATAGCTTGTCGAATCAATAACCACATTATCTTTTTACTTATTCCAAATATTTTTTTTTTCCAACTTATGTAATAACTAAATTAAAAAATAAAAATAAATAAATCTCAAAAAACAACATACCAATATTTTTTAGCAATATTGCAAGCCTAGAATAAGCATTTCTTAGTTTCATCTTAATGACAATAGAGGAATTTAATTGATTGAACACACAAATGTTATGAACCTCATTCCACTATATGTTAGCTACTATTAGTTGGCCACATATGTTTTGTAAGTCACCCTTAGGTTGTACCAAAAAAGGAAAATGCAGACTTTGTAAGTCATCACACTAGTGGTCAAAACAAAGTATTTATCCCACATAAATGGAATGATAGTTTTTTTCCTTTGTCAAAACTCTAGATATTGTAATTCCTTTATAAATAGAATTTATCTTAGATATGCATAACTAATGTATATAATTTATTCAAAGATTACCCCCTCAAAGTGATACTACAACAAGAGTAAAATATTTTCTTTCTCCTTCATTTATGTTTGTTCAATTTATTTTATCTTGTAGGTTCCTTACAAGTGGTATCAAATCTCTTTCCAAGGTTTTTTTGTACTCTCTCAATAAATACCTTGATCAAATGTATAGGGAAAGACAAGCAAAGTTTAATAGATTCAATGACACACTCTTCTCACTCTCACACAAGAATTAATAATACTCCTCTCAAGTGCAAATAAGGGCCAATCATCCACTCCTAAATAAGGATCCCACTCCCCAATCAAGGTGGTCCTCTCTAAACTAGACTTTTCTAGGTTTGATGCTCTCAATTATATCTTTTTAATTGGAAAAATAATTCATTCAATTTTTCAATGGTTGCATATGACTCTCATTTCTCACCTAGTTATACTTCCATGAGGAATCCCTAATATGCTTTAGCCCTACTGCATATGAATAATTTTTTGGTTTCTTCACTCAATTATAAAAATGCCATATTCAATAAAGGAATATCAAATTGAGTTTGAGAAACTAGTGAGTATATTTTTTCACAATTGCTTCATTAGTGGTCTCAAAGAGTATATTTTTAGAAAAAATTCTCATGTTTAAACCAAGTTCCTATCATGATTCTCTATCCTTAGTTATAATTTCAAAGAAAAATTTGTATCCTAGAAAAAAGTCACTAGTTCTTCCTCCTTCAAACCTCAAATAGAGGCATTAGATAGGGAAACTAATCTCGCCATGATTCATAGGCTCTCTAAAGAAGAGATATCAAAGAAAAATCCCAAGGGAATATGTTACAATTATGATTTAATATAGGGAAAGGGTCATAAGTGTTGACATCAATGCTTGTATCTCATTAAGTCTACCATGCTACCTAGTGACTCTAACGAGTTTTTGATTCAAAAGAATAGTTGGCTTTCCCTTATAACCAATTCACTCTTGAAGCTCATATTTATATTCATGCTTTGGTTGGTTTCTCTTCCCCTAAAATACTTAAGATCATTATCAATATCAAAAATATAAATCTGTTGGTATTAATAGATGGTGGTACACACACACACACTTTAATCAACAAAAAACTTGTTGACTAGTAACTAAATTGTTATGCCCATGCATCCATTACTTTTCAACTTATAGTGGTCAATGATATGATATGTGAAATTTTAAGCACCATATAGGGAAGACAAACTAGATTCCTCATAATAACATGATTCCTTCACATTCATTATATTTGACAAAATATGAAAATGAAAAGAGATATTAAAAATTGGATGATAAATATCATGTGTTCATAATAGTCATCCTTGCGTTCAAATACGAGGATTTTTATTATGGGGAGATGAAGAAGGTGTTGAATCATAGGCAGGTGGATGGAAGAGATTTATAGGTGGAACATAGGTGTTTGGGGTGAAGGTGAAGGGATAGATGTCATGGGAAAGTGAAAACTCCTAAGATTTATGGAGTAGTATAGAATATGGATCATTATGATGAGAACACATGGGGTAGGTTGGTTATATGGTCTTGTCACTATGTTGCTCATCCCATGGAAGGATAGAAGAATGTGTAAGAGAGGCTTCATATAGAATAAATCATTCAATATTGATGTCATTTATGAGGGTCTTAAAAACATAAGAATGAGAGAAAGTAGTATAGTATTCATCATATAGACCACTATCATAAGGATAATATATTACATCGTCATTAGAAGAATCAATAAAGGCATTGAATAATAGGTGATAAGGTGGAAAAGTGAAACCCTAGGATTAAAGCACTTTTCGCTACTATATCATTTATGATTAGGGGCTTGAGGATAAAATTGACTTGCAACCTAAAGGTGAGTTAATCAACCCCTTTTTGTTGTGGATGTGTTGTGGGTGAATGTATGAGATATGTGATTAATAATGAATTTGAAATTAAAACATAATGATCTAACTAAATGACTATGGCAATGTACATTTTTGATGCAAACACAAAAAGTTGGAAACTGAAAGTCAAATTTTGAGATTAGATCTAAAGAGGGCAGAGTATTGTGCATCTATAGTTTAAACATGAGCTATTTTTAGGTGGAATAGGGCACACAAATACCCTAGTCCAAGTATATGAAACTAAAATCTACTTTCACAATCCTCAGGTACCCAATTTGTAGCTTCCTGATTCTGAATCCCATTGTCAGATCTTTGTCTATTGATGTCATATTGTAGTTTTTGTATCTTGTCAAGTTGTAGGGTTTAAATGCATGAATGAATGAATTTCCTTCAAATATTTCATCAATCCTCTTTAGATCTATACCTACACATTCAAAAGGAGAGGAAGGGTTGTTCATAGGGGCTTGCCTCAGTCAAACCTTGTGTTGGTGTTTCCACCTCCACAATGGAAAAGTTGATGACAAAGAGAACTTATCCTTTTGAGGGATATAGGCTAAATGAAAAATGAATGATGAATCAACAATGGACTGCAAATCACCACTCAAATTTGATCTCCTTGAAGGATTGAAGTCATACAAATCTCCTCAAGGCTTGATTACTTGTTTTGATGTGCTTGAAAGACCTACAATGGTTAGTCACAAAAAAAATGTATGCATAAACATGAACAAACTCACATAAAACTTGACATGATTCTTTAAAGTTGAAATGATGTAATGAATCTCTAAATGTTGCTCTTGAATGATTTTAGGATGCTTTCTTTTTCTCAATAATTTCTCCTTCTTGCTAGTTAATTGAAATTGTGGAAATACATAGTATTTATATGAAATTGCTCTAATTTCCTAAAAAATAAATCTCAATAGTCGATAATCAGAATTTGAATTTGAAATATTAAATTATTACCACCAACACTTTGAATTTTGGGGCCACATTAAGGGGACTAGGGAACAAGGACGCCCTAGTCTAGATCCCCTAATTTTCGAGATCCAAAGTGCTAGGAGAAAAATAATAAATGTGTCTTTGGATCTCACACATTTTATTTCTTGATAAATGTTAAAATAAGCTATGGGATACATAATTTAAGAAATTAGGTCCAATCACTTAGAGGGGAGTGAAACATAGTGTGAAATTATCAAGGGTGACAATTTATGATGCTACAATAGCTTATCGAGGGAAGTAAAATATCCCTTGTAGGGGGGTGATTAATGGTGGTTGGTCTAGTTTAGGTAATGTTTGTTTGAAGGATAGAATATGATTGGGAGAGGATAATTAGAAATATGGAATTATTTATGGAGATAATGGAGGATGTGATGGGATAGGGTTTGGAGGTGATAAAGGGATGTATGGAGTGGTGGGGGGATAATGGTAAATAAGGTGAACTAAGATCATATGGTGGAATAAAAAAGGATAGGTGAGAAGGAGGAGAATTGGGTAATAATGAGGTAGAGATGGATTTATTGGAAGATGGGGGTTTAGAAAAAATGATGTAGTCAAGATTGGGGGGTCTTATCTAACTACCTAATCTTGTAGCCTTAACATGTCATCCAATCCACATTAACATAAATATTTCAGAAAAATATGAAACATATATTTATTAAAAAATTCATATGGAATTCACACAACAAAATTCCTCAATAAAGATTATATATATAGAGGATTTTAGCAAGAAATAAAATTCTAAAATTTTTCTTAGGTTTCTAAACACCTCCTGCCTGCAAGTCTTCAAACCCTCATGCCTTCACACCTTCTTGCATTCAATTCTATTTTAGAATATGATTTTTACCTTTATCCTACAACTCTCATGTCTTCCTTTAACACCTACAACACTCTTTCAAATTTATTCTTCTCTTCTTTTGTTCCTCTCCTCTTTGCAATCTGATTTCTTTCAATTTTTCTCATGCAATCCTTTTGAGCAACCTACAAATACTTTCTTAAACCTTGATTTTATTGATTCCTCTTAACACCATTAAAGGTTGTATTTAAAGAGGTTTAAAGCTCTATGATGCACCAAAAAGTGGCACCCAAATATGCTTTTTAATTTCCATCCAAGCATCTTTGAAATTATTTTACATATGCTTAAAATTCATCATTAAATGCCTCCAAATATGAAACCCAAGATTTTTGCACCATATACCATGGTTTTCTCTGTAGATGCCTCATAAAAATGAATAAAATCATGAACTAATTTGTGTTCATTCACTCCAAATTGAAAATTTAAATCTTTAATTGTTTTTCCAAAAATTACTAGTCTTTTCCTCTATTCTAGGCATGCAAATTAAAAGAATGGAATGCCAAATGTCATTTTTCTTATGCACACTTCCCTAGGAATCTAAATAGAGTAAATTAAATGGTTTTTAATTTATTTTAATATAAAAATTCCATATAACATATCAATGGACCCCTTCAACCCTTGAAACTTTGAAGTTGTGCAATGTAATAATTTTAACACCCTATTGCGTTTAATTTTTTAAACAAAACCCAAGTCTTGAAAAAATAAATATTTTATCCTTCAACACTCCATGAGATTATTTTGAAGCTCAAACCTAACAAAAAATGCAAATATTGAACATAAAAGGAAATATATGCATTCAAGTTCAAGAGGGGAGGACACAAAGATGTTGGACTCAGGAACACTGAGAAGGGGGGGGTGAATCAATGTTCAACAATATTTAAATTGCAATCCAGATCTTAAACCATTTACAATTTTTTTTTAAAAGTAAAGATGCAAGCACATGAAGGAAATAATCAAAACTCCATAACACCAAGATTTTTACGTGAAAACCCTATTAGGGGAAAAACCACGGTGGAGGTTAATCCACAATTTATACTCTGTTAAAAGTATGAAGAAAAAGGGGAATGCACATGAATTCAGGAACACTACCTAGAGCTCACTGCTCAAAATCAGGAAGGCTCACTGCCTTACAACATATTTGGATTACAACAAAGAGTTGATCTAAGAAAGTAGCATCTACAAATTCCTAGTTTCAATTCTGGTGAGGCTCATAGATCAGATTTTGGACCTTCTGTCTGATTCTGCACTTCGCTCTACTCTACCTTAATTTGCTTCACAACAATCCTCTTCTGCACAAGTGAAATTGTGCCAAATCGCTCAACAACCCTTCTACTATTCACACACTTTGAACATACACACACTCGCTCTTGAAGATGAATTAACCGATTTCTTATATATATCCGCTATCAAATATTTAGTCACTTCATGTCAACTTCAACAAAATAAAAATATTTTCCAATAGTTGGCTCAATCCACATTTAATATTTCATGCATACCCTTCAAAGTCGGCCACCATGAGCTAATAAATAGGAAATCATCCTATCAGATCTCCTAACTTATACACCAATTAATACGACATCAAAAAACTTAAAAATAAGATAATATAGATACTTAACAACCTTCCCCAAGATCCACAACTCAAAATGATAATCCGGTGAAGCATACAGATCGACATACTAATTGGATACCTTGTTCTTCATTCTCTCTTCCAGTAATACTCTGTTCATTACTCTTCCTGCCGATGTGAAAAAATCCTAATCTGCAGACTGGAATAATGACTTAGGTTGCCATCAATGACAACACTAGAAGTCATATGCCAACAATCTCCCCCTTTGGCATTGATGGAAAAACTTAGTGAAATATGACTAAGTGTTGGAACCAATATGATTACGCTGCCAGAGTTCAAAATTTCAAAACACAACTCCCCCTTAGAATGATAAGGCATTTTGCACTGCTCTCTCTCCCCCTTTGACATCAATGAAAAACATATTTTGGATCTCTCCCCTTGCTAATTCAAAAATTGGATCAAAATTTGAAGAAATACAACTGCTACTCGAGTCAAAAAATTATCTTGTACTTATCTTTCATTTTTGAAAGAAATTTCCTCCAAGCTTCTATTGAAATCCCAATGATTAAGATCAAGTTGTTGTTCTTAGATGTCTAGTTGATAATCTGGATGAGAGATTCTGGAATTGTGATTGCCTCTTCTAATTTTTATCCTTTCCTTAGAACCTCAATTAATTGCTCTAGTCTGCATTTGGTTAAATCTTTCACTTTCCAAAGGATGCCCACAAGGTTGTTTATGGTGAATTGAACTTTTGTATGCTCAGACTACAACTCTTGAATCCTTTTCTTGACTACACCATCCTGATCCTGGAACATGTTATAATCCTGACCAATCTTGTTTAGCTTAGTTTCAATCTGCTCCAACTTATCTTTGTATCTCCTAACTGCATGAGGCCAATGAAGACAATAGTTGTAGATTTTGTTTGTTATATTTATGCATTTCCTCAACACATTCATTTGCCTTTTTAATTTGGTAAGAGATAGCCTGAACTGCTCCTTCAGATGTATAATTATCTCTCCCTCTTCCCTATCTTGGGATTCAAAGACCATGGCTTCCTTAAATCATTCAATCATCTCTTCAGGAAACACATTCTGCAAACTCTCCAAATAAATGTTATTGTGCAAAAAATTAGTACTTAGTGTGCTCTCAATCGAGTCCTGCTCATATGAGGGTCTATCAGACCATATGTCAGCAATTTTCTACATCCCATCTTTCTCTTGAACAAGTTGTAGTATCTTTACTTTGGATAAAACACCTTCTTCGCTTCCTTCTTCCATTACTACATCCGGTTCAACTGTTTCCAGTTCTTCCCTTGGAGTGTACTCATTAGATTCCTCAATTGGTATGTCCACAATCACTTGTTCTTTACCTTTTCCTTTAATTTTTGGAGTCTTGTATGCCGAAGGAGTGTAGTTGACAATCTCTTGTGCTCTTTTCTTCTTCCTCTCCATCTCACCGGAAGAGGATCCAACTTCAAGTGCTCTCACCAGAATGGAAATGCTAATTGCTCCAAACTTCCCTAGCAATTCTTTAAAGAAATTTGCATACTCTTGCTTACAATTTTCCAAAGTATTAGAGTGTTCAAAAATCTGTTTACAAATTGTTCATTCTCTTTCCATACAACATTATTGATCTGTGGCAAGCAATTCATAAAATACATCACAAGAAATATAACCAAGGTACCAAACCTAAAGGGGTAATATGCCTCCTTTGTTAGTTGCACATTTTCCATCAATTGATCTTTTAGTAATCTGCATAGGTCAAAATCATGATCCTCCATTATCATTTTATGAGAGATGTAAACTGCACTTGTCGAAGTTGCGCCTTCCCTGTTTTAAAAAAATATTTTGTATGAGATTCCATGCGCAATGTACCTTGTTATCGGATCTTAGATCGTCAAGATTATCAAAGCCCTTTGATCTCCAGTTACTCCGGTTAGGGTTTCGACTTATTTGTTTTGAATTGACTTCTTTTTCGGTATATCCCCAACATTGCATAATCCAGTTAGATTCTTAATCACCTCTTTTGAAATGAGATAGGGTTTATCCATAGTTAGAATGTCATCATTCAATCTATTCAGGATAAACCTAACGAATTTTGTGTTATCAAAATAGGGAAATTCACTCCAAATGTCTAAACTTTTGTGTTTCACATCTTCAAGCCATTTCAATTCATCCGTCGACAACATATTTCTCACATCCCTAATTTTCTCACTATTGTATTCATCTAAATTCACCATTCCTTTGATTTGCTTCATTTTCCTTTCTATACCGAACAAGTTTCTACCGAGCACCAAATTAAGTGAGAATTCTACAACTGAAATACTTGATGAATTTGTCACCGAATTGAATTTTACTCCTTCAAAATTCTACTGCAGAGGCTCTCCTTCTATTCTTCTTCGATGCAAGGTGACAAATGAGGGTTCCAAATACCCTTTTATAACTTGCACACCTAACCTTTTTACCACATTAAATGTTTTTCCCTAGGTGTTTCAGATACTCTGTTTTCTCATACAATAAAAGAAGGATTCATCTACGGACCTTCTACTTCTCAAGCTTCTACACAAGTGATCACTGATACACTTGTAAACTATTAGAACAACTACTAACAATTTCCTGCATTCTGATGCCAACTACCAATAGGGGAACAAAGGATTTTCTTGAAAAACTCCCCCTAGGCCAATGGCCTAAGATCAATTTTTGAAGGAATTACAAGAAGCAGATTCTGGTGTGGGCTTATTTTCTTCATCAGACTCACTCTTCCTTACCCATGTTTTCTTCATCTGATCTCTTATTTCTTCCACAGTCACTTTCCCTTTTCCTTTATCATCTTTCTATGAAATTTTGCCTTTGTATATCAGACCTCTTCTATCCATGTTTATGTTCTTGCAGAATCTTGCAATGTGACAAAATCTGTTGCAATTGTAACACACATGATTTCTTTGTCTAGACCATTCATTCCATTGATTTCCTCTTGATCTGAATTGATTAGCAATATGCCCAAATATTCCACAGGTGTAGCATTTAACATTCCTTCCTGCTGATAAGATATGCTTACATTTAATTGTCTATGAAATGGAAACATTACCAATTAAAACATTGAAATGATGGTTCTGCAGATTTATTTCTTCTACTCTCTGAAGCCCTTATAGTATTTATTAGAAAAGTAGTGACCATTAAACTTTTGAACATTGGGTGTATCTTATAGGATATCCTTTTCCTTGTTCATGTTTCTTGTTTTAAATTAACCTTCATTTAGATCTGAGCTTTCTCCCTTCTCATCCAAGACACTCACTTCCATTTTGCATCCTTCTATCCTTTAGATTGACTCATCAAGCTTAACATAATGATCTCAAACTTCACTCCTTGTATTCATTTACTTTGATGAGTAGTTCATCTCTGAGGAATGGCCCTTTCAAGATCTTATTCCATTGTTATTTGGATTGTTGCAATTAATCTCGGTGAATAGATCCACTATTCACTTTATTTATTTCTTTAGATGAATTCTTTAAAGTTGGTCATATTCTCCTCATTCTTCTTCCTTTCTTCAATCTCATAACTTTATCACCATGATTCATCTCAGCTTTAGAACAACATTGTCTCTAGAAAGCTTTTCACATTCTTCAATTATTTATTTTAGGGTCTGATTCAGGTGAACATCTTCCAAGTATTTACTTTCTTTCTGCTTCAACTGATCACATAGTTCCTTCCTCTTTTCTCTTGACTAATTGATTTCATCCTTCAATGATTGAATGAATTTTCCAGCATCCTCAAGATTTTCTTTTAATTCTAGGACTTCTGCTTTAGACTGATCAAGATCATCACATGCCACCAAAAGTTGTTGTTGAAGACCACCATAGTCCCATTATTTCAAAGATCCACTTCAGTGATAGAAACACCAAAGGAACCCTTTGATACCAATTGACTGGACTCAAAGACAGAGGAGAGTGGAGTAGTATTCAACAATATTAAATTGATCCCAAATCTACAAACCATTTTCTGAGTCTAAAAGAAGTAAAGGAATTACAAGCGAAACAATCAAACTCCATAACATATGGCTTTTCACACATTGAAGGCTTTGTTAGGAAAAACCATGGTGGGAAGTTTATTTAGATTATCTTTCATTAGCTATTAATTAATTAATCTTCAATTGATTATAAGTCTAATTCATTCTCACACACTTTAGCTAAACTTAGGAATGCTTTATTAGTTGAGCTATTATTAGATCATTATGTCACATCTCATGTGATGCTGACACTTGTCATGATCTAATCCCTTTCTCATTTAGGGCTTTTCTCTTTGGCATTCAGCCCTCTTTTGCTTAATTGTCCGGAATAGTTGTGGCTGTATCTTCTTGAAAGTTTTCTCTCTGCATGGCTTTTTTGTTGAAGAATGGTGCATATGTTTGTTTGCAGATCCTCTTGTGTGGAAGGGTGTCTTTTGTTTTGTGGTGTTTGATCTTGTGGCTTTCCGTCGGGTTTTGTGCTTGTTCTGGTCAACAAAGTTAATCCACAATTCTCGCTGTTAAGCATGAAAAGGAGGAATGCACGTACATTAGAGGCTGCTAAGTAGAGCTCTTTACTCCAAATGGAAGGCTCATTTCCTTACAATATTGGATTACAAGCAAAGAGTTATTTGTGAGAAATTATCTACCAAATGCCTATAGTTTCAATTCGATGGGGCTCCGTAATGAATCAAATTCTGAATATGTTTGATTTTTCCTCATCTATGGTCTTCACAACAATCCTCTGCTGGAAATTGGAAGCGTACCGATAAAACTCAACAACCTTCTTCTAATACCAGCACACTTTGAACATGCATTCACTCACACTTAAAAATGAATTAACCAATCTCATATATATATCCCCTATCAAAGATTTTAGTCGCTTCATGTCGGCATCATCAAAACAAAAATATTTACCAATAGTCGGCTCAATCCACATTTAATATTTGATCATTACCTTCAAAGTGCGATATGACATAGCTAGACCCAAAATCTTCCAGAGTACCGACGGATACATGGATTATTATGCATGAATATCGCTTGTCTACATATACTAAATCTAGAATACGTGGGCCTAATGACAAAATCATCCCACCGGATCTCCTAACTTATACCTTGGAATTAGTGATGTGACATCACAAGACTTATAATAAGATAATAGATGCAACAACATTCCAAGATCCACAACTCAAAGGAAATGATAATCAGGTGTAGAAACATCTGAGATCGACACTTATTGGATGCCATGCTTCATTCTCTCTTCTAGTAATACTCTGTTCATTACTTTGCTTTCTAGTGTGAACAAATCCTGATTTGCGGACCAGAATAATGACTTAGGTTGCCATCAATGACAACACTAGAAGTCATATGCCAACAAAAGAAAGTGGAAAAGGTGGTGTAGTGGGTGAAATGGTTTAGGATAGTGAAGGATGAAAGTGATGATAAAGGAATATTAAGGATTGTAGGATGTTGTTAATGATATCAAGTAGGTAGTGAGGAAAGAGGAAATTCCAAGTGTAACTATTTTAGACTCTTAGATTCTATAAGGAAATCTATTAAAAATGAACTAGTAAGGCATGTTAGGTTTTCCTAAAATGTAACCACAAGAAAGATAGATATATTTTTGTTAATTATTTATTAGTGTGTTTGCATAAGATTTGATACAAGTATGCAACTAAAATTATGTCCAAGAATCACTAGCTGTAAAATAAACTAATGAATCCTAAGGTCGTCTCCAACCATCCAAACCCTAGTTACAATAAATAAATGAGTTAGGATAAGCTAATTTTAATCAAATAATAATGAGAGTTAAATAATTATATAAAATTAAGGCTTTGAATTTGAAATGTTTAGCTATGCTATAAAAATAAATAATTGAGTGGTTAAGATGTATCTATGTTGGTTTAGGATAGTTTTGAAATTTTTTATAACTCACATTCTACTTAAATAATAATAAAATTTTGGTTATTTCTAATAAATGGTAGCTAGGTGGAAAGACAACTAGGTAGCTTTTACATTGGTTTATTATTTGGTCCTTAGCTTTTTAGGTTTTTCTCTACACTTTAATCTACATAGTCTATCAAGTGTTTGCCTAAGCATGATATGTATATTTTGTTGATTGTAGGCTAAAGTTAGTCTACTCATGATATTTAATAAATGATTTGCAATTTTTGCGCTCTTGTTAAAAATAGAAAATCTTTCTAATCTTTACGAAAAAATATTTTTGTATCTTAAAATGAGGTATCAATTAGGCCTTTTATAGAATTATTGAGGAAAAAATAGTAGAGGATTATTGGTCATGTGTGGGTATTCCATTAATTGATATTCACTACAAAGTAATCTTCACAATATCAAGAAATCAAGGCCACCACCTTGGGAGTAAAAATAGAGGAAGTATTGTCCAATAAGGTTTGAACCCGATTTTCACACAATCTCAAGTTGATAAGTGTGCACTTTGAACCAACTGCTTTGATAGAAAAGTTCATTATTTAAAATTAGTTTGAAAAGGGGAAAGGTGGGGCTCACTTTGCAAATTAGGAGTGGAAAACTAAGGTGGGAAGATAGGAAAAGGGTTAACAATATAAAAAATAAAATGGGTAAGGTTAGGACACAAGGTGTGACTAATAATTAAATTAGAACTACCACTTAGGAAACATAACAAGGAGTAAGAGAACATTGAAAAAGGGGGAAAGTCGTGTTTAGAAGACAATATAGGCAAGGGGAAAAGTCTAAAAACATGAAATTATGCAAAAAAAGAAAAGAAAAAGGACATGTAGGATAAAAACATGATAAGTGTGTGATAAGGTATATACAAATATCATTATCACATAATGATCTTCTAGATCTCAAGGTTTCATCTTTTATTTCTTCCTTCACATATTCAACTTGAGCATCAATTATCCCCTTATCAATTGACTTATTTTGGTTTTTTATGGCTTGGTGAATAAACTCTATAATATCCCAAGGGGAGTAGACTAGTTGCAATAGCGAATTGCGAGACCACTCATTTGTGACTATAAGTTGATGTAATGACCCGGTGAAGAGTGCTTTGACATATAAGTTGCTCAAAATTTAGAAAAAAGACTTAGTCTTTGGAGAAACACCAACAAAATTTAAAAAAATCATTAAAATATTACACAATGCCCACATGTAAAGGCTAACAACACTTAAGGAAATGAAGAGGACAATATATTTTACTTTTGATGATCTTGTTATTAATAGGTTTATGTTTAGGGTCTAATAGTGTCAATGACCAATGGTGATGGTTAACTTAGATATTTATTTGCAAGGTTATTTAATATTCTATAAAAATAAATTTTAAGGGATATGCTTATTCCATAGACTTCTCATATAATTATGAAATACAATAGTATACTTGTTTTATTATTCCATCTACAAGAGTGATTTAAGTTACTAATTGAGTTGAGGGAGTTTAACTACATGTGCCCCCACCTTAACCAAGGCTTAGTTCATGATTATAATATAACTTATATATTTGTCCATAATAACTATCTTGATGGATTTTCTCTCTCCCTTTTTTTTGTTGTATACTCACATTAACAATTATTTTCTCTTTTACATTCTAATAAACACCTTTACCTTCAATTTTATGTGTGTACCTAATTGATTGAATTCTTACATTTTGAGTATACAATATTCTCACTATATTTAATCAATGCTATCATTTAAATTAAATAATTTTGATTTATGTTATAGAAAACTTAAGTTGTACCTAACTCACTCTTTAGAAATATGAACACATTAGATTAAAATTACTATATTAAATCTTACTCTAATTTATATAAACTACAATTGTTTTAATCACTTTAAGCAATCACTATTATTATATACATAACTCTATAATTAGGGTAAGTGCAAATAGATAGGGGACCAAACAGTCGCCACTCCACCTTTGGGTCTCAAAAAAGAGAAAACATGAGCACATTATAATGAAACACACTTGCATTATGGGTTGGTAGTGATCGAGCCTAGGCTTGGTCATTACCAAGCCATAACACGAGCACATTATAATGTTCTCACATTATGGTTTGGTTTGCGCATAACACGTCTGTGTTATAAAAAACTCACTTTATTTAAATGCTTTCACAAAACATGAGCATGTTATAATGTGCTCGTATTATATTTTTGTTTTAAAAAAATTCTTTCTCTTTCTTTGTCCTTCTCTTTCAGTAAAACTATATACATGAAATAAAACTTTCATGTATATAGTTTTAGGATGTTTGAGAGTGGTTTTTGATCTCTAAGAGTTATAATGCAAATTCTAGTTTTTGGAAGATCTTATGATTTTTCAAACTTAGTGAAATTTCAGTAATCAACATGTCAAATTTTAGTAATTAGGAGGTCAAATTTAATAATCAAATTGTATCATCTTTCCATCTCTATCTCAGTCACTATTTATCCCTTATGCTCTAGACCTCTCATTCAGTATCTTCATTCCTTTATCTAACTCTCTCCACCTTGATCCCAAGAACTACCCCTCTACCTATCCATCCCTCTCTCTCTCTCTCTCACCCCTCTTCCATCTCTAATTCTCTCTCTCTCTCTCTCTCTCTCTCTCTCTATTTCTCTCTATCTCACTTCTCTCTCCCTCTCTCCCTCTCTCCTCTCTACTTCTCTACATCTCTCTTTTATATCTCACTCTCTATGGCTCTCTCCTTCCTTCTCTACTTCTATCTATCCCACCTCTCTCTCTCCCTACATACCTCTATCTCACCTATCCTTCCCTCCCTTTGCCCTCCCCTCTCTCTCACTCTTTCCTTCCCTCTCTACTTATCTGTATATCTCTCTCCCTCCTCCCCCCTCTCTCTCTCTCAATATCTCTCCCTTCCTCCTTCCCCCCCTCTCTCTCTCCCTATCTACCTTTATCTATCTCACCTCTCTCTCTTTCTCACTCTCTCCTTACCTCTCTATTTCTATCTATCTCACCTCTCTCTCCCTCCCTCATTCCCCCCTCTCTCTATCTCTCCTTCCCTCTCTAATTTTTTCTATCTCACCTCTCTCCCTCCCTACCTCTCCCTCCTTCCCTCCCTCTCTCTCTCCCCCCCTCTCCTTTCCTCTCTACTTCTCTCTATCTCACCTTTCTCTTCTCTCTCCACCTCCCTTTGTCCTTCCCTATCTACTCTTAATATCCCCTCTCCCTCTCTACCTACCTCTCCTTGTCTATCTTACTCACTACCTCTCTCTTTCTACTTACCTCTTCCTACATGAAGAAAGAGAGAGATGGATGGAGGGATGAAGAGTGGAGATAGAGAGTAGAGATGGAGAGAGAGAGGGAGGGATAGAGGTATAGAGAAGGAGAGAGAAATATAGGTGAGATAGAGAGAAGTAGAGAGAGGGGGACATGTAAGATGGAGAGTAGAGAGGGAAGGAGGGAGAGAGGGAGAGAGGGAGGGAGGGAGAGAGATGGAGAGAGAGAGTGGTGAGATAGAGAGAATTAGAGAGGGAAGGATAGAACATGAAATACAAAGATAGGGAGGAGAGAGGGAGGGAGAGGTAGAGAGGGATAGGTGAGATAGCGAGAAGTAGAGATGGAGAGAGAGAGAGGGAGGATGGAGGTTGGGAGGGAGAGATAAAGAGGGAAAGGTGATATAGAGAGAAGTAGAGAGATAGAGAGGGAGAGAGAGAGGAGGGAGGAGGGAGTGACAAAGAGAGAGGGAGAGAGAATGGTGAGATAGAGAGTAGAGAGGGAAGGAGAGAGGGAGAAAGAGGGGGGAGGGAGGGAGATAGGGATGGAGGGAGATAGAGGTAGGGAGGGAGACAAAGGTGAGATAGAGAGTGATGGAGGGAGAGGTAGGTAGAGAGAGGGAGAGGAGAGATAGAAAGAGGAGGGGGAGAGAGAGAGAGAGAGAGAGAAAAGTAGAGATGGAATGATGGAGGGAGGAAGAGAGAGGTGAGATATAGAGGTGTAGAGAGAGGTAGATATAGAGAGTGGTAGGGAGTGACATAGGGAGATATAGATAGAGAGAATTAGAGAGGGAAGGAGAGATGGAGGGAGAGGTAGGGAGGGAGAAAGAGAGAGGTGAGAGAAAAAAAGAGATAGTGGTAGGGAGTGATGGATGCAAAGGTAGGTAGAGAGAGTGAGATGGGAGATAGAGAGTAGAGAGGGAAGGTGAGATGGAGGGAGAGGTAGGGAGGGAGGAAGGGATAGGTGAGAGAAAGGTGAGATAGAGAGAAGCAGAGAGAGTGAGTGATGGAGGGAGAGGGGAGATAGAGAGTAGAGAGGGAAGGAGAGAGAGAGAGAGAGAGAGAGAGAGAGGGGGGGAGAGGGAGGAGGGAGGGATGGAGAGGTATAGAGGGATAGGTGTGTGTGTGTGTGTGTGTGTGTGTGTGTGTGTGAGAGAGAGAGAGAGAGAGAGAGGTGTCCAAAGAGAGAGTGGTAGGAAGCGATGGATGGAGAGGTGGGTAGAGAGAGGGAGCAAGGAGATAGAGAGAATTAGAGAGGGAAGGAGAGGAGGGAGAGGTATGGAGGGAGAGAGAGAGGGAGGTGAGACTGAGGTGAGATATAGAGAAATAGAGAGAGAGGGGGGGGAATGAGGGATGACAGAGTGATAGACCTTAGGGAGATATAGAGAGGTGAGATAGAATTAGAGAGGGAAGGAGAGAGCGAGAGAGAGGGAGAGGGGAGATATAGAGATATAGAGAGGGAAGGAGGGAGGGAGGGAGATATAGAGTAGAAAGGGAAGGAGGGAGGGAGATAGAGAGAAGTAGAGAGGGAAGGAGGGGGGAGGGATAGTGGGAGAGAGAAGTGAGATAGAGAAAATTAGTGAGGGAAGGAGAGAGAGAGGGTAAGAGGGAGGGAGGGAGAGAGAGAAAGAGAGAGAAGTATGGACATGTAGAGAGGTAGTTCTTGAGCTCAAGGGGAAGAGTTAGATAAAGGGATGGAGATAGTGAGAGAGAGAGGTCTAGAGTGTAAGGGATAAACAATGAGTGAGATAGAGAGATAAAGATGATAAAACTTGTTGATTACTAAAATTTGATTGTCTAAAAAATTATAAGATCTTCCAAAAACTAGAATTTGCATTATAATTCCTAGAGATCTGAAACCACTTTCAGACATCTTGAAACTACATACATGAAATATAACTTAAAGTATAAGAAATCAAATGTCCATATTTATGTCAACTTATACTTAAATGTTTATTTCATCTATATGGTTTCATCGAAAGAGAAGGACAAAGAGAAAGAGAAAGAAAAAAGAAAGATTTTTTTTAAAGAAAAACATAATGAGAGCACGTTATAACACACTCGCATTTTGTAAAATCATTCACATAGTGTGAGCATATTATAACGTGCTCACATTTTATGAAAACATTCACATAATGCAAGTGCATTATAATGCACTCACATTTTGTGAAAGCATTCAAATAATGCAAGCACATTATAATGTTCTTGCGTTTTTATTTTCTTTGGAAATTTTCAAGCCTTTGGCTTGGATTTTCCTTGAGCTTCCAACCCAAAGGGTTGGAGTGACTTTTCAACATCCAAGGACATGTTTTTGCAAATTGTAAAAAAATTGACAATCTCGAGTGTGCTCCCCATCAAGTTTACTAATTTTTCAATGTCAAATAAAAAAACACCATGATAATGATAAGCTCTCTCTTAGCTATCTAACCATGTATTTTTTTTCACATTTTGAGTATGTTAAGGTTTTCATCTTTAATTTTTTTGTTAGTGTATCTGATTTTTGTCAAAAACCAATGTGTGGTATTTTTGACTTTTTTTTAACCATTCATCAAAATTTCAAATAAATTGCATTTTTAGAAACTAGACTCCATTCTACACATTAAAAAAAATGATTTTTGATCAGTAATAAAAAAAGGGGGGAGCATGCTCATTTTTTTGTTTTTAAAAAAATGTCCACTTTGAAAATTAGTAAAAAAACATATATTCATTAAAAATTAGCAAAAAAACAGGGATAAACTATATGGTGTTAGCTAATTTCTCGTTGAAGTGATTTTTAAAATTCTAAAAAAAGGTTAACATTTTAGGATGGTCACACCAGATGCTATGTTATGTTTTTTTTCTGGAAAAATAGGACCATTTTGTGTGGCCCCCCTTTTTGAACCCCTTAATTTCTACCATTTTAAAAAAATAGTAATTTAGAAAGTAGATTTAGAGCACTACAACTCTTGTTTTTGTTGCATCTTTTTTTTTTTGTTTGTAGATACCCCCGAGGGGGTCCCCTTGAGCTTAGCGCCAAGGACTGAGGGGTATCCACTCCACCAAAATCCGCCTGGGGCACGATCCCAGCCTCATCCCTTTTTTTGGGTATCGGAGCTTTGCACTCAGAAAGACTTGATCCCTGGTGGGTTCATTCCAAACCTTTCAACTTCACCAGTAGACCAAGAGCCCATTGACTTTGTTGCATCTTTATATTTTGAGTGTAACTATTTTCGATTTTAGAAAAAAACGGCCACTAAAGACCCCGTTTTGGTCCCCCATCTTTTTGCACTTACCCATTATTACTTTAATTATAATAACATTTATATTATTTCATAACTTAAAATTGAGAACATTATAATTATACTTGAAACACATTCATTACCTTAATTAAAATAACACCTATACAATTTCATAATTCAAATTTGAAAACACTATAATAATACATATAATATTACTTGAAATCCCATCTAATATAATTTATTACTCCACAATGTCTCGAGAGAACCATAAAGGATTTAATTTGTTTATTTTATAATATTTTTTATATTTGACCAAAATTTGACATAGTTAATTGCATACTATATTTTGTTTCATTCTTTTCTCATGGTCATCCAATGGAATGGAGTGAGCCCTAAAATATTATTATTATTTTCCTTTGGATCATGTAGGGAAGAAGGAAAACACACAACACCATGAATAGAGGGTTCTCTCTCTTTTTATTATTAAACTTTTTAACATATATACACATTCTTATATTTATGTGTTGATTTGGTCCAATCAATACTATATTTTGTTTCATTCTTTTCTCATGGTCATCCAATGGAATGGAGTAAGCCCTAAAATAATATTATTATTTTCCTTTGGATCATGCAGGGAAGAAGGAAAACACACAACACCATGAATAGAGGGTTCTCTCTCTTTTTATTATTAAACTTTTTAACATATATACACATTCCTATATTTATGTGTTGATTTGGTCCAATCAATACATCTAAATTTTATTTATTTAAACCTCATATCAAATGTTTTCATTTTCTATCAAAACATAAATAGGTAAAAACACCCCCTTTTAATCATTTTTCAAATGAAAAATAATAAAATTATTTCATCATTGTATTTTTTACGTAACACAAAGGATTCTATATTCTTACTATAATTGAAATGAATATACTTCTCTCTTCAATAATAAGAGATACAAAAGATATGAACTTTAACTTTTATTTTACAATAAACATCTCCAAGATAAGTAATGTAATGAAAAGATGACTCCATTAGCCATATCTAAAAATAAGATTAGAAACCTCCAACAGTGATATGCCAACAGGAGGAGACATGCTCTCCAACTTACAATTATGACCTTTTTGAGTCTTATGAAGCTATAGCTATCTATTGAACTAGGAGAATCATCAAAAATCATACATAATACAATGGAACCAAACTTAATACACTTCAAGAATCTCATTCATCTCCTCAAAGATCACATATCTTCCAAGAATACAACCCACTAAAATGAAACAAATAACTATATTGACAATACCATATTCACAAAACAAAGTACATCAACAAGAACACCCACAAAACACTTATGCAAGAAATGATGCAAGGAGTTTGGGAGGACTTATCTCTGTACATGAGCTTGTAGGGATGAATAACCCCCCTCCTCCAAGCCAACATCAAATTTCTTAAATCTCATTACAAGAACCCTTCTCTCCGTATCTTCTCAAACTCAAGATGCCCTCCAAAAACAAAAACAAAAATAAAAATGATAAGGTAAGAATCACCTTCTCAAAATTGAGAAGATGTATAAGTAAGGAGTGTCATGCCACTTATCCTCACCAAATGAGAGGATGGCACATGGCCTCCAATTTACCCCCTTATCCTCACTCAAACCTTAAACAAGGTCGCATGCTTCCCTTGTACTCATGTACATATGAGACATAGGGAAAATGGATGTATTTGACACAACCCTTCATCCAAACCTTGGTAGTGGAGCTTAGATAGTGACAAGTCAACACTCCATCTCCTCATACTTGAAATCTCGTCACATCTTTCCAAGAGGATTTTTGAAGGGTCAAATCATGAACAAAGGTTAAGGTTACTTATCTAATAAGCGCTCACCCCAAATTTACTTACCCAAGGGATTTGTTTTCACTCTAGAACTAAGAAAATTGACCCTTTAACCCTTTTTAAAATATCTCTTAAAATAAAATCTAAAATTGAAAGAAAATGAAAGGAGCTCTTATCCCTAATACAACTTACACATCTTAAACACATGATTTCCAAATCAAATATGTCATATGCATAAAAAAATACTCGACTCTAGATATTAAACCACAACATTTAACTCTCTAGGAAGGAAGGTCACATCTTAAAACTTCAATAAGTGAAGTGCCACAATAAGGTTTTTGATAATTCTCCCATTCCCCATTGATCCTTTTTGCATATCACCATGTCAACATGTTAAATATATGCATAGTCAAAGAATCATAAATAATCATATTTGTTCACTAATTTCACTAGATTAAAATTCATATTTTAGTTAATGATAATTCATATTTAAATAATTTCCTACTTATCATACCAAAGAAATTTGGATCCACCTTTAAAAGGATGAAGCCATAAAAGTTAGGTTTATCATTTATTTGTTCCACCTACTTATCTTTGAACATATTTTATTATTAAAGATTACTATTCAACACAATATTAGACACAAGTAACTTACCATCTCTACTCACTTGAGGTTCATCTTTAGTACAATTAGTGTTACCTTCATTTGCACTTATATATGATTGGCTATCAATCCTCTTTGGTCCCTTAGAAAAGATTAAAGATCCCAGTCTCACTCATTGGTAGCATCTTCATCAAGATACATAAGACACACTAGTAATTCATTAGACTAAAGCTAAATACAACATTCATTACCTCATGTTCAACCAAACTCACACATTACACGTTTTCTCTTGAAATAAATTCAACTTCATAAGGTCGTTACCAACATTAACTAGGTTATCTATTTACCGTTCTAAATTTTATAATGTAAAGTAAATCATATTATATTTATAAACTGCATTTAAAGATCTAGAAGTTCTAAGACATAGTCATTTGAATTTGGAAAATTCATTTAGAGTGTAAGGCATGTAATGAGGTACAAAACTTAGTGGTATCCCATTATATTAATTTATAATACAATTTTCAAGTATATGGTAATAGAAAACACATTTACAACAAAGTGTTTAGAGAAAGAGGGAGAGAGAGAGAGAGAGTTACCCACAAGGTTCATCAACATGACCGATGATATTCATAACACACCAAAACAAGGTTGTAATATTAATCAAATTGATTTGGTTAACTAGTAATAATAGAATCCACGAAAGGAAAAAGGAGTTGCAATAGTTACACTTAAGATTAACTAGTAATAATGGAATCCACCAAAACTATTGATTGCATTCCCCCTACACCCTAGCCCCTCCCTACATATGAAATCCTATGTGGTCGATATTGGTAGTATCTTCTTCTAGCTCAAGCTATAGAATTATCCTCCTTTGTTATGTGTTATTATTTTTGTATAGTCAACTCTCTTGACATATTCTCTCCAAATGGCCCTTACCACCCTAAAGTTGATCTAAGAAGATATTTGGGATGTCTTCTATTACAAACTAAGGAAATTATTCAAATCTTTTATTTGGTAATCACTCATGCAATTGATAAAATCATAGCTGTATACTCCCCCTTTAATTTCTTCCTCCATATATTTCTATCTCTAGTGGGAGTTATGATGGCTAGTCAACATACTCCCTATATAATATTTCTCCCATGTAATTAGTAAGTATTTGTTATAGTTTTTGTTGTTGTCTACTATTATCTTGTGGTTCTCTCTACTACACTAGTACTTTTCACGGTAATTTGTTATTTTTGTTGCTAGTTTCCTCTTGGTCCTTTTGATCTCTAGATGTTTAGTGTTTGTTATATCTTCAGTTTCCTTGATTCTTTCATCCTTGTATGTATTTCAATTCCTTCTTTTATTATATAGGTGGTCCCTGATTACCCTTTATCGAGAAAAAAAGATACATTTGTTACAAATATTCAATGGTTCTCCAATGTATTTGGTAGAAAACAAAAATATAATACTTTAGAAAGTTGTACCCAATGTAGACTCCTTATTTTATTGATATAATATCTCAAAAAATTTCAACATATCATTGTAAAGTTATGGATGTATTTTTTATTAAAATTAGGTTTTATGAATAACTTTAATTAAGAGTCAGAATATATTATGCAATGAAAATTTGAAATTTAGAAATAATTTATAAATAAACATCTATGGTTGAGTTTGGTGGTCGATAAATATGATGTTATTTTGATCATAACTTTGTGAATCATAATTTAAAATTGAAATACCTTATATGTTGGAAGAAGAATGATGAAATATAAACTAAGTTGCTCTAACAATTTGGTGAATCAATTTTGTGTGTCATGGAATCAACCTCAAGCACCATGGATCTTACCAATGATGTGTGGATTTTAACTAGTTGATTGTGGACTTTTCTGACTTATTTCATCTCGATCACTAATGCCTAAGGGTGCACAAGGATTGTGGTATTAAAAATACATTGGAGAAATTGTCAAATTGTAAGGGTCAACACCCTTGATTATACCAACAATTACAATAAGGTAAAATATTGAAGAAAACACTCTTTAGTCATGTAAATATCTTAAAATGATTTAATATAGAATTATGTTTCTTTTAGTGCTCCAAATTGAAGTGTCCCTAGAATAATTCTCTTCTCAATGCATATGATTTTTAATATGAATTACTTGTGAATCAATGCACATAAAATGAAATTGAATACCAATAAATAATAATTGCATGCAAACATGTATTAAATTAGCCCATAAAACTAATAAAATAGGTAGAGTCAACAATGATTCAAAGTTTTAATTTTTGAATTTTGGGCTAGTTCTACATGGTGTGAGATCACTCTTGCATGTTGCAAGATTAACCAACAATAAAGCAATGTGGATTTTGAATGGGTGTGTAAATGCATGGGAGTGTGTGTGAATATGGATGTAATAAATAGTGAATGTGTATTTTGATAGGTTAAGGTCAAATTCAAGAAAGTATGTTTAGGTGAAGAAGGGTGAATGATCAAGGAATGAGACCAACTTTACAAAAGAATGTGTTATTTGTCAATATATAATTATATTGAACCATTACACCAAAAGGGGCTCCAAACTAGATGGGAATTAACATGTGTATGCAAACTTTACCATTATATTTATTATTTGAGTATTACAAAGGTAAAAGTAACCTTCTTAAATTAACCTACCTACTAGCTTGAGTAATGCAAATAATTAGACATAGATTAACCTAAGTAAATTAGAACTAGATAAATATAAATATATATAAATATATATATATATATATATATATTTTAAGGATACAAATGAGAGGTATGTATACCTCTTAAACTAAAGATAGTGAATGTTGATGATTCATATAATTAATTCACCAAAATGTAGAAAATTAAAGATCTTGATGTTTTTATCTTCCTTGAACTTTACATAGACCTGGATTATGTATTGAACCAATTCCACAATTTAGGATCAATCCCATGTCATATAAATCTAATCTCTAGAGCGGTACTAATATGGCCAAGTGTAGACTTAGAGGATTTGATTGACTTTGATTCTTACTTTATATTAACATGTAAATATTGATGGTACCTTGGAAAGACTACTGAATTAAGAGGGTTCACATTAGCCTTAATCAACCTCCTTGAATTACTAGCTTTAAAGTCATGGGGAAGTGTTGTCAAACAAGAAGCAAGCGAGCAAGTGATCTAGATACAAATTATGAAGCAAGTACTATTTTTATAGTGCTCCAAATCCAAATGTTCCTAGGAATGCTCCTTGTAACGTGAATACTGATTAATGCCTCTAGAATGTGAACCAATGTCTTGAATAATCAAGACATAACAACGAGTCACACAAACATGCACTAAGTTGACTCCCAATAGCTAATGGAAAAGGACAAGTGTTGAAAATTTTAATTTTGGGTTATATTTGTGCCATCTAGGATCAATCCTACATCATAAAAATGAATAAGGATGGGGATTCTAACTCTTAAGATCAAGAATGGATATGTGGAAGTGTGGGCCAATAATGAGGTGAATGTGTGGGAATAAGTAGAGACAGGGCTAGGAAAGTTGAATAGATAGAAATGTGTATAAGTGAGTAAATAAGAGTGGATTGGGAGTAGAAAAGAAACCAAACCTTATAGAAAAGTGTGCTAGGCATCACTATGTAGTTGTATTAAGACATTCTCTTAAAATAAGCTTAAAACTAAATATGAATTGACATGGTATGTAAATTTCACCATTACAAGTATAGATGATTTCCACTTGCAATAGTACAATATACTTTCTACTATTTGATGACCACATCTAATATTGACAATTGTATTATATTTAATGGAAATCACTCATTCAACATGATAACTATTTTTACCTAAATTTCCCTCAAGTTTTTATAGTTCTGTTGAGTTGCATGTTATTTTGCACTTGTAATGCATCTGGCTCAATATCTTTCATATTATAAATAATACTCCTCCAAAATAATTTACTTCTTAAGAAAACTTAGTTGACATAAGGGAAAAAATTCTTTTAGATTTTAGAAAAAATTAAGGTAAAAAGAAATCAAAGTTTTTTTAAATTGGAAAAAGCATTCATTAATATTAAAAAGAATAAAGTACAAAAGGCTCTTCCAAGATGTGAATCATTAAAGGAGCCACAGAGAAATCTACAACAATCAGAATCAACATTAAAAAGCTACAAAAGACAAACCAACTATAGCTAACAGCTTACAGAATGATCAATTTTCTCCAAGAGTACA
>VDFB02271358.1:992480501-992506914 GCA_007258455.2 Sequoia sempervirens | reverse complement strand
ATGTTTTTAGACTTTTACCTTTGCCTATATTGTCTTCTAAACATGAATTTCACCCTTTTTCAATGTTCTCTTACTCCTTGTTATGTTTCCTAAGTGGTAGTTCTAATTTAATTATTAGTCACACCTTGTGTCCTAACCTTACCCATTTTATTTTTTATATTGTTAACCCTTTTCCTATCTTCCCATCTTAGTTTTCCACTCCTAATTTGCAAAGTGAGCCCCACCTTTCCCCTTTGCAAACTACTTTTAAATAATGAACTTTTCTATCAAAGCAGTTGGTTCAAAGTGCACACTTATCAACTTGAGATTGTGTGAAAATCGGGTTCAAACCTTATTGGACAATACTTCCTCTATTTTTACTCCCAAGGTGGTGGCCTTGATTTTTTGATATTTTGAAGATTACTTTGTAGTGAGTATCAATTAATGGAATACCCACACATGACCAATAATCCTCTACTATTTTTTCCTCAATAATTCTATAAAAGGCCTAATTGATACCTCATTTTAAGATACAAAAATATTTTTTCGTAGAAATATTTTCTATTTTTAACAAGAGCGCAACAATTGCAAATCATTTATTAAATATCATGAGTAGACTAACTTTAGCCTACAATAAAATATATATATATATATCATGCTTAGGCAAAAACTTGATAAACTATGTAGATTAAAGTGTAGAGAAAAACCTAAAAAGCTAAGGACCAAATAATAAACCAATGTAAAAGCTACCTAGTTGTCTTTCCACCTATCTACCATTTTTTAGAAATAACCAAAATTTTATTATTATTTAAGTAGAATGTGAGTTATAACAAATTTCAAAACTATCCTAAACCAACATAGATACATCTTAACCACTCAATTATTTATTTTTATAGCATAGCTAAACATTTCAAATTCAAAGCCCTAATTTTATATAATTATTTAACTCTCATTATTATTTGATCAAAATTAGCTTATCCTAGCTCATTTATTTATTGTTACTAGGGTTTGGCTGGTTGGAGACAACCTTAGGATTCATTAGTTTATTTTACAGCTAGTGATTCTTGGACATAATTTTAGTTGCATACTTGTATCAAATCTTATGCAAACACACTAATAAATAATTAACAAAAATATATCTATCTTTCTTGTGGTTACATTTTGGGAAACCTAACATGCCTTACTAGTTCATTTTTAATAGATTTCCTTATAGACTCTAAGAGTCTAAATTAGTTACACTTGGAATTTCCTCTTTCCTCACTACCTACTTGATATCATTAACATCCTACAATCCTTAATATTCCTTTATCATCACTTTCATCCTTCACTATCCTAAACCATTTCACCCACTACACCACCTTTTCCACTTTCTTTTGTTGGCATATGACTTCTAGTGTTGTCATTGATGGCAACCTAAGTCATTATTTTGGTCTGCAAATCAAGATTTGTTCACACTGGCAAGCAGAGTAATGAATAGAGTATTACTGGAAGAGAGAATGAAGAATAGGGTATCCAATTAGTATGTCGATCTGTATGCTTCACCGGATTATCATTTTGAGTTGTGGATCTCGGGGAATGTTTTTAAGTATCTATATTATCTTATTGTTAAGTTTTGTGATGTCGCATTAATTGGTGTATAAGTTAGGAGATCTGGCAGAATGATTTTTTGTTTATTAGTTCATAGTGGTCGACTTAGTGAATATGGCATGTCACAGATATTTGAGGTATAATTAATTAAGGTATCCTATGCTTGAATATTTTTTTTGGGTCTTAGCTATGTCATGGCCGACTTTGAAGGGTACACATCAAATATTAAATGTGGATTGAGTCGACTATTGGAAAATATTTTTATTTTGTTGAAGCCGACATGAAGCGACCAAATCTTTGATAACCGATATATATATATAAGAGATCAATTAATTCATCTTCAGGAGCGAGTGTGTGTATGTTTGAAGTGTACGAATAGAAGAAGGGTTGTTGAGTGATTTGGCATAGTTTCACTTGTGCAGAAGATGATTGTTGTGAAGCAAATTAAGGTAGAGCAAAGCAAAGTGCATAAACAAATAGAAGGTCCAAAATCTGATCTATGAGCCTCATCGGAATTGAAACTAGGCATTTGTAGATGCTACTTTCTCAGTTCAACTCTTTGTTGTAATCCAAATATGTTGTAAGGCAGTGAGCCTTCCTAATTTTGAGCAGTGAGCTCTAGGCAGTGTGCTTGAATGCATGTGCATTCCCCTTTTTCTTCATACTTTTAACAGAGTATAAATTGTGGATTAACCTCCACCGTGGTTTTTCCCCTAACAGGGTTTCTAGGTAAAAATCTTGGTGTTATATAGTTTTGATTGTTTCCTTCATGTGCTTGCATCTTTACTTTTTTTAAATTATGTAAATGGTTTAAGATCTGGATTGTAATTTAAATATTGTTGAACACTGATTCACCCCCCTCTCAATGTTCCTTGAGTCCAAAAATTGGTATCAAAGCAAAGTTCCTCTGTAGAAGTTTAACAGCTTGAGGTGGATCTTGGAATACAATGGACTTTGGTGGTCTTCAACAACAGCTTTTGGTGGCATGTGATGATCGTGATCACTCTAAAGCAGAAGTCCTAGAATTAAAACAAAATCTCGAGGACGCTGAAAAATTCATTCAATCATTGAAGGATAAAATCAATTAGTCAAGAGAAAAGAGGAAGGAACTATGTGATCAACTAAAGCAGAAAGAAATTAAATGCTTGGAAGATGTTCACCTGAATCAGACCCTAAAAGAAATAACTGAAGAATGTGAAAAGCTTGCTAGAGACAATGTTGCTCTAAAGCTTGAGATGCAATCTATGGTGATAAAGCTAAGGAGATTGAAGAAAGGAAGAAGAATGAGGAGAATCCGACCTAGTCCTTAAAAGAAAGATCTGAAGAATGCAACAAAGTTAATAGTGGATTCATTCAGCTAGAGATTGAACTACAACAATCTAGAAATAATGAACAAGATCTTGAAAGACAGATAGTTATTCTCAGAGATGAACTCACTACTGCAAATGAATACAAGGAGAAGTTTAGGATCAGTTCTGCTAAGCTTGATGAGCTAACTAAAGGATATAAGGATGTAAATGACAAGTGAGGTCTTGGATATGAGAAGGGAGAAAGCTCCAGATCTGAACATAAGAATTCCAGACAAAGAAATTAGATGAACAAAGGAAAAAGGTATCCGGTAAGACAACCCAATGCTCAAAAGCTTAATGGTCACTACTTTTCTTGTAATAAAATTGGTCATATGGCTTCTCAGTGTAGAAGTAAAATAAATTCAAGTAGTCCATCATTTCCTAGTCAATGTTTTAGTTGTAATAAGTTTGGTCATAAGTCAATTGAATGTAGAAGTATGTTTGTCAATGTAAGGAATGTTAAATGCTACACCTATGGAAGATTTGGGCATATTGCTAATCAATGCAAATCAAGAGAAAATCAATGGAATAAATGGTCTAGACAAATAAATCATGTGTGTTACAATTGCAACAGATTTGGTCACATTGCAAGATTTTGCAAAAATAGAAACATGGATAGAAGAGGTCTAATATACAAAGGCATAATTTCACAAAAAGATGATAAAGGAAAAGGGAAAGTGACTATGGAAGAAATAAGAGATCAGATGAAGAAAACATGGGTAAGGAAGAGTGAGTCTGATGAAGAAAATAAGCCTACACTAGAATCTGCTTCTGGTAATTCCTCTAGAAATTGATCTTAGGCCATTGGCCTAGGGGGAGTTTTTTAAGAAAATCCTTTGTTCCCCTGTTGGTAGTTGGCACCAGAATGGAGGAAATTGTGAGTAGTTGTGCTAGTAGTTTACAAGTTTATCAGTGATCACTTGTGTAGAAGTTTGAGAAGTAGAAGGTCCACAAATGAATCCTTCTTTTGTTGTTTGAGAAAATAGAGTATCTGAAACACCTAGGGAAAAACATTTAATGCGGTAAAAAGGTTAGGTGTGCAAGTTATAAAAGGGTATTTGGAACCCTCATTTGTCACCTTGCATTGAAGAAGAATAGAAGGAGAGCCTCTGCAATAGAATTTCAAAGGAGTAAAAGTCAATTCGGTGGCAAATTCATCAGGTATTTCAGTTGTAGAATTATCACTTAATTTGGTGCTTGTTAGAAACTTGTTCGGTATACAAAGGAAAATGAAGAAAATCAAAGGAATGGTGAATTTAGATGAATACAACAGTGAGAAGATTAGGGATGTGAGAAATATGTTGTCGGTCGATGAATTGAAATGGCTTGAAGGTGTGAAACACAAAAGTTTGGACATTTGGAGTGAATTTCCCTATTTTGATAATCCAGAAGTCATTAGGTTTATCCTGAATAGATTGAATGATGACATTCTAACTCTGGATAAACCCTATCTCATTTTGAAAGAGGTGATTAAGAATCTAACTAGATTATGCAATGTTGGGGATATACTGAAAAGAAGTCCATTCAGAACAAAGAAGTTGAAACCCTAACTGGAGTAACTAGAGATCAAAGGGATTTGATAATCTTGACGATCAAAGATCTGATAACAAGGTACATTGCGCATGGAATCTCATACAAAATATTTTTCAGAAAAAGGGAAGGCACAAATTTAGTAGGTGCAGTTTACATCTCTCATAAAATGATAATGCAAGATCATGATTTTGACCTGTGCGGATTGCTAAAAGATCAATTGATGGAAAATGTGCAACTAACATAGGAGGCATATTACCCCTTTAGGTTTGGTACCTTGGTTATATTTCTTGTGATGAATTTTATGAATTGCTTGCCATAGATCAATAATGTTGTATGGAAAGAGAATGAACCGATTTGTAAATAGATTTCTGAACACTCTAATACTTTGGAAAATTGTAAGCAAGAGTATGCAAATTTCTTTAAATAATTGCTAGGGAAGTTTGGAGCAATTATCATTTTCATTCCGGTAAGAGCACTTGAAGTTGGATCCTCTTCCAGTGAGATGGAAAGGAAGAAGAAAAGAGCACAAGATATTTTTTACTACACTCCTTCGACACACAAGACTCCAAAAATTGAAGGAAAAGGTGAAGAACAAGTGATTGTGGACATACCAGTTGAGGAATCTAATGAGTACACTCTAAGGGAAGAACTGGAATCAGTTGAACCGGGTGTAGTAATGGTAGAAGGAAGCGAAGAAGAAGGTGTTTTATCCAAAGTAAAGATACTACAACTTGTTCAAGAGAAAGATGGGATGCAGAAAATTGCTGACATATGGTCTGATAGACCCTCATATGACCAGGACTTGATTGAGAGAACACTAAGTACTTATTTTGTACACAATAAAATTTATTTGGAGAGTTTGTAGAATGTGTTTCCTGAAGAGATGATTGAATGATTTAAGGAAGCCATGGTCTTTGAGTCCTAAGACAGGGAAGAGGGAGAGATAATTCTACATCTAAAGGAGTAGTTCAGGCTATCTCTTACCAAACTAAAAAGGAAAATGAATGTGTTGAGGCAATGCATAAATACAACAAACAACATCTACAACTATTGTCTCTGTTGGCCTCATGTATTTAGGAGATACAAAGATAAGTTGAAGCAAACTGAAACTAAGCTGAACAAGATTGGTCAAGATTATAACATGTTCCGGGATCAGGATGGTGCAGTCAAGAAAAGGATTCAAGAGTTGCACTCTGAGCATACAAAAGTTCAATTTACCATAAACAACCTTATGGGCACCCTTTGGAAAGTGAAGGATTTAACCGAATGCAGACTAGAGTAGTTAATTGAGGTTCTAAGGAAAGGAGAAAAATTAGAAGAGGCAATCACAATTCTAGAATCTCTCATCCAGATTATCAACCAAACATCTGAGAACAACAACTTGATCTTAATCATTGGGATTTCAATAGAATCTTGGAGGAAATTTCTTTTGGAAATGAAAGATAAGTACAAGATAATTTTCTAACTTGATTAGCAGTTGTATTTCTTCAAATTTTGATCCAATTTTTGAATTAGCAAGGGGAGAGATCCAAAATATGTTTTTCTTTGATGTCAAAGGGGGGGAGAGAGCAGTGAAAAATGCTTTATCATTCTAAGGAGGAGTTGTGTTTTGAAATTTTGAACTCTGGTAGCGTAATCATATTGGTTCCAACACTTAGTCATTTTTCACTAAGTGTTGCCATCAATGTCAAAGGGCGAGATTGTTGGCATATGACTTCTAGTGTTGTCATTGATGGAAACCTAAGTCATTATTCTGGTCTGTAGATCAGAATTTGTTCATATCGGTAGGAAGAGTAATGAACAAAGTATTACTGGAAGAAAGAATGAAGAACAAGGTATCCAATTAGTATGTCGATCTGTATGCTTCACTGGATTATCATTTTGAGTTGTGGATCTTGGGGAAGGTTGTTAAGTATCTATATTATCTTATTGTTAAGTTTTGTGATGTCGTATTAATCGGTGTATAAGTTAGGAGATCCGACAGGATGATTTTCTGTTTATTAGCTCACAGTGGCTGACTTTGAAGGGTACGCATCAAATATTAAATGTGGATTGAGCTGACTATTGGAAAATATTTTTATTTTTCTAAAGCTGACATGAAGCGACTAAATCTTTGATAGCAGATATATATAAGAGATCAGTTAATTCATCTTCAAGAGTGAGTGTTTGTATGATTGAAGTGTGTGAATAGCAGAAGGGTTGTTGAGTGATTTGGCACAATTTCACTTGTGCAGAAGAGGATTTTTGTGAAGCAAATTAAGGCAGAGCAGAGCGAAGTGTAGAATTAGACAAAAGGTCCAAAATCTGATCTATGAGCCTCAATGGAACTGAAACCAAGCATTTGTAGATGCTACTTTCTCAGTTCAACTCTTTGTTGTAATCCAAATATGTTGTAAGGTAGTGAGCCTTCTTGATTTTGAGTAGTAAGCTCTAGGTAGTGTGCCTGAATGCATGTACATTCCCCTTTTTCTTCATACTTTTAACAGAGTATAAATTGTGGATTAACCTCCACCGTGGTTTTTCCCCTAATAGGGTTTCCACATAAAAATCTTGGTTTTATGGAGTTTTGATTGTTTCCTTCATGTGCTTCCATCTTTACTTTTGTTTACATTTTGTAAATGGTTTAAGATCTGGATTGCAATTTAAATATTGTTGAACATTGATTCACCCCCCCCTTCTCAGTGTTCCTGAGTCCAACATCTTTGTGTCCTCCCCTCTTGAACTTGAATGCATATATTTCCTTTTATGTTCAATTTTTGCATTTTTTGTTAGGTTTGAGCTTCAAAATAATCTCATGGAGTGTTGAAGGATAAAATATTTATTTTTTCGAGACTTGGGTTTCGTTTAAAAAATTAGAGGCAATAGGGTGTTAAAATTATTATATTGCAAACTTCAAAGTTTCAAGGGTTGAAGGGGTCCATTGATATGTTATATGGAAATTTTATATTAAAATAAATTAAAAACCATTTAATTTACTCTATTTAGATTCATAGGGAAGTGTGCATAAGAAAAATGACATTTGGCATTCCATTCTTTTAATTTGCATGCCTAGAACAGAGGAAAAGACTAGTGATTTTTGAAAAAACAATTAATGATTTAAATTTTCAATTTGGAGTGAATGAACACAAATTAGTTCATGATTTTAGTCATTTTTATGAGGCATCTACAGAGAAAGCCATAGTATATGGTGCAGAAAGCTTGGGTTCCATATTTGGAGGCATTTAATGATGAATTTTAAGCATATATAAAAGAATTTCAAAGATGCTTGGATGGAAATTAAAAAGCATATTTGGGTGCCACTTTTTGGTGCATCATAGAGCTTTAACCCTATTTAAATACAACCTTTAATGGTGTTAAGAAGAATCAATAAAATCAAGGTTCAAGAAAGTATTTGTAGGTTTCTCAAAAGGATTGCATGAGAAAAATTGAAAGAAATCAGATTGCGAAGAGGAGAGGAACAAAAGAAGAGAAGAATAAATTTGAAAGAGTGTTGTAGGTGTTAAAGGAAGACATGAGAGTTGTAGGATGAAGGTAAAAATCATATTCCAAAATAGGATTGAATGCAAGAAGGTGTGAAGGCATGAGGGTTTGAAGACTTGCAGGCAGGAGGTGTCTAGAAACCCAAGAAAAATTTTAGAATTTTATTTCTTGCTAAAATCCTCTATATATATAATCTTTATTGAGGAATTTTTTTTTATGAATGCACATATGTAATTTTTAATAAATATATGTTCCATATTTTTCTAAAATATTTATGTTAATGTGGATTGGATGACATGTTAAGGCTACAAGATTAGGTAGTTAGATAAGACCCCCCAATCTTGGCTGCATCATTTTTTCTAAACCCCCATCTTCCAATAAATCCATCTCTACCTCATTATTACCTAATTCTCCTCCTTCTCACCTATCCTTTTTTATTCCACCATATGATCTTAGTTCACCTTATTTACCATTATCTCCCCACCACTCCATACATCCCTTTATCACCTCCAAACCCTATCCCATCACACCCTCCATTATCTCCATAAATAATTCCATATTTCTAATTATCCTCTCCCAATCATATTATATCCTTCAAACAAAAATTACCTAAACTAGACCAACCACCATTAATCATCCCCCTACAAGGGATATTTTACTTCCCTCGATAAGCTATTGTAGCATTATAAATTGTCACCCTTGATAATTTCACACTATGTTTCACTCCCCTCTAAGTGATTGGACCTAATTGTGCTTCTAATTTCTTAAATTATGTATCCCATAGCTTATTTTAACATTTATCAAGAAATCAAATGTGTGAGATCCAAAGACACATTTATTATTTTGCTCCTAGCACTTTGGATCTCAAAAATTGGGGGATCTAGACTAGGGCATCCTTGTTCCCTAGTCCCTTTAATGTGGCCCCAAAATTCAAAGTGTTGGTGGTAATAATTTAATATTTGAAATTCAAATTCTGATTATCAACTATTGAGATTTATTTTTTAGGAAATTAGAGCAATTTCATATAAATACTATGTATTCCCACAATTTCAATTAACAACTAGCAAGAAGGAGAAATTATTGAGAAAAAGAAAGCATCCTAAAATCATTCAAGAGCAACATTTAGAGATTCATTACATCATTTCAACTTTGAAGAATCATGTCAAGTTTTATGTGAGTTTGTTCATGTTTATGGATACATTTTGTTTGTGACTAACCATTGTAGGTCTTTCAAGCACATCAAAACAAGTAATCAAGCCTTGACGAGATTTGTATGAATTCAATCCTTCAAGGAGATCAAATTTGAGTGGTGATTTGCAGTCAATTGTTGATTCATCATTCATTTTTCATTTAGCCTATATCCCTCAAAAGGATAAGTTCTCTTTGTCATCAACTTTTCCATTGTGGAGGTAGAAACACCAACATGATGTTTGACTGAGGCAAGCCCCTATGAACAACCCTTCCTCTCCTTTTGAACGTGCAGGTATAGATCTAAATAGGATTGATGAAATATTTGAAGGAAATTTATTCATGCATGCATTTAAACCCTACAACTTGATAAGATACAAAAACTACAATATCGCATCAATAGACAAAGATCTGACAACGAGATTCAAAATCAGGAAGCTACAAATTGGGTACATGAGGATTATGAAAGTAGATTTTAGTTTCATATACTTGGAATAGGGTATTTGTGTGCCCTATTCCACCTAAAAATAGCTCATGTTTAAACTATAGGTGCACAATACTCTGCCCTCTTTAGATCTAGTCTCAAATTTTGACTTTCAGTTTCCAACTTTTTGTGCTTGCATCAAAACAGTACATTGTCATAGTCATTTAGTTACATCA
The DNA here is from genome assembly GCA_007258455.2 of Sequoia sempervirens. Lineage (NCBI taxonomy): Eukaryota > Viridiplantae > Streptophyta > Pinopsida > Cupressales > Cupressaceae > Sequoia > Sequoia sempervirens. The sequence goes on along the minus strand of VDFB02271358.1, from coordinate 992,497,138 downwards.
TTATGTTTTAATTTCAAATTCATTATTAATCACATCTCTCATACATTCACCCACAACACATCCACAACAAAAAGGGGTTGATTGACTCACCTTTTAGGTTGCAAGTCAATTTTATCCTCAAGCCCCTAATCATAAATGATATAGTAGCAAAAAGTGCTTTAATCCTAGGTGAAGTCCTAGGGTTTCACTTTTCCACCTTATCACCTATTATTCAATGCCTTTATTGATTCTTCTAATGAAGATGCAATATATTATCCCTATGATAGTGGTCCATATGATGAATACTATACTACCTTCTCCCATTCTTATGTTTTTAAGACCCCCATAAATGACATCAATATTGAATGATTTATTCTATATGAAGCCTCTCTTACACATTCTTATATCCTTCCATGGGATGAGAAACATAATGACAAGACCATATAACCAACCTACCCCATGTGTTCCCATCATAATGATCCATATTCTATACTACTCCATAAATCTTAGGATTTTTCACTTTCCCATGACATTTATCCCTTCACCTTCACCCCAAACACCTATGTTCCACCTATAAATATCTTTCATCCACCTACCTATGATTCAACACCTTCTTCATCTCCCCATAATAAAAATCCTCATATTTGAACACAAGGATGACTATTATGAACACATGACATTTATCATCCATTTTTTAATCTCTTTTCTTTTTCATATTTTGTCAAATATAATGAATGTGAAGGAATCGTGTTATTATAAGGAACCTAGTTTTTCTTCCCTATATGGTGCTTAAAATTTCACATATCATATCATTGACCACTATAAGTTGAAAATTAATGGATGCATGGGCATAACAATGTAGTTAGTCAACAAGTTTTTTGTTGATTAAAGTGTGTGTGTGTGTACCACCATCTATTAATACCAACAGATTTATATTTTTTATATTGATAATGATCTTAAGTATTTTAGGGGAAGAGAAACCAACCAAAGCATGAATATAAAGATGAGCTTCAAGAGTGAATTGGTTATAAGGGAAAGCCAACTATTCTTTTGAATCAAAAACTCCTTAGAGTCACTAGGCAGCATGGTAGACTTAATGAGATACAAGCATTGATGTCAACACTTATGAACCTTTCCCTATATTAAATCATAATTGTAACATATTCCCTTGGGATTTTTCTTTGATATCTCTTCTTTGGAGAGCCTATGAATCATGGCGAGATTAGTTTCCCTATCTAATGCCTCTATTTGAGGTTTGAAGGAGGAAGAACTAGTGACTTTTTTCTAGGATACAAATTTTTCTTTGAAATTATAACTAAGGATAGAGAATCATGATAGGAACTTGGTTTAAACATGAGAAAAGTTTTTAAAAATATACTCTTTGAGACCACTAATGAAGCAATTGTGAAAAAATATACTCACTAGTTTCTCAAACTGATCAATTTGATATTCCTTTATTGAATATGGCATTTTTATAATTGAGTGAAGAAACCAAAAAATTATTCATATGTAGTAGGGCTAAAGCATATTAGGGATTCCTTGTGAAAGTATAACTAGGTGAGAAATGAGAGTCATATGCAACCATTGAAAAATTGAATGAATTATTTTTCCAATTAAAAAGATATAATTGAGAGCATCAAACCTAGAAAAGTCTAGTTTAGAGAAGACTACCTTGCTTGGGGAGTGGGATCCTTATTTAGGAGTGGATGATTGACCCTTATTTGCACTTGAGAGGAGTATTATTAATTCTAGTGTGAGAGTGAGAAGAGTGTGTCATTGAATCTATTAAACTTTGCTTGGCTTTCCCTATACATTTGATCAAGGTATTTATTGAGAGAGTACAAAAAAAACCTTGGAAAGAGATTTGATACCACTTGTAAGGAACCTAAAAGATAAAATAAATTGAACAAACATAAATGAAGGAGAAAGAAAATCTTTTACTCTTGTTGTAGTACCACTTTGAGGGGGTAATCTCTGAATAAATTATATACATTAGTTATGCATATCTAAGATAAATTCTATTTATAAAGGAATTACACTATCTAGAGTTTTGACAAAGGAAAAAACTATCATTCCATTTATGTGGGATAAATACTTTGTTTTGACCACTAGTGTGATAACTTACAAAGTCTGCATTTTCCTTTATTGGTACAACCTAAGGGTGACTTACAAAACATATGTGCCCAACTAATACTAGCTAACATATAGTGGAATGAGGTTCATAACATTTGTTTGTTCAATCAATTAAATTCCTCTGTTGTCATTAAGATGAAACTAAGAAATGCTTATTCTAGGCTTGCAATATTGCTAAAAAATATTGGTATGTTGTTTTTTGAGATTTATTTAATTTTATTTTTTAATTTAGTTATTACTTAAGTTGGACAAAAAAAATATTTGGAATGAGTAAAAAGATAATGTGGTTACTGATTCGACAAGCTATTCGTTTTCATTTATGAAGAATAAGATTTTCATCTATGTTTTTAAATTCTTATGTTTACCTAGAAACTGTAATTTCAATTTTTTGTTCAAAAATATTTTTCATATTGTGTCATTATATTCTCAATTATAGGGAGTGCTAAAGAGAAACAAATGGATCACCTATTAGTTGAAGCAAATCAAATTGCATATCATTAATCTCTAAATCAATGAACATATTATACAATAATAGCTATGTACACCACAATGTCATGATGAAATATGCATAATTTTTGTAAACACTTTATTACAGTATATAATATTATTATATCTTTTGTAGTAATATTTTGTGTATCCATAATTTTTTTTTCTTTCACAAACTCTATAATTATTTGATTTATTATAATTTAGTCTTATTCAATATAAAAACAATTATTAGCCAATAGGTTATTTACGTGGGGAGACCCCACTGGGATCTCCTCCAATCTGACACCGGGATCTGCCGACTGATAAACGGAATAGTGAAGTTGGGCTGAAGTGGAGTGTTAGGTAAGTCACATCATTTCCAGGTTGGAGTCACTTTTTCAGATTGACAGCTATCTGATCCAAGAACAATCTAGCACACACAACTCCTGAATACGGCGAAAGACAACTGGCGAGAAGGAATAATAGTTGCATTGAATTATGGTCTCCATTGACTATGTATTCATCTGAATCAGCCTATCAGCTAATCTGTTGCACGCGATTTTTATGCAACTGCTAGTTTATTAAAAAGGAATATGATATCCATTGTTTACCTACCAACATTAAATCTCTATTTCTATATTCAACATTTGGAAGGAACAAAGACAATAGCTATTCTCCATAGAAATTTTGAATGTATGGTAGTTAGATATATATAATCACAATGCATGCATTTGTACCATGCATGAATTGTGCAAAAAAAAAGTCAAACAATCATTTACTTTCAAATAAATGTGGGTTGTTAAAGTTAGAAGCATTGTGTACCATGTCTAAGAATTAGTTGATGGATGTACGAATACATTATAGATTACATGTATTAATGCAATACTAATAAAATATAAGTCATAGATTCAATTGTATGTTAAATACACATTATTTTTGTTGAAAAATACAAAATGTATTTTAACACATTTCAAAAATACTTGAAATACACATGATTTTTTTCAACAAAACAATGTACATTTCAATACTTCAAAATATTTTAAATGTTTCTGACAAGATGGGCACCCATATAATTTGAGAATCATAATAAAAATGTGTTTAAAGATTTTTCACTTTCCAAACAAATAAGACAAATTAATTATCTATCCCTGGCATATAATTTGATAGACATAATACAAATTTCTATGAAGAATAGCTCCTGTTATCTCATTATTTGCAATTAATAGTTCAGTGCTACTGCCACATTGTACGCATATGAAAACTGGGGCAGCGTAAAAGGTTGAAAGCAATAATTTGAAAAAGCCTGCCTTCTTCTGTCACTGTACCATCAAAATGGCGTGCTTGTGCAGAGTCATTCCAGGGAGCTTGGAGTACATTTCACAGAGTTTGGAGTATATGGACACTGTCCTCTACAAAAGCTCTGACAAGAAATTTGGGTTTCATTGTCATTGCCCCTCTTATACCTCCATTATGATATTGAAGGTTAACTTCTTTGCAAAATTTAAGTCTCCTGAGCTGAAGAATACAAAAAAAACTTTTAGGAGAGTTTATTTGTAGTTATAATTAATGCTTTAAGGATCTTATTTCCAAGATATGAACCTGGAAGCATTGGAATAACTAATGAGTTATAGTTGTAATGTTATCTTGGAGGAGGAAATTAGACATGGCTGTGTGAATGGAACAACTGGCATCTGCTCCAGAAGATAAGAGAGAGTTATGGTGCATTGAGTACCTGGGTGAGAGGCACGCTACTGGTGACTGCCATGTAGTCAGAAAATGGTAGATGGTACAGTACAATTCCCATCATAATCATGCATTTGTAATTGTGATATTTGTCATTAACATCATAATACTTCAACAAATCATTTAAGATATAAATTGAAAGGTGTCTCACTAAAATAGTAGTGAGGTCTCAAAGAGTACTTGTCTGTGATGTAATTTGTCTGATACAATTTTGACTTTGGTGTTGGTTTTGTTGCTGTTTCTGTTTAGTTTCTTCATGTTTATTAGTTCTGGTGAGGTCTCAAAGAGTATTTCTTTGTGATGTAATTTGTTTGATACAATCTTGACTCTAGTCTTGGTTTTATTGCTGTCTCTGCTTAGTTTCCTCATGTTTATTAGTTTTGTTGATGTCTCAAAGAGTATTCTCTTTGACAAAATTTGTTTGGTGCAACCTTGACTTTGGTCTTGGTTGTATTGTTCTCTCTGCTTAGTTTCCTCATGTTTATTAGTTTTGTTGGTTGTAGTTTGTTGTACATTTGTAGTTTATTCCCTTTCTGGCAGCCTTTTGATTGTTTTTCTATTTGTATTATTATTTGCTTTGATTCAAAAAAAAAAGAGAGTACAATTCATGATACTAGCACTTACATATTGGTGCATGCATTGTGTGAGTCACATGACAAATAGGTTTTGAACACTTCAATGCAATCACAACCATGATCATAGAAAAATGTGCTAAGGTCTTAAATAAGGTGGTGGAGGTGTAAAGGAGGTGGATGCAAGGAGGAAGAGTAACCAAGTGCCCTAAATTCTTATGTGTGGTTATTGTGATGGAGATTGTGAAATTAAGGTATGTCTTGATTTGCTTTGTCATTGGAAATGTGGAAAGTCTCACAAATGATATTTAAGAGCAACCCACCACCTAGATCAATAGTTCCATTCTCTTATCAACAAGTGTAGGAGCTAGCTAAAAGTGGTAACAATGTGAGAGCCACCGAGTATGGTTATCTCACAAACATGATCTCAAAAGGAGCATAGACATGTGGCACTACTTAGAGAAGGTTAAATGCAAGACATATAATGTCCTTCACATATTGATTTTGCACAATAGTGGTGGCTATTGTAGGATGCGGTGCATATGTTCTGAGAGGCTCATTAGGATATTGTGATACACATGTAGGAGAGATGGAGGAACTAGATGTGGCATATGCCATATTATACTTATTGATCCAAAGAGGAGTGCTTTTAAATATGATGATATTACTAGAGAAACTTGTGCTAGGTGAATCCAAGGAGACATAACATGAGAAATGTGCTAGTCATATCAAATTATTATTGGCATTAGAGATTAATAGATCAATTTTGTGATTTAGTAATTAACACAAGGTTTGAGAAAAATGTACTCACAAAGGAAGCATTTGAGGTAATGGAAAGGCTGACATTAAATCCATCACCTCTCATATTGCATATGGTTAACAATATCTAAGAGCTCACCCATTAGGGGCAGACTACAAGATGTAGATGTCCTTATTAAAGTAGTTAATTTCTAGGTTAACTTTAAATTTATTGAGAAGGTAGAAGCAAATAAAAATATGATGCTTCTAGGATGACCTTTCTATTTTTAGTCAAGCATTGATATTCAATTTAAGAACTATGTATCATAAGCTTTTAGAATGAAAAAAAAGTAGGTGAGCATTCCACTAGATTCAATGCAAGGACCCACTTATGAGGAATTGGGCCACATTGAGGAAAAGGTTTGGACACCATATACTAGACTATTGCAAAGAAAGAAAACTACATCCAACTGACTCATGGTGAATTCATAGCATGTGATAACACTTTGGAGGCACATTAAAAATTTCAATTAACAAGTTGGTTACAAAGGATATGTCTAACATGTATATAATTGAAATATTATCTGTGAAATATTATATTCCATAGTCAGATAATTCAGAACACAATGATATATTGATCTTAAATTGGATATTATAGGAATTGATTCTTAGTAGGATCAGTTCATTCAAGATATATTAAGTTGATTCTTGGTGGATAATCTAGACATCTTGGTGAGTTGAGGATGGATGGTTATCTCAAATATTAATTCTAAATTGTTCTTCTTCGTCAGATCATATTATTTAGATGAAAAACTATTTGTTTGTTTGAATCATTTAGGGGTGAATATCTTATAAAACTATAGGTTCAAACTTATGCAGTTGTAACCAAAGGAAATCCAATAAATTTATAAAGAATAAATAATTAGATGAGAATATAAGGAACATATATTAATAGGGTTGCAACATATCTACCTAATAATCTTCATGAGACACTTGATTGATGTCTAAGAATGATCTAGGAAGATTCATAAATAAACTTGAAGTAACAATCATGCCATCCTCATGGATTTCAATACCTGTGAGAATACTTAGATTTTTGGTACACTAAAGTACCTCCTAGATGTTCTAGGGAACACAAAGATACATGTCCACTCTCCATTAAATGCAACATGTTCTCGAGAGATATGCAAACACACTTTATAGAAAGACAAACACTTTTACAATAAACATGCCTCAACTAATCAACCCATGGTTTCTATCAAAGATCTAGCAATGCCACGTACATAGTTTGGAAAGATCATAATGCATAATTCATGTTACTTACAACATCATCCTAAGTGTTATTCTGTATTCTTTAGATAGAACACTATGTGGTTTCTAAGTTGGCACCCATAAGGCTTGTGGTATGTCAAGTCATCTACTAGATCATAAGGTTCTGTACAAAAAATTGGTTACACTCCACAAACATTGTGGGATGATAAACCAATCAAGGATATACTCTCACTTTTTAAGGAGATAGTTCAACTTCCCAATAGATTTTGATCTCTACAACATGAATAATTATAAACTATGTACACATCATTTTAAAACATAGTTTAGACATCAAGATAACTAATAGGAAACTATAAGGTAGATGACAAACAATAATACAAATTTATTTAGTGCATATCATGTATGGAATAGATAGATAATTAAAAAAACATTCTCTATTTTGCATACACTATAACTCATCTAGATGTTTATGTAAAGATTTGTCAACTACGATCATAATCCTAGGTCTTCGATTAGTGGTATTAGAGAATTTTATTATCATATTCCATGTCATTTCATATGTGATTAGAGTACTTGAGCCTTGAGACCAAACCCATGATCCATTAGACTACTTGCCAACCTATGTCAAGATGGCCGAAGCAACACAAGAGGAGATACACACATTGATCAAGAGAAAGATCCCAAAGGTTCTTGAAAAGTGGTTTCATTTACCTTGTCATTAAGGAGATATTTTGGAAATCAATCCCCCCAAGGTTTTAGGTAAACTTATATGTGCCAATATTTGAGGGTAAGATTGATGCAAATCATGTAGATTCTTGGATTGACCAAATTGAATCTTACTTTTTATGGATAATTTTATTGATGCGAAAAAGATAAAAAAAATCCTTCTTTAAGGTTTCCTCACTTATTAAGAAGTGGTGGAAAGATGATGGACTTTGGTAAGATGAAAAATCTAAAGGAAAATATAAACCAACCTATGAGTAATTTATAGAATCCTTTAATGATGAATTTTATCCTAAAAATGTTTATGTTGATTGCTACAAGAAATGGTCAAAATTATGATAGGGACATTACTAGTTTCTCTAGCCCTATCCTAACACCTTACATGAAATACATGAATGGATGGGCTCATTTGAGTTAGATCAACACAAATTTTTCAAATACCATAGTAGCCTTCATACAACAATCTAACCTGTACATTAAAGTTTATTGAAATTGAAATGACATAGGAGGTTTACTAATATGCCAAAGAATTGTCTAGTGTTATCAAACTGAGATATAGAGGCCATGGTTTTTAATCCTTATAAGTTATCAAACTACGTAAAATAAAAGTTCTCATTGCAACAAAAATCCTTTATAAAACTTCTAGAAAGGGTTTCCCTCTATATAGAACCAAGCTCTAATACAAAATGTTACTAAACCAATGAAGAAAGCTTACATTGATTTTTTTTTAAGAATTACATAAAAAAAAAATATTATTTACACAACAATTGATTGCCCATAAAATATTATGTGAGTATTTAAAATCACTAATAAGAAAATTAGCAAACTATAAAGTTGCAACACATAATACTAGATGTATGTAAAGAAACCCTTTTGGGAAAAAATCCAACATAAAAGAGAGGCTCAATGATTTATTAATATTCAAGAGTAGAATACATATGCAATACTCTCTCTTTAATTTGATAAAATTATAGTAGCACTTTTGTACCTGTGAAATAACATACTTCAAAACTACTATTCCATGCCTCTGATTTATGGAAAAATATAATAAGAATACCACAATGATTTCACAAAACAATGTATAATCAAATCATGGGAAAATGTAAAAGTACAATATCCAAAATGAGGAGGATCTTCTAACAATAGTAAAGTAACTCTCAATTAACCATGGATAAGAAAAAATAACCTTTGTACTACTAATAGAAAACACCTTTAACTCATAACTCCTCCATAATAGGGAATATCTTGACATAGGAATATTAATTCACCACCAAAACTCATATAGGACCCACCAACATGATGAAAGATGTTGGATACTACACAATTCTCATGCTCAAGTTGAATAATATACTAAAAATAGAATTGTAATTGCCACTACCAACTCCATATTCTTCATGAATTCCAACTAATATTCCAATTCCACAAGGAGAACAACAATAAAATAATAATATATCTCAACAAAATGGGTGTCTAAGTACCTATTCCAAGATTGTTGGATATGTGAAAATTTATAAGAATAGGATTAAAATTAAATATCACACTATCCTAATAGTGGGGGCTCATTTTTTCTTCAATTGTAGAGCTTGAAGAGATATATGTATTGAGCATCCCTCGAAGCAATGCTAAACAATCTAAAATATTTATTTCAGCTAAAAATGAACTCTAGAGCCCAAAATTTGAGTTTTTATGGTGTTTGCATTTATTTGCATATGATGAATTCATGGTATTTTGGTTCTAGGTATTCATCCATTTTGATTTCTTAGCCTATCAAGCTTGTGAAAACATATAAGAAGGAATTAACTAATTATTAATACTTATATGAGTGTGAGTCTTGTATTTGATCTTATTTTTGTATGATATAGTATGACATGCACTACAGAATGGAGAAGTGGTAGCACTTTGGAGTTGGTTATGTGGTTTCATGTTATAGGATGTTGACTTGGAGCTCCTTGTTGCAACTATGTAACTACCCTCTAGTATGGTGACAATTTATTTTCATCCTCTGATCATGTGCAACAAAATATTTATGTTGGGTTCTTACGTTTCATTCTCTAGTAACAAGAAAAAATATTGGTTATCATGAATATAGTTTATTGTTCTTATATTGTGTTACACCCCATCTCTTAGTTACTGGGTTACTTTTACCTTGTAAGTAAATATGATGATAAACATAAATAAAGACTTTAATAAATTTGATAGGTGAATGAAATACTGAAATATGTATTATGATGTTATTACTTTTGAAGGTATGATTATTCTTATACTGATAAGAAATACAAATGAAAGAATATGTATTGTGATATGAATGCTTTAATTCTTTGATGATACAATTTTTTATGATGCAAATATATTTCATGTGAATTGCTAACTACCTTCATGAAGTACTAATCTTAATGTATGAATAGGTTTGAACCTACGAAAGAGAGGGAAAGTATCACTCAGGAGAGGAGCTTGGTCTGGTAACCCCTAATGAGCCTAACTAAGCATACACACACTCACACCCTAGTTGGTTAAGTAGAGTCGGGTCAAGTTAGATTGGGATTTGGTAAGTAAACCTTGGTTGAAGTCTTGGACAAATTGGGAAGATTGTTTGGTCATCTTCGATTGATTGTGGTTTGGTTTTTGGTCTTTGATTCCATGATTGTTTATTTGGTTAAATTGTTTGTTTGAATCTTTGTATTAATTTTGAGTTCTTTGTGTATTTATGTAAATCAGTGATTATAAATATATAGAATAATGTGTGTGTGTGTGTGGAAATGATAACTCATACATAATGAATGTATATGTGCATGTCTATATGAAAGTAAGCATACTTTTGCATACCCATACACAGATACATCACATGCATTGAAATACCAATTTGACATATGTCACACACATATATATGTATGTATACATTCAACTTATATGTATGTACACATATATATAATATGTATATAATATATATATATATACATATCTACACACACATATATATACATGTGTGTGTGTCTACACATACATAGTCATATGTATAAATAAATATTATCTTATATAATTAAAGTATTTATATATTTAAATATCAAAGAATGTTTTTGTGTGAATATATATATATATATATATATAAATAATATTAAAAGCATTTTTTATAGCACTAATATAAGCGCGGGCTTATAGACCATTCATTATACATTTAAACATGCTATGGAATGAGTTTGGATAGCGCATATATTAATAAGTGTTTGTAATATTAGTAAAGCCCTTAAAGTAGCCTATGTGCATATAGCGTTGTTGTTATACTTATTAAAACTGCAAAGAAGGCGTATGAAGCCAACAATATAATATTTATATGTTGTGCTAAAAAGATAACAATATCACTGATGTGAGTAAATGAAAGCCAACGTGGAGGTAACAAAGTGAAGAACAAGTCAACTCAGATTATAAGGCACGTAGGGATAAATGTTGTTGTGTTTGCATTGCAATATGAAGTAAATGTAGTCTTAAGCAATGTTGAAATAGCCTTTAATTGTGTTATCTTAAAGGGCGCCAATGCTGAAGTGAATAGAACGTATAAGAAGATTGTAAACTGCGCATAAGTCCAATAATGCAATATCTTGGCCTTGAGACTCAGTCAAAAGTAAACTTGACAACAATATGAGAAGGAATTCGATTTAGGAAACTTGTTATTGAGCTTGTTGTTCATTTGACTCAATAAAAGAGTCTTGGTGTCCCTTATAACAAGTCGACTTAGCCATTTGAATGGTGAGGACTGTTATGTGTTGCAAACCTGTAAGTTAGATTGATGAGTCATTGCATGAGGATAGAAAGGTGGTAGAAGTATTAATTTGTTTGCAGCCTTTGGTTGCTCACAATTTAGTATAAATAGAGGTGCTCATTCTACCAATTTTTACAATTCTCAGTCTGGTTACTCCATTATTATTCTGCTGCAATTTTTGTGCTAGTGAGTTGAGAGAGTGAGAGTTTCTTTTCTATTTCGCATTTTTGATTGTTGAGAGATTTGGTGAGAGGTTAGAAGAAGGAATTAAGTTGATCTTGAAGGAAGTATCAAGCGGGCTTGAGGATTTGAGCTAAGAAGGGAGTATAATCAATTGGAGCTTTTATCAAGCATGCTAGTTTCTATACCTTTGTCTTTTATGTTGGAAAGGTTAAATAGTTTTGATTACTATGTTGGAAAGGAATGGTTTTGAGTATGTTGTGATGCTTGTTTATGCTTGCATGGTCTTGGTTGTTACTTGCTTTGATGGAACCTATCTATTAGGTTAATACTTTTATATACCCTATATGGGAATGTATATGATGGTGTTTCTATTTATACTATACATATTTAGTCTATAGTATATGTATGTAGGATGAAATGTGAAATGTGGAATATATTGATGTCTTGAGGTAACTTGAATTTGTTAGCTTATAATACTAGGTAAACCTTTGTGAATAGTGAGGTTAGCAATACAACGATAATGATGGTATGTTAGACATGTCGTCATCGATAGGATGTGATGTCATGCAAACCATATTGATAATCTATACTTGATTGATCACTTCATTGTTACTTTATTTTCAAATGAAAACCTAGGTTGAGAGTAACCTATATGATTGGATTGATCATTTGATTGTTGATTTTATCTTTGATTGAAGTCATTTATTTTTTAAGGTTATACTTCTGATTGAGGTTGTTTATTTGTGAGATTATACTTTTAATTGAAGTCATTTATTGTTGAAGGTTATACATTTGATTGAGGTAATTTATTGATGAGATTAGACTTTTGATGGGAGTCATTTATTGTTGAGATTACACTCTTGAATGGAGACTTTTATTGTTGAGATTTTACTTTTAAAATAGATTCATTTAATGTTATAACATTATATTCATTGTATGTCAATACTATATGTATGCAGCATAAGATAGAGTTGCTTTGATTAGATACTTGTAGCAATATCATTTAGATATGAGTTAATGGGAAGGTTATTACTAGGGTTAGGATAATTCACGAGAAAGGGGATAGCCTTTGAATAAAATACTAATGGTCAATACAAATAAAACAATTAAATATGGTGAACAAATGACCTCACTCAAAGTTATTGGGTAATGAATATTTGGCCAAAGTAGTGTAGGTAGCCACTGTCAATTCACAATGTGATCCAATTTACATTCTAGGCTGAGAGAATCATACATGTAGAAGTAGACATTATGGTAGCTCTAGATATGTAGGACACATCACTATCCGAAAGAAAGGCTATTTGAAGGATGAGGTTACCAAACCAATCTCTTTTCTGAAGGGAGGGTCATCTTACCATGTTTGGGTAGATGTGTGAGGGACTGCAGTAAGTCCATGGTTGGTGAAAAAGTGCTTGAGTGATGCTCCTCCTCAAGCAATTGGAGGCCAAGATTTGGAAGGAGGAAATTTTAGACCATTGGTATTTCTGATTCAAGAATTGAAGATGTACACGCCAGTATTGGGGACAACTAGAAAGTATGCATGTGGAAAAGGGGACATCAAGAATGTATGCACCAATGTTGGGACATCTATAATAGTTTGTATTTCTAGTTCATGTTATCTCGTTGAAAGCTACGTATATAAATGTATCTAGCTATATGGAAATTGTAAATGTGAAATGTTATCTTGAATATATTTATGTAAAGTGAAATCATTCTTATATTATTGAAAAGATTGTTTGAATATGCAATGGAAAAGTTTGGATAGGCTATGTTTCAAATGGTGCATATGTTGTGGAAAAGAAAAGAAATTTTTTATTGCTCATTAGGTTTGATGCATAAACTAATCACTTATGGGTAAAACTTAGAAAAATTACTAGGTAGAACAATGGGTATGTTACACGTGGTATCAGAGCTATCAAGTTCATCTCTAGAGCCTATGAGCTCATTACATAAGTGATGTGTAAATCTTATCGGAAGTTAATGGTTGCAAAGTTATTATGCCAAGATGGCAAGGGGAAAAGAACAAAAGGGAAACAAAAAGGAAAGTTAAGATTCTTGAAAACTTGTTTAAGTTTGGGACTAGGAAAGAATTGTCCCTAGAGTTGAAAACTCCTAAACCAACAAATCAGTATGATACACCTTTGGATTGCAGAAGATAATGCAATTAGGTTTGGTAGGAAGGTTATGGAGGATTACCAATGAGTACCTTCACCCTACAAAAAAGTGTAAAATAACTCAGAGGGATAGAAATAATTGAAGTAAATTCCCTTATTAATAACAACCTGTAGATGTGAAGAGTTAAGGATTTTGGATTAAGGATACTATGAATCTATGAGTATAATTTATTGGAAAAGAAATACTTGATAGCATAAGTTGGATCATAAGTTGGAAACTTAGTCGAAGAAGAAAGAAAAAAAATTGTGAATTAAAATCAACAAGAGAGGTATCCAAGAGGCAGGATAACCCTTGACACACTTGATTCAGTACAAGGTAAAAATCTTGCAATGAAAATTGGAGTCAAGAGTGAAGAGTTAGTGCCTTAGAATAAGGGTAGAGACTAGAATGGTTAGGAAAAGAAGCAACCTACGAAGAATAAAAGCCAACATGATTCCACCAACTGAAATAGGAAAGTTCAATTAGGAGTTCTAATAAAAAATGAGAAAAGAGACAACCAACCTTGGAGTGTCTAAAGTTATGAGAAAAGGAAATTACCAAAATAATTTGGATAAAATTACTTAGGAAGATGATTGCAAGATAAAAAATTGAAAAGTAAAATTGGACTAATCAAACAAAGGGTTCAATTAGAGCATAGCTTGGATGGAGTGTGAATTGAACTTATCAACTTGTCAACAAAAGTAAACTTATGCTTAGATCCTTAAGAGATCATATGAAGATGATCCAATGAGAAATTGAATATGGTTAAAAGTCTATTAGTATACATGGAAAAAAGAATTGAAATGAAATACTAGAGTATCTCTTAGCTTGTAAAGTTGTTAATTTATTAGATCTCATTACGGTGGATCCAACTGTTGATTCTGAGAGATTAGAAGGTGATGATGAATCCAATTTTAGGAAACAAAAAATATATATTCAAGGCATACTGTGGAGGGTAAGGAAGGAAAGAAAAATTCATTCAGAAGCCAACACCAAGGAATGATAAATAAATTCAATTTGGAGAAAGTGGATGATTGTTAAAGGTTCAACTTTGGGAAGATCTAATGTCTTGGAAACTCTAAGGGGGAAAGAGGGAGAGTAGATGTACTCAAATAAGTACCCTTTTCAACGAGGTTTAATGTTGTATCTCTAGTAGGAGAGAATTTTTAACTAAAGTCTTGAACTCAATGACCACAACAAGGTTGGTAAAGTTACAAGGGTTAAGGTATTGGAGTTATTTATGAAAGTTAGTGGAAGGATCAAGGCTTATGACCAATGAGAGAGAAATATTTATGAAATTATTATATACGTATCTGGTATTGGAAGATCAAATGTTATTATCATTGATACTTTAGAAAAATATTAGGCCTTATACGTGATCATGGAAGGCAAGATTATCACCTATGAAATAGGGAAGAGAAGATTCATGTACTCATGATTGTGAGTTAAGAGAAAACGTTCATGCTTGGAAACTAGGTGTGCAATCATTGTTCATATCTTTTGAAAGATAATATCAAACTAGCATGAGTTAACAAGAATTTTTATTTAACTAATATAAAATTCTCATCGAAAGAAACTGATTGAGCTAAAATTCAGATTACAACTTTGGGAATGCTCATTGGAAGAAACTGATTGAGCTAAAAGTTCTAATAAAAAAATTCATAACTAATTATTTACTTGAAAAAAAATTACAAAAAAAATACGACATATCCGGGCATGTGCCCTCTACTTATATGGAAAGTTTTTTAAAAAAAAAAAATTGCTTGTACTTAGGTTGCTCGGACATACACCTGCTTTTTATTTTTTCCTAAAAATTTAGTACTACTACATTGAAATTTCAAATTTTCACCAAATAGATTTACTTTTTTCCAAAAAAAGGACCAGTATCTTAGAAACTACATTCAATTTGCTACAAATTATGTTCTTACATATTTTTCAAATTATTTTAATAATTTATTCAAATTTTTATGTCAAGTTGTCTAACTTTGTTTTTCTAAATTTTTATTGCCACTTAAGGGCCTAGTTTGGAACCCCATGATCCTGCACTGACCCAAACCTTAGAAAGCTTCTCACAAATGACATCACTTATCTGCTTTCCCCAAAATATTTGCTACTGTCTTTTCCTTATAGCATGAATTTAAAGATACATCCACTCCTGAAAAGTGGTGGGAGTGGGTGATCCCTTAACTCTATTGAGAAGAGTTATATCTCCCCAATGAATTTACTACGGTGAACTTTCTTAGGCCACCTTGAGATATTTGGCCTGGGGGTTTTGAGCCATCGAGTGTTGATGGTCCTTTTGCACTTATCAGGATTATTGTCATAATGCACTTGAGAGTCTTCCATAGTTAGGTCAATATATGTATCAATACTTGGACATGTCTAAAGATTTTATCATTTAGAACACTTCATCCAATCTTATGAGCACATTTATGTCTGCATCTTTAACACTCCTAGTTTCCTTGTAAAAATGGGTTGTTGCTACAAGTAAAAATTTTGGATTATGTTCTGGCACCAAGAATGTGGCCACCAAATGGATACTGCTCTCAACAATACATCCCATTCTTGCATCAATTGGCTACTTATTTACCCTTTCTAGAAATTTGGGCATGTCAACATGGCCAATTTTGTGTCCTTGATATAGTCAATATTTGAAGTGATAGAGGTCATTTGAATTAGCCCTTGGTACTTATACTTCATGTTTTTCTTATTTGGTGAAAGATCAGACATTGATGATGAAGCTGCAAAAAGAAATTCCAAAATTTTCCCAGTGTTAGAGAAATTTTTAATCTTTGTGTAATGGTAGAAAAAATTTGTGCCCTTACATGTGTTGGAAAATATTGGGATGCAAGGGCAGAGAAATTCTCCACCCTTGCATGGGGTATTTTAGTTTGGATGTAAGGGCAGAGAATTTCTCT
>VDFB02271358.1:992253512-992480401 GCA_007258455.2 Sequoia sempervirens | reverse complement strand
GTGAGAGAGAGGGAGAGGGGAGATATAGAGATACATAGAGGGAAGGAGGGAGGGAGGGAGATAGAGAGTAGAAAGGGAAGGAGGGATGGAGAGAGGGAGAGAGAAGTGAGATAGAGATAATTATAGAGAGAAGGAGAGAGAGAGGAGAGAGGGAGGGAGATAGAGAGAAGTAGAGAGGGAAGGAGGGAGGGAGGGATAGTGGGAGAGAGAAGTGAGATAGAGAAAATTAGAGAGGGAAGGAGAGAGAGAGAGAGGGTAAGAGGGAGGGAGAGAGGGAGAGAGAGAAAGAGAGAGAAGTATGGACATGTAGAGAGGTAGTTCTTGAGCTCAAGGGGGATAGTTAGATAAATGGATGGAGATAGTGAGAGAGAGAGGTCTAGAGTGTAAGGGATAAACAATGAGTGAGATAGAGAGAGAAAGATGATAAAACTTATTGATTACTAAAATTTGATTGTCTAAAAAATTATAAGTTCTTCCAAAAACTAGAATTTGCATTATAATTCCTAGAGATCCGAAACCACTTTCAGACATCTTGAAACTACATACATGAAATATAACTTAAAGTATAAGAAATCAAATGCCCATAAATGTCAACTTATACTTAAATGTTTATTTCATCTATATGGTTTCATCGAAAGAGAAGGACAAAGAGAAAAGAAAGAAAAAAGAAAGAAAAAATTTCAAAGAAAAAATATAATGCGAGCATGTTCTAACACACTTGCATTTTTAAAAAAGTGCGAGCATATTATAATGCGCTCACATTTTATGAAAACATTCACATAACGCAAGTGCATTAGAATGCACTCACATTTTGTGAAAGCATTCAAATAATGCAAGCACATTATAATGTTCTTGCGTTTTTATTTTCTTTGGAAATTTTCAAGCCTTTGGCTTGGATTTTCCTTGAGCTTCCAACCCAAAGGCTTGGAGTGACTTTTCAACATCCAAGGACGTGTTTTTGCAAATTGTAAAAAAATTGACAATCTCGACTGTGCTCCCCATCAAGTTTTGCTAATGTTTCAATGTCAAATAAAAAAACACCATGTATTTTTTTCACATTTTGAGTATGTTAAGGTTTTCATCTTTAGTTTTTTTGTTAGTGTATCTGATTTTTGTCAATAACCAATGTGTGGTATTTTTGACTTTTTTTTAACCATTCATCAAAATTTCAAATAAATTGCATTTTTAGAAAATAGACTCCATTCTACACATATTGAAAAAAATGATTTTCGATCAGTTATCAAAAAAAGGGGGGAGCATGCTCATTTTTTTGTTTTTTAAAAAATGTCCACTTTGAAAATTAGTTAAAAAACATATATTCATTAAAAATTAGCAAAAAAATTAGGGATAAACTACATGGTGTTAGCTAATTTCTCATTGAAGTGATTTTTAAAATTCTAAAAAAAGGTGAACGTTTTAGGGGGGTCACACCAAACACTATGTTATGTTTTTTTTTTTGGAAAAATAGGACCATTTTGTGTGGCCCCCCTTTTTGAACCCCTTAATTTCTACCATTTTAAAAAATAGTAATTTAGAAAGTAGATTTAGAGCACTACAACTTGTTTTTGTTGCATCTTTATATTTTGAGTGTAACTATTTTCGATTTTAGAAAAAAATGGCCACTAAAGACCCCTTTTTGGTCCCCCATTATTTTGCACCTACCCATTATTACTTTAATTATAATAACATTTATATTATTTCATAACTTAAAATTGAGAACATTGTAATTATACTTGAAACACATTCATTACCTTAATTAAAATAACACCTATACAATTTCATAATTCAAATTTGAAAACACTATAATCATACATATATTATTACTTGAAATCCCATCTAATATAATTTATTGCTCCACAATGTCTCGACAGAACCATAAAGGATTTAATTTATTTATTTTATTATATTTATTATATTTGACCAAAATTTGACATAGTTAATTGCATACTATATTTTATTTCTTCTTTTCTCATGGTCATCCAATGGAATGGAGTAAGCCCTAAAACAATATTATTATTTTCCTTTGGATCATGCAGGGAAGAAGGAAAACACACAACACCATGAATAGAGGGTTCTCTCTCTTTTTATTATTAAACGTTTTAACATATATACACATGCCTATATTTATATGTGTTGATTTGGTCCAATCAATACATCTAAATTTTATTTATTCAAACCTCATATCAAATGTTTTCATTTTCTATCAAAACATAAATAGGTAAAAACACCCCCTTTTAATCATTTTTCAAATGAAAAATAATAAAATTATTTCATCATTGTATTTTTTACGTAACACAAAGGATTCTATTTTTTTATTACAATTGAAATGAATACACTTCTCTCTTCAATAATAAGAGATACAAAAGATATGAACTTTAACTTTTATTTTAAAATAAACGTCTCCAAGATAAGTAATGTAATGAAAAGATGACTCCATTAGCCATATTTAAAAATAAGATTAGAAACCTCCAACGGTGATATGCCAATAGGAGGAGACATGCTCTCCAACTTACAATTATGACCTCTTTGAGTCTTATGAAGCTATAGCTATCTATTGAACTAGGAGAATCATCAAAAATCATACATTATACAATGGAACCAAACTTAATACACTTCAAGAATCTCATTCATCTCCTCAAAGATCACATATCTTCCAAGAATACAACCCACTAAAATGAAACAAATAACTATATTGACAATACCATATTCACAAAACAAAGCACATCAACAAGAACACCCACAAAACACTTATGCAAGAAATGATGCAAGGAGTTTGGGAGGACTTGTCTCTCTACATGAGCTTGTAGGGATGAATAACCCCCCTCCTCCAAGCCAACATCAAATTTCTTAAATCTCATTACAAGAACCCTTCTCTCCATATCTTCTCAAACTCAAGATTCCCTCCAAAAACAAAACTCAAAAATAAAAATGATAAGGTAAGAATCACCTTCTCAAAATTGAGAAGAGGTATAATTAAGGAGTGTCATGCCACTTATCCTCACCAAATGAGAGGATGACACATGGCCTCCAATTTACCCCCTTATCCTCACTCAAACCTTAAACAAGGTCGCATGCTTCCCTTGTACTCATGTACATGTGTGACATAGGGAAAATGGATGTATTTGGCACAACCCTCATCCAAACCTTGGTAGTGGAGCTTAGATAGTGACAAGTCAACACTCCATCTCCTCATACTTTAAATCTCGTCACATCTTTCCAAGAGGCTTTTTGAAGGGTCAAATCATGAACAAAGGTTAAGGTTACTTATCTAATAAGCCCTCACCCCAAATTTACTTACCCAAGGGATTTGTTTTCACTCTAGAACTAAGCAAATTGACCCTTTAACCCTTTTTAAAATATCTCTTAAAATAAAATCTAAAATTGAAAGAAAATGAAAGGAGCTCTTATCCCTAATACAACTTACACATCTTAAACACATGATTTCCAAATCAAATAAGTCATCTACATAAAAAAATACTCGACTCTAGATATTAAACCACAACATTTAACTCTCTAGGAAAAAAGATCACATCTTAAAACTTCAATAAGTGAAGTGCCTCAATAAGGTTTTTGATAATTCTCCCATTCCCCATTGATCCTTTTTGCATATTAATCACCATGTCAACATGTTAAATATATGCATAGTCAAAGAATCATAAATAATCATATTTGTTCACTAATTTCACTAGATTAAAATTCATATTTTAGTTAATGATAATTCATATTTAAATAATTTCCTACTTATCATACCAAAGAAATTTGGATCCACCTTTAAAAGGATGAAGCCATCAAAGTTAGGTTTATCATTTATTTGTTCCACCTACTTATCTTTGAACATATTTTATTATTAAAGATTACTATTCAACACGATATTAGACACAAGTAACTTACCATCTCTACTCACTTGAGGTTCATCTTTAGTACAATTAGTGTTACCTTCATTTGCACTTATATATGATTGGCTATCAATCCTCTTTGGTCCCTTAGAAAAGATTAAAGATCCCAGTCCCACTCATAGGTAGCATCTTCATCAAGATACATAAGACACACTAGTAATTCATTAGACTAAAGCTAAATACAACATTCATTACCTCATGTTCAACCAAACTCACACATTACACGTTTTCTCTTGAAATAAATTCAACTTCATAAGGTTGTGACCAACATTAACTAGGTTATCTATTTACCATTCTAAATTTTATAATGTAAAGTAAATCATATTAGATTTATAAACTACATTTAAAGAACTAGAAGTTCTAAGACATAGTCATTTGAATTTGGAAAATTCATTTAGAGTGTAAGGCATGTAACGAGGTACAAAACTTAGTGGTATCCCATTATATTAATTTATAATACAATTTTCAAGTATATGGTAATAGAAAACATATTTACAACAAAGTGTTTAGACAAAGAGGGAGAGAAAGAGTTACCCACAAGGTTCACCAACATGACCGATGATATCCATAACATGCCAAAACAAGGTTGTAATATTAATCAAATTGATTTGGTTAACTAGTAATAATAGAATCCATGAAAGGAAAAAGGAGTTGCAATAGTTACACTTAAGATTAACTAGTAATAATGGAATCCACCAAAACTGTTGATTGCATTCCCCCTACAACCTAGCCCCTCCCTGCATATGAAATCCTATGTGGTCGATATTGGTAGTATCTTCTTCTGGCTCAAGCTATAGAATTATCCTCCTTTGTTATGTGTTATTATTTTTGTATAGTCAACTCTCTTGACATATTCTCTCCAAATGGCCCTTGCCACCCTAAAGTTGATCTAAGAAGATTTTGGGATGTATTCTATTACAAACTAAGGAAATTATTCAAATATTTTCATTTGGTAATCACTCATGCAATTGATAAAATCATAGTTGTATACTCCCCCTTTAATTTGTTCCTCCATATATTTCTATCTCTAGTGGGAGTTATGATGGCTAGTCAACATACTCCCTATATAATATTTCTCCCATGTAATTAGCAAGTATTTGTTCTAGTTTTTGTTGTTGTCTACTATTATCTTGTGGTTCTCTCTACTACGCTATTACTTCTTACAGTAATTTGTTATTTTTGTTGCTAGTTTCCTCTTGGTCCTTTTGATCTCTAGATGTTTAGTGTTAGTTATATCTTTAGTTTCTTTGATTCTTTCATCCTTGTATGTATTTCAATTCCTTCTTTTATTATATAGGTGGTCCCTGATTACCCTTTATCGAGAAAAAAAGATACAATTGTAAATATTCAATGGTTCTCCAATTTGTTTGGTAGAAAAAAAAAATATAATATTTTAGAAAGTTGTACCCAATGTAGACTCCTTATTTTATTGATATAATATCTCAAAAAATTTCAACATATTATTGTAAAGATATGGATGTATTTTGTATTAAAATTAGGTTTTATGAATAACTTTAATTAAGAGTCAGAATATATTATGCAATGAAAATTTGAAATTTAGAAATAAGCATCTATGGTTGAGTTTGGTGGTCAATAAATATGATGTTATTTTTATCATAACTTTGTGAATCATAATTTAAAATTGAAATACCTTATATGTTGGAAGAAGAATGATGAAATATAAACTAAGCTGCTCTAACAATTTGGTGAATCAATTTTGTGTGTCATGGAATCAACCTCAAGCACCATGGATCTTATCAATGATGTGTGGATTTTAACTAGTTGATTGTGGACTTTTCTGGCTTATTTCATCTCGATCACTAATTCCTAAGGGTGCACAAGGATTGTGGTATTAAAATTACATAGGAGAAATTGTCAAATTGTAAGGGTGAACACCCTTGATTATACCAACAATTACAATAAGGTAAAATATTGAAGAAAACACTCTTTAGTCATGTAAATATCTTAAAATGATTTAATATAGAATTATGTTTCTTTTAGTGCTCCAAATTGAAGTGTCCCTACAATAATTCTCTTCTCAATGCATACGATTTTTAATATGAATTACTTGTGAATCAATGCACATAAAATGAAATTGAATACCAATAAATAATAATTGCATGCAAACATGTATTAAATTAGCCCATAAAACTAATAAAATAGGTAGAGTCAACAATGATTCAAAGTTTTAATTTTTGAATTTTGGGCTAGTTCTACATGGTGTGAGATCACTCTTGTATGTTCCAAGATTAACCAACAATAAAGCAATTTGGATTTTGAATGGGTGTTTAAATGCATGGGAGTGTGTGTGAATATGGATGTAATAAATAGTGAATGTATATTTCGATAGGTTAAGGTCAAATTCAAGAAGTATGTTTAGGTGAAGAAGGGTGAATGATCAAGGAATGAGACCGACTTTACAAAAGAATGTGTTATTTGTCAATATATAATTATATTGAACCATTACACCAAAAGGGGCTCCAAACTAGATGGGAATTAACATGTGTATGCAAAACTTACCATTATATTTATTATTTGAGTATTACAAAGGTAAAAGTAACCTTCTTAAATTAACCTACCTGCTAGCTAGAGTAATGCAAATAATCAGACATAGATTAACCTAAGTAAATTAGAACTAGATAAATATAAAATAATTAATTTTTTTTTAAGGATACAAATGAGAGGTATGTATACCTCTTAAACTAAAGATAGTGAATGTTGATGATTCATATAATTAATTCACCAAAATGTAGAAAATTAAAGATCTTGATGTTCTTATTTTCCTTGAACTTTACATAGACCTAGATTATGTATTGAACCAACTCCACAATTTAGGATCAATCACATGTCATACAAATCTAATCTCTAGAGCAGTACTAATATGGCCAAGTGTAGACTTAGAGGATTTGATTGAATTTGATTCTTACTTTATATTAACATGTAAATGTTGATGGTACCTTGGAAAGATTACTGAATTAAGAGGGTTCACATTAGCCTTAATCAACCTCCTTGAATTACTAGCTTTAAAGTCATGGGGAAGTGTTGTCAAACAAGAAGCAAGCGAGCAAGTGATCTAGATACAAATTATGAAGCAAGTACTATTTTTATAGTGCTCCAAATCCAAATGTTCCTAGGAATGCTCCTTGTAACGTGAATAATGATTAATGCCTCTAGAATGTGAACCAATGTCTTGAAATATCAAGACATAACAATGAGTCACACAAACATGTACTAAGTTGACTCCCAATAGCCAATGGAAAAGGGCAAGTGTTGGAAATTTTAATTTTAAATTTTGGGTTATATTTGTGCCATCTAGGATCAATCCTACATCATAAAAACGAATAAGGATGGGGATTCTAACTCTTAAGATCAAGAATGGATATGTAGAAGTGTGGGCCAATAATGAGGTGAATGTGTGGGAATAAGTAGAGATAGGGCTAGGAAAGTTGAATAGATAGAAATGTGTATAAGTGAGTAAATAAGAGTGGATTGGGAGTAGAAAAGAAACCAAACCTTACAAAAAAGTGTGCTAGGCATCACTATGTAGTTGTATTAAGACATTCTCTTAAAATAAGCTTAAAACTAAATATGAATTGACATGGTATGTAAATTTCACCATTACAAGTATAGATGATTTCCACTTGCAATAGTACAATATACTTTCTACTATTTGATGATCACATCTAATATTGACAATTGTATTATATTTAATGGAAATCACTCATTCAACATGATAACTATTTTTACCTAAATTTCCCTCATTTTTTTATAGTTTTGTTGAGTTGCATGTTATTTTGCACTTGTAATGCATCTGGTTTAATATCTTTCATATTATAAATAATACTCCTCCAAAATAATTTACTTCTTAAGAAAACTTAGTTGACATAAGGGAAAAAATTCTTTTAGATTTTAGAAAAAATTAAGGTAAAAAGAAATCAAAGTTTTTTTTTTTTTTAATTGGAAAAAGAATTCATTAATAGTAAAAAGAATAAAGTACAAAAGGCTCTTCCAAGATGAGAATCATGAAAGGAGCCACAGAGAAATCTACAACAATCAGAATCAACACTAAAAAGCTACAAAAGACAAACCAACTGTAGCTAACAGCTTACAAACTGATCAATTTTCTCCAAGAGTACATAAAACTTGTTCCTTTGTAACAATTTCCATATATGAAAGAAGAGACTTTTGGTGTTTCTTAGCAATCTCTGTCAACTGGGACTGCACATGAGCGATTTGGATCTTGAGTTCTAAGTTGAAGCCGAACTTATCTTTCAATGTTCTAACAAGTATTCACTGCTGCAAAATAATGCTAGAGAACAAGCCATGAATAATAACTTCCTTAGGCCGGAATGCATTAGAGAAAAAAACTTTACATCGAAGCTTCCAAATATACAAAATGATACATTGCCGAAAAGATTCTGAAACTATATTTTCTGAACAATGCAATCCTAACAATGTTGATTTCCATCTTAAATTTCTATTAAAAATCACTGGGATCTCAACCAATATTGTTTGCCAAATTTCCTGGGTATACTTGCACATCCAAAAAGCATGTTTAATGGTTTCAAGCTTGTGGCAAAAAGGACATCTGGAGGAGTGAGAAGGGAGAAAAGTAAGGCGTTCTCCCACAACAATTTTATAGTGGATAATCTTCCATGTAAGAAACTGTGCTTTTGCTTCGGCTTTGGATTTCCAAATAGCAAGGCTCAAACTGAACCATTTAGATTCACTCCAACTCACTCTCCATTTCAAATTTAACCTTGGTTGTATTTGAATTCGAGGAAGAAGCTTATTGTAGATTAACTTCAGAGGGAAGTTAACAATATTATAACCTTGATGCCACCTCCAATCCTTAAAGAAGTTGCATGAAATGGGAGTAGAAATTTTCAATTGAAGATCAAGAGGGAAAATTTCTTGCACCTTGTGGATGTCCTTGATTAAAGCATTAGACAAGTTAAATTCATGTTTGAGCTGGAAGTCATTTTTCCAAGTAAGAGATGAGAACTCCCAAATATCCTTGAACTCGGTGATGCCTTTTTTGAATAAAGTCTTGCTATGTAAATGTGAATTAATGGCCAAGGGCTGTTCATTTAGACAAATCAATCTATTCCACCAAATAGATGAAGAAGAGAAGCTCATCCCATGACTAAAGTCATGACCATTCCATTCAAGAAGAAGAGACACTTTTTTCCATGCTCTCCATATGCTTAGAAATTGTCTAGAAGCTTGAGGTTTAAAGTAATTAGCCATAAGGATTTTATCTTTCCACCCCACCTCTCTGCAAGAGTTGCAAGCTTTGGATGTAGCTATTCTGTGTATAATAAGAGATTTCCATGGGGCTGCTCCATGTAAAGATCTAGTAATCCATTTGGCTATGAGGCAAATCCCTTGAGTAAGATGATCAATCACTCCTAGACCCCCTTTATTTTTTGGTTGAATGCAATACAACCATGAAGCAACTAGATGACTTTTTTTGTTATTCCATTTTCCCCAAAGAAACCCTCTTTCACTATCAAAGTTTTGGAACCATCAAAGTCCATGTTCGTATCTTTTTTCAATTCCATTTATTTTTAATTGTACATTTTTCTCTAAAAGTTGATAGTGAAATCTATATGAGCCACAAATCACCTTGAAGCAAAACAACCTTCCACATAAAGAGAAAAAGCAATGGAAATGCTATAATATAATATCAATAAAATTATTAGATACATACAAAATAGTACATCATGTACAATGGGATTAACCCTTGTACATATAGACAAGGACGAAACCTAAGACAAACTAGAATGAAGACATGTGTCTTAATCCTATAACATGAAACACAAACATTAAATGCCCTAAGTAAACTTGACTAATGTGAATAAGTCCTAAAAAGAAACCAACTAAATAGAAAACCCCATTCACACCACACCAATTACCTTTAACTCTGTATCTGTCAATATAACTCTTTTAAGTATTCTCTTCTAAATTTGTAATCCAATCTATTAACTCTTCGAGATTTAAACTTCTACAAGAAGTAGCATGGCTTTTTAGCCTGCCTCCAATTTCCAAAAAGGTTTGGATAAGTTTTTCTGCGAGTCAGGGCTCTTCTTCAAATAGTTGTACTTCATGTTGCTTCCTTCTCATCATTAGTTCTTTGCTCATTTTTGTCAGTCTGTTTCAATGATACCTAATTAAGCTTGCAAAGTTTTCATTATTTCAACCAGATCAACAACTCTTGATTGTCCACCTCCTCGTCTTCTTCTGTGAGCTTTGAACACTTCTACAAGGTCTCATGGTGGCGAGACCGAAAGGTGATTGCAATCAGGACACCCCAAGATGATTTCAAACGTGATAATTTTCCAATCTGAAGCAAATGAACTCCACTCCAATCATTAACGTATTCCTCCAATGAGGAGTAATTCTCTTTTGGCAGAACCTCTGTATGAGTTAATATCTACCAAATGTACCTTAGTATGTCTGGAGTTTCTTGCTACCAAACAAATTAATAGCAGAGTTACTATGGGTCTAATACAGCTTCCTGTGGATGACATTTAGTTCTAGTTACTTGTACGCTCCATTCTACCTGTAAATGATATTCATGCAGCCTGGTTGGCTTATAGGCATTGGGTAAGAACTGTCAACTTCAGCAATGGATTTTGCTTGCTATATAGATAGATTTTGTTCTGTTGGTGCAGCTAGTGTTCGTATTGGTTATCCTAAAGACCTGTTATCTCTATCCTATTGATAATAGCTGCTTACATGTATTTCTGGCCACCCTTGGGATTTCTGATTGGTTTCCGAACTGACAGTGTAATTAGCTTTTGTTGGTACTCAGTCAGTGACTGCTATGTGCATCAAATGCAGCCATAATTAGTCAGACTCAGACCTAATGGATAAGAGGAGCCACTGTGAGGGTCTATGAGATTAGTTTGGATTTTCCATTCTTGTCTCATCTGTTTACATCAATGGTCATAATTACACTGTGATTAATTTAATCTAGCATATGGTTTGATGATGGATACATCTCAAGGCATTCGATGACTCTATGGGGAGTCATTCTCCACTATTATATTGTATTGGGCCCTTTCCATTCTTGTCTCATCTGTTTACTTCTTTGATCATGCTTATATTAAAATGGATTTGGTCTAGTAAATAGTTTGATGATAGAAGCTTTTCAAGGCATTTGAAGACTCTATAGGCACCTACACTTAGTCATTGTATTGATAGGTTTACTTATGCTTTAGATGTTCAAGACTGATATGTATTACTGTATAAAGACTCACTCATATTTCAGGATACATTTTGTCTCGGGCATCTAGACTGCATAAACTTATATTTGTTTGTTTCAAATATACAGTATATTCTTTTATATTAAATACATATCGTTTTCAGTGGGTGGTCTTAATTTTAGTTTCCATTTGATGGGTCATGCTATGTTCCACCAAGTTTTCGGGATGGGGGATGGCAGGACACGTTTCGGGGACGGCAATTTTTTGAGGGGATTTTAGGGGACGGGGGGACGGCTGTATAGTATATATATATAGAGAGAGAGATAAATTTTAAAAATATAGGGAAATTTCAGATATTGATATGAGTAATGATAATCATAACAATGAACATTAATACTACTGCTACCTAATTGCTTCCATGGACCATAATTCATGTCAAATAGTCAATGTGCATATGATATAAACTAATAAAATGCCCAAAAGACTACAAGTTTGTACTACAAATGTCAAAATGACAAAGTCACAAGTGTCAGCCGTCCCCAGGTGTCCCCTGTCCCCGAAACGTTTCCGGGATTTGTACGGGGGGCAAAAACCCAGGGGACGCGTCCCCGTGTATCACCTACATCAACAAATGTATAGTCAACATTCGGCTTATGGTGTGGCCTATGTTACCATCCTTGTTCCTCAAGATTGTGGATAGTTTTGGTTAACTAGGAATTATAACCTTTAAGTTCTGTGTCCCCCCACTTCATGGTTCCTGTTATTTCGCTAGTTAAGGTGGAATTGCCAGCTGAGCAAGATGAGCACACTGCTGATGTTTGCAATCTAAATGATAATGGTTTATCTGTTGATGACAATTGATTACAATGTTGATTTATACACCTGTTCTTTATACGTACAAGCCATGTTGATTTATACATCTGCTCAATCCTTCACTAAAGCCATCTTTGCACCATATCTTGGCAGGATGCTGTGATTTGGAAGGCAGAGAAGATCCCCTGTGATGAACATGCTGTGGAAACTTGGTGCTGTAGCCCACCATATATGATATTCCAAAGGTTACGAATCCAAGTTTCCACTGCTGTTCATCACAGGGGATCTTCTCTACCTGCCAAATCACAGCATCCTGCCAAGATAGGGTGCAAAGATGGTTTTAGTAAAGAATTGAGCAGATGTATAAATCAACATGGCTTGTACTCTAGTTTGGGGTTGCTAATGGTGTGCATTGACTCTAGGAGTCTAGTAAGGATGCTTGCTTAGCAATGCTGGTACGTTTTGGGTATGCCTTGTCCAACTATACAGTTTCAGATCCCAATTGTTTATGTATGGTGGAATTCGTTATGGATCTGTTATAGATGATTGTTGTTGTCCAAAAAAAGATCAGAAAGGCATACAGAATGAAATATGGACCGCAACTTCTAAGTGGTTGCATAGTTAATAACATTACGTACAAGCGATATAAGCAATGGGGTTGACAAATAAAATTCATATAGCATAATACAGTTCTTGGAAGTCATCCAGAATGAACTGGTGCGAAATTCCCAACCTCCTGCTGCCAGAACCATAGATTAATCCGGACTTTCTCATCCTGAGTTTCACTTTCAAATGCCCATCATTTTTTATGTGAAAAATCAAATGGGGAAAGGAAGACTAACATAAATCTCTGGGTTGCAGATTTGTATGGTCCTTAGTTTTCTGAGTCTCTATAATCAGATAATAGGCAATAATTTTTTCTATTGCAGGGGTGGAGACTGTGGCACAACCTTTTTTTGTCTTAAACCTATACAAGGATATAACTGATAATTTCAACCAAATGTTTTCTTAGAAGTACAACAGAACTCAATACAGTATTTCCCTAGTTTTTAAAGAAAATGTCACCTCTTGGGATTGAATGTTGAAAACGGTTTAAGTTGTGTCTTAAGAAGCAGACATTGTGAAATCAAAGTGTGTTGTAAAGTTGTAAACAATCTGAACAGCATACACCGTTGACAGAGATCTCGTACTCCTAGTTGCATTGATTGAGCAAATTCAAAATACCACACAACAGAAACACTTGTTATTGTAACACAGCAAAATAAGGCAGAAACCAGTTAAAGTCTCGCTGAAAAAGTAGAATATTAATAAAATTACATCATGAAGTTTGCTACAGGAAGGAGACAAGAAGATTTTCCTCAAAATATGTAAATTTCTGATTAAAGAATGCAAACTTATAAGACTCGAAGCAAATTGATCCTGATGAGTAAAGCTAATTTTTTCGCTCCTATCCTAGCAAGTAGCAACTATTTAGATATCACTCAATCTTTGTACACTCAGATGAGTGTTTTTAACACTACTTAAACATCATTTAGTTTAATGGTCAAATAGTTAATAGCTTAAAAGTAATTTAGCATTTCATCTATATTGAAAAGTGGTGGGGCGGGGGGCCTAGCTCGATTGGCTAAAGCATTCTGTTGCAGGCAAGAGGTCATGAGGTATAGTCTCCCCCCAAGCCTGTGGTACCGGAGGGCGTATTGCACCAGCACCACCGGTCATGTGAAAAAAGTTTACCAGGTGTATTGCAGTTTATAGAGCGACAGATACCCGACCGATTCCTGCAGTCTAAAAAAACAACCAAAAAAAAAAAAATACTGAAAAGTGGTAAATATTTGTCCTACTTTTATTGTTCAAACCTTTGACTGTTTTGATTAAGGTAAATACACAAAAAGAACGAGGAACCAATTGACCTTTGACTGTTAAACTAAATTATATTTAAAAATAACCTCTTAATAATACCTAAGAACATTTGATCAAAAACCCTCAGCCTCCTAAAATCAGCAGAGTGCTTAATCTTATTTGCATTTTTGCTTGCAAAATGTGAGGGCAGACTATAGACAGTAAACTTGACAGCAATTGATCTATCAATTGAATGCCAAAAGACACTTGCATTTTTTGTTGCAGCAAACAAAAAGACATGTAACATAGCTAGTCACCTAATGTGGGTGTGCACGGCGTGCATGTGTGTTTGTGCACGTGCTGTGACTCCATGAACAAACTCTTGAGCAATCTGGGCTTTTCCAATATGCCTACACTTTGCAATTGCCAGCTATGTTCTTTTTAGATTTTTATTATTTATATTCAAACAACGGATACTTATTATGTAGATTCAGACGCTAACCAATTATTCCTTCAATATTACAACATACAAAATAGTGAAAGAAAAGAGGTAATGTATACCAATTATTCATTACACGCATTGATTGCTCGGCTTGAAGTGTGCATGCACAAAACCATAAAATATGTTCCAAATTTAAATCAGAGAAGAAATCAAGTTTTTATATTGAAGTCTTTACAGAAAGAATAAGGTAAATATGTTTTGATGTCCACAGATTTTATGCTCCAAATTCAAACAAGAGAAGAAATTAAGTCCATGTATTAAAGTCCTTACAGAAAGAATAAGGCAAAAATCTTTGATTTCTACAGATTTTATGCTCCAAATTCAAACCAGAGAAGAAATCAAATTTCTGCCTTAAAGTTCTTACAGAAAGAATAAGGCAAATATGACTGATGTCGACTTTATTCTCCAAATTCAAACCAGGTTACCAGAGAAGACATCAAATTCCTGTTTTATAGTCCTTACAGAAAGAATAAGGCAAATATGTTTGATGTCTACAAGCATTGCCCACAACCCACAAATGTGAAGTTTCCGAAACCCTTTCAGAAACAGAGAGCAAGTGATGAAGAATCAAAGCTTCCAGTACCCCAAAACATCCACCTGCCATAACATCAAGCACATAATGCCTACCCAGCAAAATTCTTGAAGTGGAAGTGGCTATGGACCACACCATTATAAATATAACCACAGCCCTAAAAGACCCAACACTTAGATTACCAACAACAGATCCAGGCAATTGTGCTTCCAAGAATTGCAGGCATAAGCATAAATAGGAGCCAATAAAACAAGCCCTGGAAGCATGGCCACTGGGGAATGACCAGCGATCAACAGAGAACACCAAATGCATGCCTTTATTGTACTCTGGTCTGGGCCTTCTAATTATGGACTTGAGTGAGACTATTACTACAAGGTCAAAGACGAAGCCTATTAAGAGATTGAGTAAAACCCACCTGATTTTGGAAATTGCAGGGGAAGAAAATGGAGCGAGCCAGAGAGCAGCAATTCCAGGGATCCATAGGAACTCATCTCCGGAAATCTCAAGGGCTTTGAGAAACACCCTCGGTACTCTCATACTGTGAATGTAAACAGACCATCTCCTGTCTACCTCAATTACACGCTCTATCATTGATTTTGACATGTCTGGGCTCATACCTCTGCAACTAGGAGTTGGGTTTGCATTTGGAATTGGATTTGCATATGAATTTGCTCCAAATTTATTCATTGAGAGTTACATCTCCTGCTCTGCTATGCTTATCTCCGCTTCTGCAATTTCCATTTTCTCTATAACGCTTATGCCTTATGAATTTGGCAGATTTTATAACTTGTGGACTTGATAAATTACTAAATTTCTCATTAACGACTATGAGAATTTAAGTCTGATCGTATTGGTTCTGAAGGTGATAGATTAGGGTCCAAGTCCAGCACCATGTGAAGGTCGTGACTTTTGAAACATGACAGATTGTTATTATGGAAGGATTTTTGGGTTTAAACCGTGTTATATTGCGAGTTAACAGATTTTAATCAGTAGAGATTGAATTTTTCGGTCGATCCTTGGAACGAATACTTTCCGTAATAAGATTTTTGAATTGTTTGATAAAATGAGTCATCCAATGATATATTGGCTGCCTCACCTGGCTGTGATTATTTGGCGCCGTGTTTGATGGGGGGCACCAGTGTGATCAGGGATATTGAAAAATCAGACACTTCAGTTACGTTTTTTTTGGTTGAATTCAAGAAGTCAGTCTTTCGTCAAGTCAGAAAGAGAACTCCTGTGGCTAGACTTGATTGCAGGTCATTTACGCCTGTGACTTTTTTTTCTCTTCCTCTCAGAAGTCATCTTTGATCGTGGAAAACTAAACTATTACAATTGCAAATCGTTTCCAAGAAGCTGCCTTCACAGGAAATTGGTGTTTGTGAAAGCCTAGGGGATGATCTAGTGCTTAATTATAGTAAGCAAATCTACGAGCGAGTGGCTAAGAAATTTTATGTTAGTTTTTGATATTTTACATAGGTTTTACACACTTCTTTCTTTCCTTTTTTTTCACAATTGTATAATTTCTTGGATGAATTGTAGAGGGGTTTTGAACAAAGAGATCTAATTTAATGTTTTTTTTACAAGTGAATTGATCAAGTTTCATGTGGTTACAAAATAGGAGGGTAAAATTGAAGTGTTGTAATATATCCCATGCATTGTAAAGTAGAATTTATGTGTTTGAAGCCTCAAGGTAGCAATTTGAAGATGCTTGATACATATATAGAGTGTGAAGCTTAAGCCTGTGATTGTTGATCCCAAGAGCCCTTGTTCATTTTATGATGTTGTGGAAGCATTCAAACACTAGCAAAGCGGACAGGCCAAAGGAAATATTGACATTTCCTCTATCACATAGGGCTTTTAAGAACGGTGTTACATGAAACATATTTTTTTGAATCAAACCAAATCCTCATTTTTGTGGATGTCTATCCCTACTTTTTCTCGATTATGTAAGCTTTTGGGGTTAATGTGAAGAATAACATTACCCTAGATTAGCTATTAGCAACAATTTAACAATGTGGGTGCCAACTATTACTTTAATAGAGCCACAATGATGGTTGTAATGGAACCTAGTAAGTAAAAGCCTTCTTTTTTGTTTTTGCTTACATTTATTGATTTCTCACATCCCTTACCCATTATAGACAATGAAATCATGTATATACTAATTGATGTAATAGCATCTTAAGTCAATATTTAACACACCATCTTTTAATCCATTAAAACAATCAATCTTACCCTCATTCCATGACTTCATCACAATTAAATTCATTAAATAATACTTATTGTTTAATTAATTTAAAATGAGTCATTTTCCATGAAATACTTAAATAATCTTGAATTTAAATCTAAATTAACCATGGTTAAACTAATTTAAATCCTAAATTACAACTCATGGGTTTAACTATCTAATCAAAATGGTTAACAAAATAATCAATTTAGTTAACTTATCAATCAAATACGCTGATAAGTTAATTATTTTGGCTAACTCAAGATCATAAATTAGTTAATAAATTATATAATTATCAACTCATCAATCAAATGAGTCGACTACCTAGTCACCTCCATCCAATTGACAAATTGATTGCCAGCTCTCTCCATCACATCCATTATTCAAGGATCAAACTCCTAATCCAAGATTAAATCTCTACCATTCAATTTTATCTAAAAATTTTGCAAATTGGAGCTTAATCCTCCATTTTCACCATCCTGAATTGAGTAAGTAGATGTTGTAGAACCGAGAAACAAACATAGTAAATTATTTGAGCATATCCACTCTGACAATGACGATTGCATTGGTTCAATTTTTTTTATTTCAATAATTTATTTTGATTCAAATTGTTATTGAGCTCAATCAAAAGGTGAGAGTTTATGATTTCATTCGAATAATGATTCTTGTTAGTAGGGAAAATGCCAAAGCACAAAGTAGAGTAGTAGATTCCACTAAAAATCACTGCAAGAGGGTTGTGGAGCTCTAGGATGACAAGTAATCTCCAAGAAGTAGGTTAGAATGTAAGGGAAATGTCTCGTTAGGAAATTATATTTATAAGAGGATATTATGTAACATAGAGGGGAGATAGATATGTAAGAGATAGAAGATATAAAAAATATATAGAGAAGATAAGATAATTTTATAGAAGACACTATGTATAAGACAATGGAAATATAATAGATATGGAGTTGGTTAATAGATGGTGTATTATAGATGTTCTTTAAATTCTTTTTGTTGATCTGTTTGTTCTACATTATGTACTAATCCACGATCCCTCTTTATTACTAAGTGTGGGGTATACATACAACTCATAGAGAATACTTGGGACATAGAAGAACGGTCTATGATCACACACTTTTCTTGCTAACATTGGTTTCATTATGAGGACCCTAGTTAGGTAGTATAAAGGAGATTAGGAAATTAATTTTCAGCTAAGGTTACTAAAAAAGAACTTTTTTGATAAGTTGTGACACTATCTCCTTAGTGCCAACCTCGTGAGAGGGGGTTAGACATGTTAGATTCTGCAAGAAGCGAAAACTGAGCCAAGATTTGATGCCGGTCGTAGATCACATGCAAATTCACTCAACAGATGATCGAAGATCAAAATAACATAATGAAGATAAATCTGAAATGAGAGAAAAATAGAGACAAGGCAAGAGAAATTACAAAATACTCTCAATACTCCCATCTAGTGATCACTAAACTAGCCGAACTAGTGAAGGTGAGAGGAGAGTGCTCAATATATAGAAAAAGAAGGGAAAATACATCCAAGACGTGCATTAACTCCTACTACCCATAAAAGGTGGGAGGTTATCACCTACTTGGTAAATGAAAAAACATGTGGCATAACCTCCTTAGGTGAAGACAAAGAGGAGGTGGAACATAAAGCCAAAAGAGGGTGAGAAACCCAACTACCCCATAACCTACCTAGGTAAAAATAGAATAGTGGTTATGAGAGGTGGCACAACAAGCCAAAAGAGGATGTATAACTCAACTACCCATGTGTGGGGAGAGAGTGACACATGTAGCTAATGTATTTCACCATGTGTCCTCATAATAACCACTCCTAATAAACCTAAGCAAGCTTAAATAATATGTGTAGGAAAAAATAAATACCCCTAACATAAGGAAAATAAAAAACCTACACTAACACCCCCCTTAAGCATAACTTAGGTGGGTGAAAAGGTGGGTCCCAAAAAATGAAGCCATGTTGGGTACCCATGTACATAGAGATCCCCCCATAAGAAGAAGAAGCCCCCCCATAAGAGGAATAGCCCCCCTAAATAGAGAGAGTAGAATGAAGGATTAAGAAGCCCCTCCTGAAGTAGACACTTGTTGCACCCCAAGCAAAGCTTGTAGATGAAGGAACTTGCTTTCTGTGAAGGGTTTGGTGAAGATCTTCATAGTCTACTTCGATGTAGAACAATACTTAAGATCAATGATGCCTTCTTGAATCAACTCCCATAGGCAATGCATATGAATCTCAATGTGTTTTATCCTCTGATGATGAATTGGATTCCTTGAGATCGTATTGCACTTTGATTATCACAAAAGATCAATGTAGGCTTTCTAACTGAAATACCAAACTTAGTGAGAATATTCTGAAGCCAAATAGCCTCAGTGATGGTATTAACTGCCCCTCGATACTCAGCCTTTGTAGATGAAAGAGCAATTGTAGATTGCTTCTTGCTCGACCAATACACTAGACCAAAACCAAGTGAGAAGCAATACACTGAAGTAGACTTGTGATCTTGAGAATCACCTACCCAATCTGAATTTGTCTATCCCACCAAGTCAATATCCATGCCCGCTGCATACTGAATCCCATAATTGTGAGTATCTTGAATATAGTGGAGGATCCACTTAGCTACTTTCCAATGCAACTCATGTGGCTCCTGCATGAATCGAGAGACCATGCCCACAACATATGAAATGTCAGGTTTCGTATGATTCAAGTAGATGAGACTCCCAACAAGTATGCCATCAACCAAGGGTGAAGAACACTTAGCCTCAATTTTGACCCCAAACAGAAATGGAGTCTGTGTAGGCTTATAGTCAGCCATACAAAATATGGAGAGCATATCAAGTGAATACTTGGGTTGTCCAGGGAAGATGCCTGAAGATGATTGAGTGATCTCAATCCCCAAGAAGTAATGTAAAAGACCCAAGTCAAACATCAAAAATCTATCATGTAAAGTAGTTTTCACTGCCTTGATGGTGGACAACTGACTCCCTGTGATCAATAAGTCATCAACATAGAGAACCAAGAAGGTGAGAGTTTCATCCTATTGCAGAATGTATATGTTCGGATTAGAATGACATCATTTGAACCCAACTGTCAAAATGAAGGAGTCCATCTTGGAATACCAAGCTCGAGGAGTCTATTTGAGGCCATAGAGAGACTTCTGAAGTCTACACACAAGTGAAGGATCCTGTACAAACCCCTGTGGCTGCTCCATGTAGATTTCCTCCTGAAGGTCACCATGAAGAAAGACACTCTTCACATCCATTTGATGAACTTCCCATGATGTGTTGCAGCTATAGCAAGGACAAGTCAGATGGAATTCATCTTAGCAACTGGAGCAAAAGTTTCAGAGTAGTCAATCTTGAGAACCTGGGAGAATTCTTTTGCTACCAACCGAGCCTTATGCTTATCAACCGACCCATCTGCTGTAAATTTTGTTTGATAGATCCACTTGCATTGAAATTTTTTTCTTCCCTTAGGAAGAGGGACTAAATCCCATGTGTGATTCCTCTCTAAGGAATTGGACTCTTCTTGCATTGCAGCATCCGACTCGGGAACACCAGAAGCTTCTTGAAAAGATTATGGATTAGAAGCTGAACAAATGAAGAGATGTGGAGCCTGCTAAAACTGTGACCATGTTCTTCTTGTGTCTGATGGATCACTAACCCAATCACCTGCTAACTCTAATGTTTTTCTATCCCAAAGAGGTGTTGAGGCTGGAGAATCTGGAGGAGAAGCATCAACCTTTGAGTGATGACTAGAAGAGGAATGTGAATCCTCATCATCACTATCACCATCTAAAGTGGAGGAAGAAGACTCATCAATATTAGGAGGATTAAGATCCTTTGAAGAACTTTCATCATGATGCAAAGTCTCCCATGTGATGGTAGATGGAGAACTGGTAGGAGAAGAACCAGAAGAGCTCTTCTCAAAATGAACACTCCTCTCAATAAACAACTCATGAGTGGTGGGATGGAGAAGCCTATAACCTTTGACATCATCTGGATATACAAAAAATATGTAAGGCTTGCTCTGTGAATCCATAG
Source organism: Sequoia sempervirens (assembly GCA_007258455.2). Classification (NCBI taxonomy): domain Eukaryota; kingdom Viridiplantae; phylum Streptophyta; class Pinopsida; order Cupressales; family Cupressaceae; genus Sequoia; species Sequoia sempervirens. Next base: position 992,459,331 of record VDFB02271358.1, on the reverse strand, counting down.
CCTTGCATTTCTTTGTTAGAATATGGTCCCATGCAAGAGAACCAAACACTTGAAAGTGCTTAATTGTGGGTTTCTGACCAGTCAAAGCTTGAAAAGGAGTTACCCCCTTCACAAATTTATGAGGAACTTGGTTCTGGATGTAACACGCAAAGTTGATGGCCTCTACCCAGTATTGAGGTGCCAAAGATTTGGAGTGTATCATACAATTTTCCATCTCCTTCAAGGATATGTTCTTACGTTCTGTGACACCATTCTGCTGAGGACTATATGGAACTGTGTGTTGCATGTTGATTCCTTTTGAAGCACAAAATTGTTCAAGCTGATTGTTAACATATTCATCCCCATTATTTGTACGCAGAATCTTGATGAACTTCCCAGATTGTTTCTCTGCTAAAGCTTTGAAATCCAGAAAATGATCAAAGACCTCAAACTTTTGTTTGAGAAAATAGACCCAATTGTATCTAGAAAATTCATCAATAAATTTCAAGACATATGTAGCCCTATTGAAAGATGGTTGTGGAAATGGTCCTGTCAAGTCACTTTGTACCAACTCCAAAAGATCTATAGCTCTCCATGCTTTTCCTTTATCATATTTCTCCTCAGGATGCTTACTAAGAATGCATCCTTAACAAACCCCATCATAAAATTGAATAGAAGGAAATCCTCAAACCATGTCATGTTGAATGAGCTGCTACAAGTAACGATAATTCAAGCGGCCAAACCGTTGATGCCATAAACAACTCACCTCATCTGCATGAGTGAGTAACACTATTGAAAGAGAGTCAAGAAAAAAGTGAGAAAATTGATAAATTGTCTGGACTGATGATTTTCGTTTCCTACAACAACTGTAGACCCATTATGCATTTCACTGATTACCACTGTATTTGGAGTGAACTTAACTCACTTGCTATAACTAGTGTAAGTGATTTGATAAATAGATAGGAGATTAGTTGAAAAATATGGAACACAAAGAACATCCTCAAATGTCCCTTAAACCACACCAACAAAACCTCTCCCATGCACTTCAATAGGAGTGTCATCACCCATAAGTATGGTAGGCATAGAATATGGATCTAAAGAGGTAAAATTATCCTTTGATGAGGTCATGTGGTGCAAAGCACCCAAGTCAATGATCCAAGACTCTGGTTGTGAAGCAACATCAACTGGGGCCTTGCCCTTTCCTTTCCCCTTGCTTTTGTCTATTCCCTTAGAAGAACCTTTTGATGAACTCTGTTTGACTAAATCAGGCACCTTGATATTATTTTTTTCTAGATTTGAAAGGTGGTCAATTTGTTTCTTTAAACATTTATGTTCATCATGGCCAAGCCTCTTACACTAAGAACACTTGACCTTCTCCTTCTTAGGTTGTTCACCTTTTGATGAAGAGGTCAAATTATCTACTTTTGAAGTAACAAATTTTTGATCTTTCTTCTTCTCTCCTTGGTTCTTTTGTTTTTTTATCTTGCTTATTATACCCTTTCTGTTCTTTTGTACCTTGATTAACATCCAAGGCATGTGACTTAGAGGGTTTAATTGTACCCATTAGAACCAATTTGTCTTGCTCCCTAGTAAGTTTTGCAACAAACTCATCTAAAGAAGGCATTTCATATGTGGAACCTAGGGCAAATTTTGTAGCATAGAATGTAGAAACAAATACAAAATAGTTAGGACCAAGCTTAAAAAGAATACTCAAGATCGGTTGCTTATCATCTTTCTTGATTCCACACTGTTCCATTTGTAATCTAATAGCTTTGAATTTTGTGAAAAAGTCTTGTATGGTGTCAAAATTTGAAGGACTTAACCCTATGAGTTCATTCTCCAATTGATGACCCCTTAACTTATCTTGCTTACCAAAGAGGGTTTCCAAAGAGGGTTTCCAAAGTTGTCCACACTTCATTCGGTGTTGTAGCAGACTCAATATGAAAAAGTAGGTCTGGAGATATTGACATACATAAAGTACCAAAAGCTTCATCACATTTGTTAAACCATTTAATCTTTTCTACATCATCTTGTGGTTCAATTTCAAGTCCCATTGTTACATGATGATATCCATATCTTTTTAGATATATTATCATCTTAGATTTCCATTCAAAATAATTATATGGAGTTAAAATTGGACCTGTAGATGCATCCATGAGAGCAAAAAAAAGATTGCAAGGAAGAAGGAAAAGTGTGAAGAAAGAAGACACATGAGATACCTCCCCTTTCCACTAGTCTCAAAAATCACCCCCCCTAGATATTACAATGTTGGCACTTTATGATTAGTGCTTTTACAAGGCTTTTAAGGCCCTTAATGGTCAATATTACAATATTTGATACAAAATAATTTCCAAATAAAAGTCAGAAAAAATAACCTTGCAGATGTGTTTTACTCTTCAATATCTTTCCAACACTTTTTTTGTTTTTGAAAAATGCATTAGAAAAGTGAAAGATATGATTTATTGAAGATTAAAAAAATGTAGCAGATTCAACCTACAATATTTGATTGAAAACACATAAATTTTTAGTAAAAACGTTTGCGGATGGAAATTACTCATTTCTAGCTTTACGTTAAGTACTCGTTTGCAGAAATCTGACACCCGAGGTAAACGTTATGCAATTTTGAAAAAAAATGCAAAATTTGCCTATGAAAAATGACTCACGCCTTTTTCTAATTTTATTTCTGCAAAATTTATCAACTTTTTGCAAAATGTAACAACTACCCAGATGGTTTTTTGACCCTGGGAATAAAACCCAGAATTTTTTTTCTTAAAAACAAGTGGAAGCCAGATTTCTGAAGCCAAAATGAAAATGGCTCTAATAAAACTTCAAATTTTTAACTTTGATTTTCTTACTATATCCTCCAATCTCTTATTTTGGTGAAATAAAAGTCAGTTTTGACTTTCTTAAACCTTCTAGACTCTTTGGAAATGTTGAAAAGCCTCCAATATTACCAAAAAGCTGCAAATCACCCAGATCTCATAGGAACATATATATATATATATATATATAAACCAGATTAAATATATGCTTATTTTTCCTTTAAATTGTTTTGATTCTCCAAGTCACACGAGGATGCAAGAGAAGAGCATACTTGGTTTTTAAAGAAAAATATTAGCTTTCTATTGTCTCAAATATCTCAAAAAATTAGAAAAACAATGAGCTATACTAGACAACACGACTCTGATACCATATTAGATTATGTGAGAATCGAGAACTGAGTCAGGATCTAATGTTGATTGTAGATCACATGCAACTTCACCCAACAGATGATCAAAGATCAAAATAGCAAAATGAAGAGAAATCTGAAATGAGAGAAAAATAGAGACAAGGCAAGAGAAATTACAGAATACTCTCAATACTCCCATTGAGTGATTACTAAACTAGCCGAACTAGTGAAGGTGAGAGGAGAGTGTTCAATATATAGAAAAATAAGGGAAAATACATCCAAGAGGTGCATTAACTCCTACTAGCCATAAAAGGTGGGAGCTTACCACCTACTTGGTAAATGACAAAACATGTGGCATAGCCTCCTTAGGTGAAGACAAAGAGGAGGTGGCACATAAAGCAAAAAGAGGTTGAAAAACCCAACTACCCCATAACCTACCTAGGTAAAAATAGAATAGTGGTTATGAGAGGTGGCACAAGTCAAAAGAGGATGTGTAACTCAACTACCCATGTGTAGGGAGAGAGTGACACATGTAGCCAATGTATTTCGCCACATGTCCTCATAGTAACCACTCCTAATAAACCTAAGCAAGCTTAAATAATATGTGTAGGAAAAAATAAATACCCCTAACATAAGGAAAATAAAAAACCTACACTAATAAGATATTAGGGAGATGGAGAATGGAAAGGGGGCATCTCTAAAAGGAGTCTTTGAAAGAATATGACCCATCAAAATAAGTTGCATAGGAAGAAATAAAAGGAGTAGTGTAACTGTTATCACCTGAAATTGCACCCTTGTTGAACCTGATGTTCAACACCTCAGTGTAACATGGGAAGACCTCCAAATCTGTGGGTCACTTATAAACAGAGGTCAACCTCCAGAGATGGCCAGCTTCCTTTGGTGTCACCTAACTACTGATTCTATAAAGGGAAAGGGAGAAGGAGAATGCATAAAATAAAGCTAAATCCTAAGGTGATACACCGAATTGATAAGAACAATGAGATACTCGAGTTACACTTGAGTACTGATGATGGATATGGGACTGCACAACAAGATTCTATGGATTATGCATACAAACAGGTTCGACATGCACACACTTTCAAGAAGGAAAAATAGAATTTCACAAATTAAAAGCTCATGTGCAATTGAGTAAACACAGTTTATAACCTACATGATACCACTTTTGCAAAGAAAGGCATGCTAACATGAAACAAAGCTATAAGGAAAAGAAATATTTCACTAAGTAGCTTGATGAATCACTTAAAATTGCACAATACTTCACAAGAACCAGAAGGAAAAAAAATGAAACATCAATGGTAATCAAGGTAAATTTTATATAACATACTCTGAATTGAGTTACAGAATCTGCTAATCTGAGAGAGGACTGTATAAGTCACAAACTTTAGAAAAATCATCAGAAGAACTCCTTTACAAAGAGGCAAAAATGCCTTATATACAAAAGTGATGTTGGCCCCTCTGGGCTTACAAAAATATTTTCCTTGGAAAAGATCTGCCTTTAGATCTTTTGATGAAATTAATGTTGCATCCCCGTGGCCATGTCGGTGTGGAGTCGCTCCAGGAATGGCCTCCTTGATCTTTTGGGACGCATTTAATGTGCCAACCTCTAGCCCCGTGTTCACCTTTGAATCCCTTGCCGAGCTGCTTTGAATGCTTCAGAGCTCAGAGTCGATCCACGTTGCCTTCACCCTATTGATCTTCTGGGCACTGGTCAAGCTGCCAATGATTCGCCTGTAGCTCCCTTTGATTGGTCGAACGGATGCCACATAGATTCTTCGGGCGGTCAAAAGTTCCTTCTGCGGAATCGCATGTCGATGAGACACTGATTGTGTCTCCCCGATGTGATTATACCTTTCTGCAACTATCGGCATAATGCATGACGATCGGCAAGACCACATAGCGAGTTACAAAAGTCATATCGATATCACTGAAACTATTGGCGAGATACTTGTTTTTGGGAAGACTTCATGACAAGCCATTAGGAGTCATACAGATATCTCTTTCATCACTAATACCTTGATCCTTTGACAAGACCTTTTACCGAGCACATTCTGCTCTCCTCGATCTTCGTTCATTCCATTCGATGAGTCTCCCGTCGATCGGCGAGAAATTACACCGACCGAGCCCTTTGTCAATGAGTAAAACTCCTTCGGCGGGACATTACTTGGTCGCCAGAACCTCATGGCGATGGCTTCAACTCCTGGTGAGCCCCTTTGTTGTCGGCGAGACATTGGCCTATCGGCCAGACCTCTCACCGGGCTCCTTATCTTTCAGCGATGAGTTTACTTTCTCTTCAATTGGGCGCAACCTTTCGGCAAGACCTTATACCGAACTCTCATCCTGTCGCCGAGACACCCTCCTGTCGGCCAGACCTTTTCCCAACGGCAAGACGTTATGCCGAATACGACCCCTCGGCTAGGCCCCTTTATTTTCTTCGGTGTAACCTTCATCCTTCAGCAAGACATGATGCCGAAGGCAATATGTTTTCCTCCCCGCCAAGTTCATATGATGATGTCATCTACCTTGGCAAGACCCTTTGGTGTCGATGAGACTTCTTGCTGAAGGAAAAACACATATCGAGACCCTTCATCATTCGGTAGGAGTTCATGCTTTCGCCGAGACATTGTGGAGAATCTACTTTCTTTTTCCAAGACCATGAGTCGGCAAGACCTCCCCCACATCGCTGAGACCCTATGGCGAAACCATCGTATTACACCGAAGGCGCCAATCTTTCCTGTCGGGGAGACATCATATCGGCCATCGGGATGCTCCAGCGAAGTCTTTTCTTTTCCCCCATTGACATCTCTCTTTGCTGAGACCTTTTGCACTCGCCAAGACATCTCTCTGATGTAAAATCTCTCACCGATATGTGTATCCCCCTGACGTCGGTCAGTGAGACATAGAGATCTTGCCAAGACCTTTCTCCGAAGGAGATCCTCATGTCAATGGGGAAATCTTAATCGTCGGGACAATGATTTTGTCTTGCCGATAGGTACCTGCATATGAATTCCACTCACCGTGATATTCCTGGGGTCCTGCCAATAGGAAAAATAGAAGAATTTTTAACCAAAATGCATTATGGGTCGGGGAGACCCAAATAATCTCATGCCAATAGGATCCCTAATGTGAAGCATTCAGACTTGATGGAAGGTCTTGCCGATTTTCTCCTTGAAGAAAAATTATGTCAAACTTGACTGAGGCCGACCTTTCAACTAAACTCCCTTGTTTTGTATCAGAGGTATGGTCTGATCATGCACAACAAATGTCCCATTTGGCCTCCTTGAACATCTAAAACACAGGTTACCCTGCCTGATTAAGCCCGTAGGTGAAAAATGGGTAGCATTTCTGGTGACCCTTGTTGGATGTTTTACTGCTAAACACAGAAACCAGTAGCCTAGCCTATCCATTGGGCATGGAGTCATTGGGGAAAACTGAGGAACGGACCAAGAGCAACTTTTCACATGACTATAATACATTTGTAACTCAAGAATAGATCACTCAGACATTTATTGAAAACAGGAAACTACAGAAGGGAAAACTAGCCTATTGTGTTGAAACAACACTTAGGGAATTGAAAAATGCAACTAAACCTACCCTACACTAACTAGTAAGAAATTGGTCAAACAAACCCATTAATAGGTTGGGTAAAATAACTGCCCTTTCTAAAAAAATTACAATGTATACCACGCTGGAGAACAACTAAAGAGAAATGAAGCATGCATGACAATTCAATTGATGGCTGCAAGATCTCTTGCAGAACATATTCAAGCTTACTAACCTTTTTATACGGAATGTAAAAATTCTCGTTCTGAGGTGGAAAGGTAACTTGAGTGTGCTCCTCCTCAGTAGTACCCTCATGCTTGGGTGTAAGCAAGGTATCAATATCTTTGTTGGTCTCCATTTTGGCTAGATGCTTGATAGGGCAGCCTCTAGTAAGGGAAAAGCTTGCACTTTCCTTGCTGATCTTTTGCTCATGAGCTATTATTCTATCACCTTGCTGGCTGGAAAGGTATAACCCCTGTGGCTAACTTGATGGAAGAGTAGTAGCCTCCCCAATATGCTCATGCTTTCCAAAATTAACATTCACTCCTTCAATGGAGAATAATGAGATGGCTTCCTTGAACACACTTTCAATCAATTCCTCAACCTCAGGCTCCTTTATAAACCAAAATGGAAGTTGCTCATAATTCTCATCATCACTAGAAGAGTTACATTTTGATTCAGGCTTGTCTTTTTCAATGCAAAAAGACAACAATTCAAGTGGTGTTGAAGTCTCAAGTTCCTCTGTACAATGGAATGGAAGCTCCTCCAACCAGTTATGACTTTGCAAATTAGGCTCATTAGGCTCCTCCTGCTGTTTTAGCACTTCTTCAATCTTGTGAACCTGTTGTTCCAACATACCATGAGTGACAACTTCTTCTGATTCTTTTGATTCCTTAGCATCCAACTTTGAGCAAAACTGTTCAACCACACTTGTGCATATTTCCTCAAAAAGTTCAAAATTGCCTTCCTCATCCGGAACACACTCAAAAACATCAAAATTCTCACCTAGGAGGATAGAATCAGGTTCAATTTCAGGCTTTTCTTCCTGAATTAAGCTTCCATTGTCTTGTTGATTATCATCTATCAACAACTTTCCAATGTCTTCCTTTTGTTCAATCATTTGTTGTTGTTGCTTTCTATATTCCTCCATAGCCAGATGTAGCAAATCAATATTTTTAGTCTCCTCCAAGCTAAGTGGGCTATACTGGTCAAAGATCTTCCCTTCTTTTACTTCCTGGATGCCAGAGCATGATTTTATTTGCATGATAGGTGAAGGAAACTCACAAGATGACTGAGATGGGACTTTCCAACTTGGAATCCTGAGGGTAGAAGACTTATTGATAGGCTCACTAAAGAGCTTGGAAGGTTCCTCTTGTTTAAAGCTAGGAAACCTATGTCTGGAAGCATCCTCTTTCACCGGATGATTCAACATTACAGGAGGAGGTGAGTTGAAACTAGGAATGGAAAGGGCCGCCTGTGTCTCATACCTTTGTGCTTGATAATCCAAATAAGCCTGACTACCTTGTACCTAAGCAAATAAGAATTTCATTTGCTCCTCTTTGGCTGCTATCCCTCTCTCAAGATCTTCTTTAAACTGACATCCCAACTCCTGCTACTGTGAAATAAGCCTTTTTGGTTTCTTGACATCGACCAACATGCCATACATGTAGGAGAACACCCTACTAACATCATTAATCTGCATATGTTCAAACCACTGGCTCAAAGCCCACAACACACGATCAAACTGTTGGAGCAGGTCCATTATAGTTTGGTAAGGATGCTTTAAAGGCTGATTATATAAATAATCATATTGGTTAACATCAGAAACCTCCTCTTGGGGTTGATTTTGATCAAATATTGGTTGACATAAAGGTTGACCGGGAGTGGGAGGGTGATGGAAATATTGGTAATCTGCTGATACCGGGTCATTTGACATAAAAACTTCAAGTTGTTCTGTATAGCATGGCTAATGAGAGCACGTATACACATGAATCTCAAGGAATGGAGGTGGAAAGTCATTATATTGCTGATAACTAGACATTGCAAGGTAAAAATATGAAGCATAAGCAAGTCTAGATAGAAAACCTCCTTAACTGTAGGTACCTGGGCTACTGAAACTAGCTGATCTTAAATTGGAGTCGCCATGGTGCTATTTATGCTGCCTCCAAAGGCTGGTATTGTTGAGAAAAACACCAGATTTCTCAATATATTTTGAATTCCTCAATGATGCACTGGTACACGGAGTTGTCATGATATGCTAATGTTAACCTCTAAAAGGTCTGAATCTTACTAGTTGCATATCAAAAACCAATAATAGACATGAAATTTTCAAACTGTTATGATTCGAACAGTCCCACCAGATGTGCCAAAATTGTTATCACCTGAAATTGCACCCTTGTTGAACCTGATGTTCAACACCTCAGTGTAACATGGGAAGACCTCCAAAGTTGTGGGTCACTTATAGACAGAGGTCAACCTCCAGAGAAGGCCGGCTTCCTTTGGTGTCGCCTAACTACTGATTCTGTAAAGGGAAAGGGAGAAGGAGAATGCATAAAATAAAGCTAAATCCTAAGGTGATACATCGAATTGATAAGAACAATGAGATACTTGAGTTACACTTGAGTACTGATGATGGATATGGGACTGCACAACAAGATTCTGTGGATTATGCATACAAACAAGTTTGGCATGCACACACTTTCAAGAAGGAAAAATAGACTTTCACAAATTAAAAGCTCATGTGCAATTGAGTAAACATAGTTTATAACCTACATGATACCACTTTTGCAAAGAAAGGAATGCTAACATGAAACAAAGCTATAAGGAAAAGAAAGATATCACTAAGTAGCTTGATGAATCACTTAAAATTGCACAATACTTCACAAGAACCAGAAGGCAAAAAAATGAAACATCAATGGTAATTAAGGTAAATTTTATATAACATACTCTGAATTGAGTTACAGAATCTGCTAATCTGAGAGAGGAATATAGAAGTCATAGACTTTAGAAAAAGCATCAAGAGAACTCCTTTACAAAGAGGCAAAAATGCCTTATATACAAAAATATCTGCCTTTAGATCTTTTGATGAAATTAATGTTGCATCCACGTGGCCATGTCGGTGTGGAGTTGCTCCAAGAATGGCCTCCTTGATATTTTGGGACGCATTTAATGTGCCAACCTATGGGCCCCGTGCTCACCTTTGAATCCCTTGCCGAGCTACTTTGAACGCTTCAGAGCTTAGAGCCGATCCACGTCGCCTTCACCCTATTGATCTTCTGGGCACTGGTCAAGCTACCAACGATCTGCCTATAGCTCCCTCTGATTGGTCGAACGGATGCCACATAGATTCTTCAGGCGGTCAAAATTTCCTTCTACGGAATCACATGTCGGTGAGACACTGATTGTGTCTCCCCGATGCGATTATACCTTTCTGAAACTATCGGCATAATGCATGACAATCGGCAAGACCACATAGCGAGTTACAAAAGTCATATCGATATCACTGAAACTATCGGCGAGATACTCGTTTTTGGGAAGACTTCATGGCGAGCCATTAGGAGTCATATAGATATCTCTTTCATCACTGAGACCTTGAACCTTCAGCAAGACCTTTTACCGAGCTCATTCCGCTCTCCCTGATCTCTGTTCATTCCATTTGATGAGACTTCCCATCGATCAACGAGACATTACATCGACCGAGCCCTTTGCCAGCGAGTAAAACTCCTTCGGTGAGACATTGGCCTATCGGCCAGACCTCTCACTGGGCTCCTTATCTTTCGGCGATTAGTTTACTTTCTCTTCAGTCGGTTGCAACCTTTCAGCAAGACCTTATGTCAAACTCTCATCCTGTCACCGAGACACCCTCCTGTCGGCCAGACCTTTTCCCGACAACGAGACGTTATGCCGAATACGACCTCTCAGCTAGGCCCCTTTATTTTCTTCGGTGTAACCTTCATCCTTCAGCAAGACATTATGCTGAAGGCAATATGTTTTCCTCCCTGCCGAGCTCATATGACGATGTCATCTACCTCGGCAAGACCCTTTGGTGTCAGTGAGACTTCTTGACGAAGGCAAAACATATATCGAGACCCTTCATCATTCGGCAAGAGTTCATGATTTCACCGAGACATCGTGGTGAATCTACTTTCTTTTTCCAAGACCATGAGTCAGCAAGACCTCCCTCGCATCGCTGAGACCCTATGGCGAAACCACCATATTACACCGAAGGTGCCAATCTTTCATGTCAGGGAGACATCATATCGGTCGTCGGGATGCTCCAGCGAAGTCTTTTCTTTTCCCCCATTGACATCTCTCTTCGCCAAGACATTTTGCACTCGCCAAGACATCTCTCTGATGTAAAAGCCCCCGCCGATATGTGTATCCCCTTGCTGCTGGTCGGTGAGACATAGAGATCTCGCCAAGACCTTTCTCCGAAGGAGATCCTCATGCCGATGGGGAAATCTTAGTCACCGGGACAATGATTTTGTCTTCCTGATAGGTACCTGCATATGAATTCCACTTGTCGTGATATTCCTAGGGTCCTACCGATAGGCAACACAAAAGCATTTTTAACCAAAATGCATTATGGGTCAGGGAGACCCAGATAATCTCATGTCGATAGGATCCCTAATGTGAAGCATTCAGATTTGATGGAACCCCTGCTAGTTGGCAATACATCTGGAAGGTCTTGCTGACTTTCTCCTTGAAGAAAAATTATGTCAAACTTGACTGACGCTGACCTTTCAACTGAACTTCTTTGTTTCGTATCAGAGGTATGGTCTAATCGTGCACAACAAATGTCCCATCTGGCCTCCTTGAACATCTGAAACACAAGTTACCCTGCCTGATTGAGCCCGTAGGTGAAAATGGGTAATAGTAACATTGAATTAAGAACCCCCATAGTAAAAGGAGACAACAATATATCTAGAGAAATTGAAGAAGAGATTAAGTTGATAAGAAGTAACATGGAAAGTCAAAATAGCGAAGAAAGGAGGCAAAAATAAAATGCTAAAAGACACTGCAAATGAAGAATACAGAAAAGAGAGAGTGATCATGCCAATATGGGTGATATCAAGCATGCCAATGAGGGTGCTATTGGAAAAATAAAAGGGAAAGAAATTTGGATGAATTTGGAATTTAAATAACCTGCCATTTAGAAAGGGTATGATATATCTTGATATACCTAGAAAGGAGCATAGAAAAATATGGGGTATCGAGGAGATCGTTGGTAGATGGTTGTTGAAGTAATAAGGCTCCATCACTACCATATTTCACTAAAACACCATTAACAAAATCAGATTTATCGAGCATTACAATTAAATTAGATGATAAATTCCTTAATTCTTAAAAAAATTTAAAAAAGTTCTATCGATCAACAAGGAGTGCTTAGAACAATTGGTCAATATAAGTGTTACGAAAAGAAAGGAATCACATATAATAAAATGGTGTTATGAAGAGGCACAGCTCCCAGACCAGGAACCATACCCTATGTCGTATAAAGAAGAAGGATTTACAATCAACAACCACTGCAAGAAGAGGAAAAGAGTCTGTAAGAGCAGTTTGTTATAAATTGTAAAGAAATTTGGGCAAAGAGTATTTTGAGACTAGGTTAGCAAGGGATAAGGGTAGAGAAAACAAGCCTATAATAATAAGAAGCATTAAGAAGGAGAAGAAATTAATAAAACCCCTTCGTAAAACAAAGAAAGAAGTTAAGCATGCAATGGAGCCCTCGATTTAACTTTTGGTATTCGGTAAAGATACTATTGAATCCATAGAACATATTTTTATATTAGAGTCACTATGGGAGAGGAAAGGGGTTAATGAGGATATTTGTGGGCTTATTGAGAAAAGATGTGTTAGATTTGTACAAGAATGTTTATCCAAAGCATGATGTAGTTTGGGAAAAATGTGAATGGTGAATTTTGACACTCTGGAAGTACCATCTAAGAGTGTAAGTAAAATGAGATAATTGGTTTAAAAAAAGGGAGAATCAATGGAGTATGACAAAAGATTTAAATAAGTCCCCCACAAACTAGAAGAATCGCTAACAAAGAAGCAAAAAGTGGAATGGTTTATCTCCAAAATTCAAAAATATATTAGAGCAGGGTTGGATGGTATAGTTTTTGATACATACAGAGATGCAGTAACACTAGCCTACCACATTGAGGCACAACCATGGATAAAGATAGATAAGGAGCAAGAGAGTGAAGTAATAGAAAAACTATAATTAGAAATTAAACTTACTCTGTGTTAGGACATAATAACAATAGAAGAATCAAATAAAGGGAAATAGACAATATGGCACTCTTCCTATTCAAGGGAAGGCCACTTAAAAAATGACTGCTCAAAGGAACAAGGTGAGAAGAGGTCTGCAACATAAAGGGTGGAGCTACAAATAATACTACAAAAGCTTCAATCAATATTTTTTGGACTTTGTGGCAAGTGGGATGATCTCAAATAATTGTCTATCAAGAACATTCTAATTTAGAAATATAGAGACACACCAAGACTCTCGATGTCCACTAAACCATAAGTATAATAGAGACACTAATCACACTATGGAATACATTAAGAGACTTTTCAAACATCCCCTGTACATAAAATATCATGGATATAGGTTACCACCATGGTGGGACAACAAGAATGCAAATGTCATGTAGAATACCCCTCTACAAAACTATAATGAAGACAACGAGTCATTCAACTATAAAGGAGGTAGAGGATGTAGAAGGGGGACCAAAAAAGAGATGACACAACATTTTTTAAATGTGGTAATCCTAGACACTATGCCACAAAATGTTGGTTAGACAAGAAGAAGAATTGTGCATTCTGTGGCAATCTAGATCATGATCTATACGGTTGTGAAAGGGCACAATAATCCTTTCAAAATGTCTCACCCAAATCAAAGAGTGACAAAATTCAAGGGCTAAGTAGAGGGGCCATAGTCATAATAAAAATTCCATAAACCCTCCACAAGGAGCTAGGAGATGTCAAAAGCAGGATAATCACCTAACACATCTAATAATGAGGATACCTCTGGAGAAGAGTACTAGGAGGAAATTAAAAATAAAAAATAAAAAATACAATGTCAAAAAATAAGAAAAATAAAATTGTGGTAATCACCCACTAAGGGACTAATACTACAAAAAAAAAAACATTATTTAGGATGAAGACAATGCAAAATTTGAAGAATAAGAAGAAACTAAATACTTCTAGCCTAGCAAGCACCAATATGATAAAATTATGGAAAACAAAAAAACTAACTATAATTCAATTGCAAAACAAAGAAAGTGAATGCTTTTCAAAAAATGAAGTTATGGCATTGAAGAAGCTCACTACCTTAGCACAATAGAAGAACCTCTTGGTAAAACTAGAGAAATTTGGTAAATATTGGAACAAGAAAGAAAACATTCATAGAATACAAAGCGACCAAGATGAGAAAAATAGACTAATGATGATAATTACACATCTTAATCATAAAAAATTTAAGCACATCGTGGTAGACTTGGGAGCAAACATCAATATTATACCACAAAAGACTCGGGATAAATTAGGAAGGCCAACAATGACAAATACTCCCTACATTATTAGCTTAGTGGATGGCTTACGTATGCAAACCATGGGAATGTAAAAAATTATAGAAGTGAATGTGCAGGGGATCAACTTAACAACAAATTTTGAAGTAGTAGCCTTGAAAGAACCTTTCAATATATTTTGGGCTTTGTTGGGATTACAATGGTTTGTTAACACAAATGGAATAGTAGACTCTAGAAAAAGAGGAAATATCTTTCATGGATGATATCAAAGTAGTCCACATCCCTTTAGGGGATAATGAAGAAATTTTTTGTGTAGAGGAAATTGCATAGGTGAAGGACGAAGAAGATAATACAAGATTAATATATCCAATCTCTAAATTTCCTAAAAAGGATATAATGGAAGAACCTAATATTGAAGGTGAAATTGAATTATAAAGTGAGGATGGTAGCATAGACAATGAGGATGTTTCAAATGCATGGATGCAGGAAGAACCTGAGTTGAGCTCCTAGAAGGTACATAGATTCAGGAGACTTTTTATGGTACAGAAATGAGCTAAGGTACTGTAAAGTATCACAACTAAGGATAATGTACCACAAAGATTGAAAGGTGTACAAGAAAATAAACTAGGTACTATTGTTGGGAAATCAAAACAAATGCGCCATATTCAACAAGGGAAGTCAAAAACTAACTAATCACAGTGGCATAATAACTCTTCATACACCAACCCTAAATGGAATAACTCAAAAACAAGTATCAAAACAACACATAAGTGGTAAATAAAAATACAACAAAACTATGAAATCCTTCATCGTCACACAAAAAGAGGATATGCTATAACAACACTTGTGACACACAAATTTGAGTTTGAACACCTATTTCCTCAAACTAACAACTCACCTCACAATATCAAAAAGGGAATTGGCATGATACATTACTATAAGACCCTGGGATAAAAGTATTGAACACCTTGTGTAAATATATCATATTTAAATTAATATATCATAACCTTACCTACCAAAAAGGAGTCAACGGAAAAAGTAACAAATAGATACACATGAAGCTAAGTAAACGACCACAATATTACATGTTAATAACTCTATCAAGAGCTATAAATCAATGGTGAAATCACCAATCGACTTAATTTTCATATACTAGCTCTTATGTGCAATAAAATATTTGACTTGATAAATTATTCCTACTAGCTCATATGTCATACTTCCTTCTAGCTACTATCACAAAAATGCCCTCACCTACTCTTTTTGATATCTCCCAAAAAACCTTGTCCCAAATAAAATAAGTTCCCCTACAAGCCAATAGATATAGATCCCAATGGAGCCTTCTCTAAAGTTTCAACCAATGTCATCTACATAGAAGACATCTGAAATTATATTTACACCCCTCTAGAACCAAAATTGACCGAACAAAGTTTGAAACCACTCGACAAACCCTACTATAACCTAAAATTAAAATCTATCTTCCACAATATATTCACATCCAAGAGAAGTAGTTAGACACATGGCAACACTTCCTAGATTTTACAAAGGAGTAAGGGTGGGTCTGAATAATCTTAAGTTGGATCCATGATAAGCATATGGACCTAGAAAATCCCTATAGAATCACCAAGGAAGTCATTCAAGTAGTGACTGAGCTATACACATAAGGAGAGGTTCCACCTTAGAAATAAATTAAGAACTCAAAAGTGTTAAAGCTCATAGGTGCAATATATGGTGACAGGGGCTTGGATGTGACAAAAAACACAAAACTCATGGTCAGATACTTCACTATGGGTATTTCCTATAAAGTATACTACACAAATAGGGAAGAATCAACAACTACAACATCAATTCACATGACACATCAAATGGTGGTAGAAGTTAAATATATTGACCTCTGTGAGTTAGTATAAGAACAACTACTCAAGAATGTAGAGCATACCAATTAGTTCAACTATCACTTCAAGTATAGGACCTTAATCAAATGCTTAACATTCTAATTCATGAATAAATTGCTGACTTTTGTAGGTAAGATATGGGACACTACCAAATCGGTAACCGCAGAAATTAATGAACATGTCCAACATTTCCAATATTCCACCTCCTGCATGGCTACATACTAGGGCTTCTTTAAATCCCTTCAATGAAAGTTACAAGCTAGAGAATGCATTTCATATGATGTGGCTCATAGATATATAAAGGAGATAATATTCTTGGTAGACAAAGACTACACTTTAATGGAAGCTATTGAACCTAGAACATCTTGGAAACAAAAACTTCCATATGAATTCATAGATGCAGAGATTGGCTCAGATGTGGAAATTTTTCTTTAGCTAATGAAAGATCCTAATGTGGACAATTTTACAACTTACTTGAAATTCATGGATAACTTGGGGAAAAATATGAGAGGAGCATATAGATAAGAAGATAGAGAAGCTGAGAGAAAATAGGGCTGGGGAAAAGTGAAACCAAAAGAGAAAAGCACACTACTCTGTAGAGGTCCAAAATACTTCAAATAGGAACACCCCTAGCCACATCTACAGTCTGAAGGAAGTAGAAGTAGGGTAAAGAGGAAACTAACTACCATACCACCATAGAGAGAATCATTAGTAGAAGAAGCATCTGAAGAACTCCTTCAAATGAGTGTGAAAAGGAAGAAAAAGAGAAAAAAAATGAGAGGCTTCCTCATTAGAAGAAACAAATCAAGACATGAAGAAGTCTAATGACTAGCAACCAAAAATATGATGGATGAGGATACCTTGTATAGTTGGATTTTTATAAAAGGGGTCTTGGAATAAGCCTTAAAGATCTACAAAGAAATGAGGGACCCAAATATAACTATCAAGGAAGCAAATATTATCTGATATATGGTCACTTCCAATAGAACATTAGAAATTCCAATTGACTAATTCCCACTAGCTTTAGCTACCCCACTACTACAAAAGAGGGAAAAATTTACAAAAGAGGAAGAAAATTTGAAAGAAGCAACAATTGTGGAGATAGTCCCATCGGCCACCAGAACCCAAAAAGAGAAGTTGGATCAAATACAAGCAAGGGAACTCTAGCTAAAACAAAAACTAAATAAATTAATATTGAGGAAGCCAAGTTTTATACAAAAATAATAATATGAAATAAAGGAGAACACAAAGAATACCTACAAGGAAATTTGTGAGGAAGAAGCAAAATATGAGAAAATTCCGTCTTCCCCCTTTGTAGACAGAAACCCCTCCATAGGCCTACAAGCCCTTCTCCCCCTACACCATCCCCAAAACAAACATCTTCCTCTACCACCACTTCCCCAACATAATTTATTAAGGAATTCCTCACCAAACAAAAACAACTACAACCTATAGATTCTCCACAATTATTGCAACTTCCTCTTATTGGCTCATAGCTTGATCTCTTCAATATAACCCCACTCCAAAAATTCCAATTGGGAGATATTTTTCACCAAACTACTGAGGAAGATATTCCAAGACAACATGTGGATAATACAAAACAACTAGAATACATCATCAAAGATATCCAAAATAAGTACCCACAAGTGCAAGGGGACTCTTCCCAACCTCTCATGGCACAAAACAAAATCTTAGCTGATGTAGTAACTCAAGATACATAACTACAAACAACCAACATGTGAAAAACCATCATAAAAGAACAATATAAAGAAAAAAAATGGAAGAAGAGAAATAAATGTGCCACTTATAACTCCACATTGGAAGGACATATCAACACTCTGAAAAACACTAAAAGTGATAAATTCCCTATACCAATTTTTCCTCTAATGGCCTATAGTTACAATAAAGATCAATGAAAAAATGGACTAGACTGAGCTACATATCCTTCAAGTAGCAACATCTTATGATGCAATGATAGATACATAATGGTAGAAAAGAGCATATATAGAAGCATTGCATTCACAATTCCAATAGCTACAAGATCAAAGAGAGAAAACAAGGAACAAATTTCAATAACTTGGAGAGGTGGTTAGTTTGTGATTAGCACACATCACATGACTACTAAAAGATGCAAAAAAATTGGCCCAAGAAATCCAGATCCCCACCACCCTACCAAAAGATGAAAAACTATTTACACAGATCAATGTCTAGAATCAAATTCTCCAACAAGCTAAGGCACATTGGGAAAACACTTTTGTTGACCTAAAAGAGATACATAAATCCATCCTTCTGAATACCTCAAGTAGAGTTGTCTTGAGGGCAAGCCAAAGTTTTGAAAGGGGAACAATGTTAGCAAGGAAAATGTTAGAGTAGTAGATTCCACCACAAATCGTTGCAAGAGGGTTGTGGAGCTTTGAGCCAACAAGTAATCTCCAAGAAGTAGATTATAATGTAAGGGACACGTCCTATTAGGAAATTATATGTATAAGATAGAATATTATGTAACAACGAGGAGAGAGAGATATGTAAGTGATAGAAGATATAGAAAGATATAGAGAAGATAAGAGAATTATACATAAGAAATTATGTATAAGAAAATAGAAATATAATATATATGGAGTTGGTTAATACATGGTGTATCATGGATGTTCTTTAAATTTTATTTTTGTTGACCTATTTTTTATGCATTATGCACTAATCCCTAATCCTTCTTTATTATTGAGTTTGGGGTATAAATACAACTCATAAAGAATACTTGGTGCATAGAACTCTAGTTTGTGATCCCACTTTTCTTGCTAACAATTCCTATTTTTTTATTTTCATTTGATTTCACCTCTCTTATTTTTGGTATTTCTAGTGGGACAATCCTTCATCTAGAAATTTTAACTTTTATTCATTGTTTAAATGTTGTCATCGGTATAGTGGTTATATTTTTTTGATGTAGGTTAGTAAAGGTGTCTTTGATTTGTTAAAAATATATTTGTAGGTGGTAGTTGAGGAAATTAACCTTATAAATTCCTTCTATTCTATCTACGGTGAAAAATTATTTAGAAGGAAACCCTTTGAACATCCCAAAAGGAAGCTTATTCATAGTCTTGTGGAAGAGCTCCTTTCCAACAACTCTTAGAGTGTGTTTTAGAATTGATCCTTTATGGGGACATTTTATTTTTGGTTTTCTTATTGGAGTTTTTCATAGGGTGAGATATGGAGTAGAAGAAAATATATGTCTAATGTGCCTACCTAATTCCTTCCACTATTCAATTCTCTTAACAACCTATTCTCTTATGTATGATTTGAAATGTGATTTATTTGGTTGTGTAGCTATGGTTCTTTCTATTATCTCTAATTGAGGTGCTTTATCATTCTCCTTAAGTGATTCTATAAGCAATTTCATGAAGGATTTCAAGTTTTCCGTATATTTATTGATCATACTTTTTGATAGTGAACATTAATTTATTCTTGTCATTTGCATGGCTTTTTTACTCTACTGATCAATGGATTCGGACACCAATCATAGGATTGTTTTCTTGTAGATATACAATCATTTCTAATATTCTTTGAGTTTCTAATTTATAATTAGTTTCTAATTTATAATTAGTTTCTAATTTATAATTAGTTTCTAATTTAATCACTTATTTTTCGAGAGTAGAAGAGGGATCAACATGCAAAAGAGGATTTGTAGAAGTGCATGGGAACTTCACCACAATATTTAGACTATTATTGGTATGTGATTGTTGTATTCTTAAGCTATTTTAATCAATATATATTTTGTTAGCAAGTAAGCAGATGATTTTCTAAAAATGGAATGAAATCATGCATTAATGTGCTCCCATTCAATATGAGCTCTAAAAAATGAATAGGTATTTGAAAGTATTGGTTTGTATTCATAGATCACCAATTTTTTATGATTTTATGTGTTATTCCAATGGGTAGAAAATTGTTGGAATCTTCAATGATTTCTTTTGCAAGTAAGGAATGATACTAGCCAAATCCCCTATGTACGTGTCCTAGCCATGTTTCTAACTATTCCTATAGGACAATATTTGAAGACCATTATTTTATAAGTCTACTAACAAGCTTCATTATGTTTGATATATGAAGACACAATTTTGAAACCAATCTCATACTTTATTTTTGATAATTTAAAATGAACCCTTCACACTTTAATTTGGTGCTCAATAACTTAACTTTTTTGTTGTGTTTTTTTATTTTATTTTTTAGTTTAGATCATGTCTTGTAAATGGTTGTGTATACTCTTTCCTCACACCAAAAGGTGATCTTCAAAATCATACGAAAATTAAATTGGCACTTTGTGCACCAAGGATAAACTACATATGCTCTCCTCTCACATCATAAGGTAATCTTGAGGATTAGAAATATATCACTCATTTCTCTTGTAACTCAAACCTCATCATTGAGAACTCATATTTTATTATTTAGGACTATTAGTATCTATATTTAATCACCAAATCTAGTGCTAGGAGTTCATTTGATGGTGTATTTTACAAAATTAGGGAGGTGATATTATTAGCTAAGTGGAATGTATTTTAAGCGCTCTGTGAAATGAGGTGGTTTCATCCCACCAATACCTTGGTCTTAGAAAATCCCATACAACATGGAATTGAGACTCACATACCATTGGGTGTATAAAGGAATTCCTTATAATTCTTATTTATCCTAGTTAGGAATCCTTTTGGTCATCATTCCTTGTAGTGCATCGTAGTGCACCAATATGTTGGCTATGCTAAGAAGTTACTCATAGTATACCCCAATTATGTTAGTAGTAGGCCATGGGACAACCAATTACAATGCATTAAATTTCCAAGCATGTTCTAAGTTAGTGGGAAATCCATTCAACCTAGGCCCAATAAGACAAGTAGAGGTTACCCACCTTCAAAAACATGGTATATTTATGATCATGTAAGGAGTGATACACCTACTTATCTAGCTTCAGCTTATTCATGTGTATTTTGTGTCTTTTAATGTTTAGATCAACCCTTCCCACTTCAAACCAATCCAAAGGGGAATCTTATCTATATCGGTCCTTAGTATTTTGTCCTTTTATTTCTATGATTCACAACTTGATCCAAATTTAAAAACCATAGTCACAAATTTGGTCCAAAAGTATATTCAGAACCTTAAAGAAAACTTGGTCCATAAAAAATTTCATAACCATACTCAATCCTTGCCCATAGTCACCACTTTAGTCCAACATAAACCAAGGTCTTAACAAAAATAAGCCATGATCCAACCTATCCTTAGATCATCCAACCCATATTCAACAAACCCTAGTTAGTTTAACTCAATTAAACTTAAACTATAGATCAAACCAATCCATAGTCAACCAACCCTAGTTCTACTCCACCCTAATTATTTTAACTCAAGTCAACTTAAACCATATGCCAACCCAACCTTCATTGAACTTAATCATAGTTCATCCAAACCATATTCAACCAACCCTAGCTTTACTCTACCCTAGTTAGTTTAAAAGTCAAGTCAAATTAAACCATAGTTCAACTTAGCCATAGTCCATTGAATCCATAGTTAGTTGGTCCTAGGCCTACTTGATCCAAGTTTATCTCAACCTTATTTTAACTTAACCATAATCCATTCAACCCATATCAACCAAACCTAGGCTTCACTCAACCTAATTTTAACTGAACCATAGGTTAAAATAACCTTAGTTTAACTCAATGCAAGTTTAACTCAACCTTAATTTAACTTAACCATAGTCTATTAAACCCATATTCAACTAAACCTAGGTTCACTTAACCTTGGTTTAAATAAAATTTAGTTTAGATTAAGCATAGTCCATTCAACCCATAATCAACTAATAATAGGTTCACTTAACCTTAGTTTAACTTAACCATAATCCAACCCATAGTAAACTACCCCCAGGTTCACTTAGCCTTAGTTTAACTCAACCATGGGTTAACTTAACCCTAGTTTTTTTAGTGTAGGTTTTTTATTTTCCTTATGTTAGGAGTATTTATTTTTTCCTACACATATTATTTAATCTTTCTTAACTTTATTAGATGTGGTTAATATGAGGATGCTTGGAAAAATACATCAACTGCATATGTCTCTCTCTCTCTCACATGGTTAGTTGATTTACACACCCTATTTTGGCTTATCATTCCACTTCTCATAACCACTATTTTTCCTTTACCTAAGTAGGTTATAGGGTAGTTGGGTTACACACACTCTTTTGACTTTATGTGCCACCTCTCATAACATATATTATGTCCTTACCTGAGGAGGTTATGCCACCTTTTTTGGCATTTACCAAGTAGGAAAACCCCCAACCTTTTATGTATAGTGTAATTTAATACACCTCTTGGATGTATATGCCCTTATTTTCTATATATACAACACTCTCCTCTCACCTTCACTAGTTTTGTGACTCTAACTCATTCAATGAGAGTGATGAGAGTATTCTCCAATTCTCTTGCATTATCTCTTCTTTTCTCTCTTTTTAGATTCTATCTCCACTCTACTATTTTTATCTTCAATCATCTGTTGATTGGATTTGTGTGTGATCTATGACCAACATCAAATTTTGGCTCGATTCTTACTGCTTGAATAATCTAACATGGTATCAGAGAAAATTTGTCTAGTATAGATCATTGTATTTTTTAAATTTTTTTAGAGATTGAGACTAATAGATAGCTAATATTTTTCTCAAAAACTCATTATGCTCTTCTCTTACACCCTTAGATGATCTGGAGAATTAGAATAGGTGAAGGAAAACTCTATTTTGCATATTTGTGTTCCTATGAGATCTAGTTGATTGTAACATTTTGGTAATATTAGAGGAATTTTCAGCCTCAAATGGTAATTAGAAACCCATGAGCTAAAACCATCCAAAATTGGTGGCCAAATTATTCCCTAATCAATTATGTATTATGATGTGTCATACTATACATCATAAGTTGGTCAAAATGTTTAACTCTCCTTTACAAATCTTTTATGCGTCCAACAACTTTATACATTTCATATGCAAACTTCTAGAGGCCATAAATTTTGATCTGATGGGCTGATTGGGACCATTTAAAAAATGAATTAATCAAATAAATCTATGAAACAAACACCACCATAGGTGATGCTAAGGAACCATTTTTATTTTGGCCAAGAAATAACCCTATAGCCTAGAAATTGAGCTTTCAAATTTAAAACAAAAATTGCACCTTCTATAATATTAACATTAGGAGCAATGTTGAGACAAATTTCTCAATATTCTCCAACTTGCGAAACATCTTGCAAGATTAAAGGGAGTATCAACACTATTTATCTAATTGTTAGGGGTCAAGAGGCCTATAGACTCATAACAAGTCACCTAATTTTTTTTGTGTTCACTAGCTTTTGTCAGTGTATCTACAACATTTTTCAAAGTGTCAACCTTTTTCTAGTATCACCATCTCATCCTCTACCATATCTAAAAAAATGGTATTGGACATTAAATAATATTTGTCCTCGCATGAAATTTTGGGTTCTTTTCAAGAATCTTTCCTCTAGCCCAACATTTGAACACAATATCTTAAATCGTATGGATGCTTTACAATCACAAGTTGTTTCTAGGTACTCTATAGTGGACAAAATTTCACCATCAAACATAGTAAAAATATATCCACTAGTGGATCTTCTACTATCAATATTTCTAGCCCAATATGAATCCATAAATCGATGACAACAAATAGAATGTTTTTCCCCTATAGTATAACCAATATAGCATAAGGAATACTCAGATGTGCCCTACAAATACTTGAAGACCCTCTTCACTACATCTCAATGTGTAATCAACTAGGATTAGCCATAAATCTGTTAATGATTCCCATTTCTTTGGAAATATATAGTCTTGTACAAACTATAACATACATCAAACTCCCAATTTCACAAGCATAAGGTAATTTTCTCAATTCCTCTATCTCACTAAAAGATATTGGACATTGATCAACAAATAAATTTGTCCCTATATCATAATAGAAACACATAATGGTTTACATTTTGTCATGTTAAATCTCTCCAACACTGAGTTCACATAATTTCTCTAACCCAACCAAAGTTTATCTCTTCTAGTCTTCATCCCTAAGATACACCTATTTGCCCCTAATTCCTTCATCTCAAACTATACTTAAAGTTGAGACTTTAAATCACAAATAAAACCTTTCTCATTATCAAAAAATAACATATCATCAACATATATTGAAATAATGAGAATATAATCACCATCCATATTATAAAAGATGCAATGATTTGATTTTGATCTCTAGAATTCTAAACATAACATAAAATAATTAAAATTTTAGTACTGCATCTTAGGAGATTGTTTAAGACCACACAAAGACTTTTTTAATGTATAGAAAATTGTTGTTTACCTTTCTCAATGTAGTGATTGGACTATGTTATATAATTCTCTTCCTCCAAATCACCAAAAAGGAATATTGTCTTTACATCCATTTACTCAACCTCAAGATCATATGATACACTAGGAGACAATAAAACTGGATGTATGTCATCTTTTATACTGGATGGAAAATATCACCATAATCTATTCCCTCAACCTGAGAATAACCCCTCACAACCAATCTTTCCTTGTAGAAATCAACACTACCATCAAACCTTATTTTTATTTTGAATGCCCATATACATCTAATAGGATTTCATCCATCAAGAAAAGATACTAGGTCCCAAGTGTTATTTTTTTCAAAGAAACCATCTTCTCATCCATGACCATCTTCCAAGACTCTACACATCCATACACATAGCCTCCTTTATAGTCCTCGACTCATTAATGTTAATAATCAAATAAAAAGTACATGTATCCAATCAGAGGGAGTATACCTTTTTCGTTGTCATTGTTGATTCGACCTCCTCAATGACTGAGGTGAAGGTTCTATCTCTTCTTCAAAACTATCTAAGCTCTCTTCCTCTTTAGGTCCTTCATGGGCTTCTAGAACTTCACCTTCTATTCTTTGGGGCTAGGTTAACCACATCTCTCTTTCCATACTTCTCTAGATACAATACTATGGAAGAAGATTTAAATTCTTTAAAGGAAACACTTCTTCTATACAAAAATTTCTTAACCATAAGGTCACAAAGCTTCTATCCTTTCATACCACACCATAGAAAATGAAGATACCTTTTATAACCTTGCTCTCCAACTTTGACCACTTCTCCATAGAATATGTGAATACGCCTCACAACCAAAGACTCAAAGATGTCTCAATGAGGGATTCTATCCTTACCACACATCCATAGGTGTATTATAAATAGGAGATTATGTAGGAGACCTATTAACCAAATAGCTAGCTATGACAAGTGCTTCTACCCAAAAAATTTCAATATACTCCTATCCCTCTCGATTAACGTCCTATTCATTATTTTCCAACTCCATTCTATTGAGGGTTGTATGGATTTTTCCTATGCATTTATATTCTATGGTCCTTACAAAATATATCAATATCTATTGAACAAAAATCACTAGTCAATCCTTAAAATCTTCATTTACCAATTTGATTCTCTACAAGAGTTGTAAACTCTTTAAAATAACTAAAGGCTTTGAAATTTTAATTATAAGAAAATATATTCATATCCTTCTAGTGTAATCATAAAAAAATAAAGATAATATGCATATTTTAAATTGAAAGAACATTAACATGACCAAATACATCAAAATGGATTAAATACAACACCCTAAAAGATTTATGAGAACTACAGTAAACTTGATTGTGATTTTGTTTTCCATCTACTCAATGTTCATAGAAATTAAATTCAAGATAGCTATCATTTAACCCCTCAAGAAGGCATTTATTTTTAAGAGTCTTTACACCATTCTCACCTATATGACCCCCTTGATTAATGGATAGGATTAAAATTTGGTGGATTGGGGGATATTATGGAATTAAATATTGGAGGAAATTTTAATCAAGATTAATTAGTCTAAATAAATTAATTAAGTAGGTATTAATTAATTGATTTAGTTAAAGGGCTTGGGGAATAAGGTTAACGTTAATTAAATTAATATGAATGAATGAATGAGTGAATGAATTATTATTTATTTAATTAGTGGTTAGGATAAGGTAAAGTCAAAATGGTTGAGAATTAAAAAAATTAGGTTTATACAATTGGTATATCACATCATGTATACTATGGTTGATCACCAAGCTAATCATTAGTATTTGAATGTTGATCTTGTAGCTAGAGTGGGGTGGCCATCTTTTTTACATTCCATTTATATTTTACGACATCATAGGAAAGGCCTTGTGATTCAAGGCATAAAACTAGTAAAGGTCTAGTAGAGTAGCTTTATAGAATTACAATTTTTGTGACAAGGCTATCATTGTATTTGATTATTCTCTTTATAATGTTATATTCTTCTAGGAGTAAGCCTATCTCTAATGGGGAAGGATGTTTAAGGTCCACATTTATTTTTCCTTTCTCTTTGTCTAATAGTTTCATATATGATGGAGGAGCTATTGGAAATAAAGGTATAACTTGCAACGATATGAATTTATTAAAGAGATTGCAAATCTAAAATTATGTTTACAAGATTACCATAAAATGATTAAGTGATTAAAAATTGCAACAATGAAAGAAAAATATGCAATACCACAAGTCATCAACACAAGTGACACAAGATATACATGGAGAAACCCTTGTGGGAAAAAACTCCAAACCCAAAGAGATCCAATGTTTGTATTAATCTTCAAGGAAGTACATCAATAAAACAATCCTCTCTGTAATATGGCAGCACTTTGTCACTCTAACAACCCGCAAAGAACTCATACCAAACCACCATCTCAAGGCTCTAATATATAGAATTTTTTGGGAGAGAACACCACAAATGGTATCCCAAAATAACAAGAAAAACCACCTGGAAAATCCCACACCCCACTTAGTGGACAACCCATAAACATGGAATAAAATATTGAATTATCACATGGCCTTCACATGGACACCTAACCCACAAACAATAGGAATTGGTCAAACCTGGCTGCTTCATAACTCTCTGACGGTTATGTGCATGAACATACACCAACATGCAAACCTGGACACCCAACCATGCAAGAGCATGCAAAACATGCAAATAACATGCAAGGAAATGTACACTAAAGTGGTACCCACCCACAAAGTTGGACGCCCAAGAGGAATATGCCTCCAAGATGCTTTGTGACCACCACCATAATGGGTTTGCCTCTTTGAATGCAATTACAATTTTTCATAAGAAAATAAATAATAAATATTTTTTCCCTCATGCCATGTAGAACACTTTCCAAAGAATGTGGGGACACATAAATCAACTTAGGATAACAATTTTAATGTCACCTATCCTAACATTTTGCCACTTGACATTATACATTGCAATTACATCCATGAGATACAAATAAAATATATAATCAAGTATAGTGATCAAGGCCCATGACCTTCCTACACCAAGAGAACTTATTTGTGGTCACTGGCTTTGTGAGAGAATCTACAATATTATCCAAAATGTCAACCTTCTTAATCAAAACCTTACCATTCTCTACCATTTCTCACACAAAGTGATACTAAACATCAACATGCTTAGTACAAGCATGATACATAGGAATTTTGGCTAAACATATGGTACTCTGATTGTCACATCCAATCTTCACTATCTTGTAATTAAAACCAATACCATTACCGAGTCTTTGTAACCAAACCACCTCCTTAAAAACATGTGTAGCTGCCATATACTCTGCTTCAGTGGTGGATAATGCAACTATAGGTTGCCTCTTACTCATCCAACTCACTGCACCTCCAAACAAAGTAAAAACATAGCCACTAGTGGTCCTTCAACTATCCAAGTCACCTTCCCAATCTGCATCAACAAAACCCTGTATGTATAATGACTTATCCATATCATCAGTACCATGATAAACCGAATAGTAATCTAAAGTACTACACAAATATTTTCACCCTCTCTCTCTACCAGGGATAGACATAAACCTACTCAAAACTCCCACTGCTTGGGCTATATCTGGTCTAGTGCAAACCATTGCATACATTAAACTACCGATGAAACTAGCATAAGGAACATTAGGCATCTCTTTAAAATCATCATCAAAATTAGGACACATGTCTAACTAAATTGAGTACCAACTAGAAATGGAATATTTACTAGTTTGAAGTCATGCATATTAAACCTCTGCAAAATAGTATCAACACACTTACTCTGACTTTTACCAAAGCTTTCTATGAATCTAATCTCTACTAATCTCCATCCCAAGAATATATTTTACAGCCCCCAAATCGTTCATATCAAATGTGCCAAAAAAGTTGAGGTTTAAGCTCCTTAATCATCACCTTGATGTTACCCATAAACAACATGTCATCAACATACAAGATAAATTTCACAACAAACCAAGTGTTCTTTTCCTTTCACAACAAAACCGTCAAGCTGTTGCATATAAATTTCTTCCTCAAGATCCCCATGCAAGAAAGCAATTTTAACATCCATTTGCTCTATTTCAAAATCATAATCAACAACAATAGATAATAGGAATCTAATAGAAGTTAACATAGCAACATGAGATAAAAATTCACCAAAATCAACTCCCTCTCTTTGGGAGTAGCCCTTGGCCACCAATCTGGCCTTGTACCACTCTAATCGACCATCTACTCGAAATTTCTTTTTAAATACCCACTTGCACCCAATGGTATTCCTTCCTTTGGGAAAACTCCCAAGATCCCAAGTATCACAACTATCCAAAGCCATCATCTCCTCCTGCATGGCCTACATCCAAGACTAACTTTCTTTTGAAGAAAGAACCTCCCTATAAGATCTAGGTTCATCGTCAATACTCAACAAAGGAAATACAAAACAGAAATTGGATGAGCTATACCTGTCAATTGGATTTTGTTTCCTTTTGGATCTTCTCAAGGTAGGAGTAAGGGGCTCTTTTTGTTGTTCTTCTTCTACATGCCCATGCTACACATCATTTGAACTCTCTGAACCCTCTTCTTCTTCCCCATCATCTAATCCATCTGGTTGCTCTTCCATATGTGCATCTTCCTACTTCTCAATCTTTCAAAGTGCGTTGTTTTTGTCTTATCTTTCTCATTTGGTTGTTCTTCACCTAAGTAAGCTCTAAACTCCTTGAAAATTACATCTCTAGAGAAAACCATTTTATGGGTTAGTGGAATCCAAAGCTTATAACCTTTTACATTCTCACTGTAATCAATAGAGATACATTTCTATGCTTTTGGATCCAACTTAGAACACTTCACTTGAGGCACATGAACAAAAGCCTCACAACCAAAGACCCTTAAATGTGAAATAGAAGGCTTTCTACCTATCCAAACTTCATAAGGAGTTTTATCAACAAGAGCTAAACAAGGAGATATATTAACCAAATAACATGTAGTACTTACAACTTCTACCCAAAAGAATCTATCAAACTTAGTACCACTCAACATGCTTCTCATTCTTTCCATCAAGGTTTGGTTCATTTTTTCTGCTACCCCATTTTCTTGAGGTATATAAGGTGTAGTCTTTTGTTGAACAATACTTGCATGCTTACAAAACTCATCAAATTCTTGAGAACAACTTTCACCCCCATTATCATATCTCAACATCCTTATCTTATAATCTATTTGCTTCTCAACTAAGGCTTTAAATTTCTTAAACTTGGTGAAAACCTCAAATTTTGCATGCATAAAATAAATCCAAGTGTATCTCAACACATCATTAATGAAAGTAACATAATATTGATATTTTTCAAGAGAGTCAACATCCACTAGTCTAAACACATTCGAATGAATGATCTCTAATAATCTCTTAGCTTTATTAGTCCCATTAGGAAATGATGATCTATTCTATTTATGAAACACACAATGATCACAAAAATCATTTTTACCAACAGAATAATTAGAAATATCATCAACCAACTTTTTATTCAAAATGGTCTTACACTTATGTGATCCAATATATGGTGCCACAACATACATGCATTTTCATTTCTAGTTACATTGGAAGAATTATAAAAAGTAGATGCATTAAGCCTAAACAAAGTCCCAATCCAAGATCCTTTTAAAGCTATCATCAAACTCCCTCTTACCAACTTGCAACCAAACTTTTCAAATGTCACATGCATTCTAGAATCATTCAACTAGGATACTGAGAGTAAATTTCTCGCAAGTCCTAGAATATGTAAAACATGATCAAGGGTTTTAACCCTCCCATCACTGAAACACAACTTTACCTTTCCCTTAACAACAATTTTCTTAATGTTGTTATTACCAAGGAAAGATTATCCCCCATCATAAGCTGAATATGAACTAAACCACTCCTTGTGAGGACTCATATGGTAGGAGCAACCTAAATCAATAAGCAAATCATCATCACTAATAGTGTTAGAAAAAACAAAGCATCAAAAGCACCATCTTCAGGGGAATTTTCCATGAAGTATCTAAACTCTTTTTCTTGTTTCTACACTCCTTCTTCACATGTCCTCTCTTACCACAATTTCAACACTTTACTTTGCTCTTCCTAGGGGTTTTAGAACATCCTTTAGACTTGTATCTCTTATTGTCCCCTTTAAGCCCTCCTTTTTCTTCGGATCTTCCTCGCACATGCATTGGGAACTTGGATTCATGGAATTCCTCATCATCTTTTTTCAAAATAAGTATTGCAATGAGACTATCCATCTTCGGTTTTGTACCACCATCACTGATGCAGGAGCATCCAGTAGTGTAAAGGCAATCTTGCATCACCCAAAAATAGTTAAATTTCAATTTTCTCGGTTTTTAGATGTTTTTACATTTTTGGATACCCTTTTCGTCATAATGAAATTCCCAATTTATGGTTTTTATTTTCTATTCCTGGGTGGAAAGATATTGCAGTTTTAGTTTCCCAGATTTGCACCTGAAAATCTTCCGAGTTAGATTTAAGGCACTTAGAGTTCCGGATCAGGCCCCAAAACTTGCTGAAATTGGCATAGCTAATTTTGAGCGCGTTATTGACTTCGATACCTTTCCAACGGTTCAAAAAATTCGCAAATCGGAGTCCTAGATCAAAAGTTATGGCCCCGGGAAGTTGACACACTTTCTAGAAGATACAATTGCAAATGCTCTTTTAAAATTTGAACTTCATGTTGTAAATTTTTGGCGCCAAACCGCCTAAACTCAAATTTGAATGTTGTTTTGGCTCCAAACTAAAGAGGAGCTCTATTTATGGGTGGGTTTCTAATTTTTGGGTAACTTTTTTGGGGACAAGCTCGATATTGCGAAAGGGTTATTCTGTAGCTTTCTATAACTTGCATGTGTTGTAGAACTTGGGGATTGAGATCCTCTGCATGTAAGAAGCTCCATTTTCTGAATAATAAAATTATTCTCTTGTTTGTGGGTTATTTTCTATGTCTCGGGCTATGCCCTCATCAACCACTTATGGAAAAAATTAGATTTTTCCAAGATTCAGGTAAAGAACAAAGTATCAAAATACATTTATCTTCCTCTTCTATCTTAACATCTACTAATGCAAGCTAACTTATAATCATATTAAAAGTATTTAAATGTTATACAATAGAATCACCATCCTTCATTTTCAAAGAATACAAACAACTTTTGAGATACAAATTATTAGTTAATCTTTTGGTTTGGTAAATATCACATTTCCTCTTCCATAAATTATATGCGATAGATTCTTCCAAAAAATTCAAGAAGACAAAATCTACAAGACACAACCGAATGATTCCTTGTGCCTTGTCCATTTTCTTCCAATCTTCATTAGAAGTTTATTCTAGTTTTTTTCATTCAAAATTGCCAACCACTAATCTCTCTCTTCAAGGAAATCCTCCATCTTCAACTTCCACATCTCATAGCGAGTGCCATTGAACTTCTCAATATCTAGACGAGAGGTAGAAGACATGGTTTACAATCTTCTTCAAAAAATTTCAAAACTCACAATACACTAGCTCCCACTACAACCAAAAAACCTTCAATACTCAACAGAAAGGTATCCCTCTCTTAATAGAATTGTTAGCTATGATACCAAATATTAGAAATAAAGGTATAACTTGCAGCAATATGAACTTATTAAAGTGATTGCAAATATGAAACTATGTTTACAAGATTACCATAAAATGATTAAGTGATTGACAATTGCAACAATGAAAGATATATCTGCAATACTAGAAATCATCAACACAAGAGACACAAGATATACATGGAGAAACCCTTTCGAGAAAATTCAAACCCAAAGAGATCCAATTTTTGTATTAATCTTCAAGGAAGTACATTAGTACAACAATCCTCTCTATAATCCAGTAGCACTACATCACTCTGACAACCTTCGAAGAATTCATACCAAACCGCCATCTCATGAAGGCTCCAATATATAGAAGTTTGTGGGAGAGAATACAACAAATAGTATCCCAAAACAACCAAAACCACCTGGAAAAACCCACTCCCCCCTTAGTGGACAACCCATAAATATGGAATAAGATATTAAATTATCACATGGCCTTCACATGGGTGCCTAACCAATGACCAATAGGAATTGGTCAAACTTGAGTGCTCCATAACTTCCCGACAGCTTCGATGGCTACATGCATGAACATGCACCAACATGAATACATGGGTGCCCAACCATGCAAGAGCATGCAAAACATGCAAATAGTATGCAAGGACATGCACACTAAAGTGGTACCCACCCACAAAGTTGGATGTCCAAGAGGAATATGCCTCCAAGATGCTTTGTAACCATCACCATAATGGGTTCACCTCTTTGAATACAATTATAATTTTTCATAAGAAAATAAATAATAAATATTGTATCCCTCATGCCCCCTAGAACACTTTCCAAAGAATGTGGAGACACATAAATCAACTTAGGATAGAAGTTTTAATGTCACCTATCCTAACAGAAGCATCCTGGCAAACCGGCGATCCACATCACCCAAAAATAGTTTAGTTTTGATTTCATTTTGTTTTCAATCTAATGTTACATTTTTGGACTTGCAATCAATTTTTAGAGTTAATTTAAAATTCTATTTTGGTGGTTGATGGTAGAGGAGGTTGAATAACATTTTTATCATTGATTGACAAAACATCATATTTCGTTATGCTTTCCAAAGCTTCAAGATCTATTGATGAATATAGAAATGAATTGAAATTTCTACCTATCTAGTTTATAGCACACTTTCTTTGAATTGACTAATTACCAAATTGATTTTAAGAGGGAAATAGTTGCTGGTTATTAGCAAAAAAAATAAAAGAAATAAGAAATAAATATTTAATTTTCTGAGACAAAATAATGAGAAATGGAAAACAGCACTAAGGGAGAAGAATTGGAAGAGTCACGACCAAGGAGGAGGGTATGTGAAGTTTTAGAAAATAAAAATAAAAAGAATGCATAAAGAAAATAGGGGGAAACACACAACTTAGAAGAGGAGAGATAAGGTAGGTCAAAAAGAGAGAGAGAGTGGTGGCTAGAAGGGAGGAATTGGAAGTCTTCAAAGACAAATAAAAATTATACCACACAACTAGCAATGAAAGGGGTGGTTGCCAAGTAAAAGTAATACACGGAAGATTGGAGATGAGGAGCTACATGTAGAGAAAAAGAGAAAATTTTAAATATTAAAAAAATTGTGTGTTAGGCACAACCAAGAAGAGAGCATGAGGATAGGTGCTGAGAAGGAAATAAGACATGATGCACCGTAGTGGAAAACAATTTTCAGAATAAAATAAAATAAAAATGAATGGAAAGGAAGTGGGGAATAGACTTGCACAATAGGGAGGAGTAAGAGAATAAACTTAAATGTAGTATGAAATGATTTAGCATGGCACATAAGAGGTAAGAGGAATAAAAAAGTAAGAAACATGTTGCATATGGCAAGAAAGATAAAAAATGCATAAAATATATGGAATGTAGATTGGGGATGAAGTTGTTTGCAGAGTTACATAAAATGAAGATATAAAAGTTTAGCATAAAAATAATGAAATGCAGGGTGTTTGAACAAAGAGTTGAAGGAAATAAAAATAATGAATTGAAGAGTTGCAAATGGATAATGTTTATTTACCTATAATAATTTGAAGGAGCAATAAATAAATCTAATTGAATTGCCTCATAATTGTGTTGCCACTCAAATGTGTAATTAGATAATTGGAAAATTAAATTCAAATATAAATAGAATTTTAAATGCTTGGAATTTTTGATTGAGTAGAAATAAATCAACTTTACCACCATTGCTTTGCGAATTTTTAAATTGATGTTAATTGACAAATATTTTTTTGTCAAATTAAGTGAAGGTTGTGAAATTCACCTATCTGATAAGATTTGTGAATTTTGTTATGCATCAATATATCATAGTTATGCAACACCATTATGATGTTTTGTTTTGTAAATTTCTACTTGGATACTCATATCA
The DNA here is from genome assembly GCA_007258455.2 of Sequoia sempervirens. Taxonomy (NCBI): domain Eukaryota; kingdom Viridiplantae; phylum Streptophyta; class Pinopsida; order Cupressales; family Cupressaceae; genus Sequoia; species Sequoia sempervirens. Next base: position 992,424,806 of record VDFB02271358.1, on the reverse strand, counting down.
TATATTTGGATATATGTGTGTTCGTTATAGAAATTATAATATTTATCTTGATTAGTATTGGATATCAAGCATATAATCCCATAAACCCTAAAAACTTGCACCAAAACCTAAGGCCAAGGATTTTTCCACAAAGTTAATGTGTATGAATTATACTTGTTAGGAAATAATGCATCAATGCCCAATGCAGTTAATCCATTTCCTACATAACCCCATGAGAGAGAAACATGCATGCAAGCTTACAAAATAACCACAATGCATAAATCAAATAGAAAAGCCACAATGTAACATAAGATATACCCAGAGAAAATCCTCAAGAGGAAAAACCCTAGCCTCCAAAAGCATCCATACTCCATCTATTATTCAAGAATAAAACAATACATGCACTTATTGAGTTACCATGAATACTTCTGAAGCATCAAGCTTCTCCAATGCATCCTCCATGTGTCCAAGCATGAATTCACACATCCCATGCCATGTTTCACATGTGTACTCCTCAAAAAGACTCAATAATGACATCTCACTCACCCAACCAACCTTAACCACTAATCATGTGTTTTCTTTTATAGATACAAGCTCACAAAAATACAACCAAGTTGTAAGATAAAACCATGTGCCACAAAACCATGTGAACACAAAACCATTGACCCTTGATTTAATATTGGGTACTAAGTTTTCACTTTATTAAACACTTCCCCAATATTAAATTATTATCCTTTGTCTTCCACACATAAAATAAACTAATGTTATAATACAACTTTACAAGTGGTCCCAAGTAAATACCTAGTGTGGCTAAACACACCTCCTAGGTGCACCACAACTAAATAATCATTTCATTATAACATTTTATGCAATGGTGTACAACACTATATCCTAACATTCTCCCACTTGTTATATATATTGTATAAGGGTTAATCAATGAAATACATCATCATAGCCATACATAAAACCACATGAATCTCCACCATGTTATCATGCTCTATCAAGATACCTATAATAAAATAAAAGTGACCACCATTTCAATCAAGAACTACTCTCATCCTCCAACGTGCCACCTATGGAAAAAAATGGAACATTCCAAGGTGAAGATGCACCAATCCAAGAATACAAGCATCAAATCCAAGTGATAACAAAGGCTCCAAGCTATTGTCAAGGGAAAAAACCCACATGATCAAAAATAACATCCACAACACATGCTAATGCATCCAACCATCCATACTTCCTAGGTACAATAACATCAGTAAACTTATGCCAACAACTTATACAACCCATAAACTACAATCACAAGCTCCATGTATCAAACTTTTCAATGAAGAACATACATATCCAAGAACTCCCACTACATGGGTAATGTCAAAGCATATCAAATCTACCAATCAATACTATAAAAATGTGTGATAAATGGTCAAAACAATAAAGTACCAAGGACAACCATACTTATCCACACATGCAACACAAACAATTGCATAATCTATCACATGTCACCACAATCCCCCCAAATCATAAGAACATGAACCTCCAGGAAGGAACCATAGAATGAAGAGAGAAAACTTGTAGATCATAACATGTCCTTCTACCAACACTTCAAATTGCAACGTTGTTTCAAGTATGATCTCCTTACAACTCCAAATGAAAATCCTCAACAACACCCATCCACTCAATCTCATAGATCAAGTACAACATATGAATCATGTAATAAAAACATGGATGTAAGCCTCACTAACAAGGAAGATTAAACTCAAAGTAACCATTCCAAAATCATGAAATCAACCCAATAATCACCTCCTAAACTCCTCATCAATGAATGATAACATATGCACAAGGAGATAACCATCATAAACATCCCTCAAAATAAATCCTCCAAAACTAACTATTCATATCTCAAGATCCATATCTATGAAAGATAAATCATAAACCATAACACATCTAAAATAGGATGGTCAATACCTATTAGATGATAAAATGCCAAGTATACCAAGAGTGGGGAATGAGAATGCTCCTCTGAGATAACCAAATCATGATGACTCACTCCAAGAAAAATCTCCTCTAAAGTCCATCATGAACTCATGTCCATATCTAGGTGAAGGCTCCTTGGTCTTCCTACTAAAACCTCATCAACAGTAATTGTCTCAAGAAAATGTCTCTAATCCCAAGAGAACTCCAGCCTCACCTAAGTCTCCAAGTATCCATGAGCACCTTCCAATGATCAATCCATGCTATATTATAAATGAAAAAACACACTATCATTAAGCTCCCAAGAAAATGACCAAAGTAATCAATACCAAGAGAATAATCGAGATAAATGTCAAAGTTCCAACCACAGAACCAAGAACCCATCATGACATCATGATCTAAAACCATCTCCTCTTAGGAGATCACATGCACCAATGCATAAATCCTAGTCTCAAGAGAACCTATATGATGTCAATACTCAAACCAGTATCTAGAGTAATCCAAGACACAATACCAAACACACTCTAAACTAAGAATCAACATCTCCAATCACATAAAGATAACCATATCCTACTAGTGAACCTATAAATGTGAAGGAAATCTTTGGTAGCAACAAGATCTAAGAGCTCCTCCAATACATCCACAAACACTAAAGAATATCATCCATCACCAATGATGAATCCACGTCACTTCCAACAACTCCCATTGAATCGTGATATCGAGCTACACATGGCATCATGAAAACCATATCCGAAATGAAAATCACCCAAGTCCACACACAATTGAAATGACAATCACACAAAGTAGAACCAAGATCTCCAAGCCAAGAAGATACAACCTCCATAAAAACATCAAGAAACAATCCTACACCAAATCATCATCGTTAAAAGCTCACACTTAAATGTGTAACCAATGAAATGTAACCAAGCTATCGTGACATCATGATAAAACCACATGCTACAAGTCCCAATAATTGACTAATCAGACACTGTAACCATCCATCCTCTTATCTCAAAGAAACATACCAATGCACAAATGACCACATTCAAGGGAAACTAACAAAGTTTGCATGAACATTGAATCAATCTTGTGGATATAGACAATCCACACTGATTCATACCATTGCAACTGAATAGGTGATCATCCCATACAACTGTACCTATTAGATGATTAAATACCAAGTATACCAAGAGTGGGGAATGAGAATGATCCTCCAATATAACCAAGTCATGATGACTCACTCCAAGAAAAATATCCTCTAAAGTACATCACAAACTCATGTCCATATCTAGGTGAAGGCTCTCTAGTCTTCCTTCTAAAACCTCATCAACACTAACTATCTCAAGAAAATGTCTCTAATCCCAAGAGAAATCCAACCTCACCCAAGTCTCCAAGTATCCATGAGCACCTTTTAATGATCAATCCATGCTAAATTATAAAGGAAACACCACACTATCATGAAGCTCCCAAGAAAATGACCAAAGTAATCAATACCAAGAGAACAATCGAGATAAGTGTCAAAGCTCCAACCACAAAATTAAGAACCCATCATGACATCATGATCTAACCATATCCTCTTAGGAGATCACATGCACCAATGCATACATCCTAGTCTCAAGAGAACCTATATGATTTCTACACTCAAACCAGTATCTAGAGTAATCCAAGACACAATACCAAACACACTCTAAACCAAGAATTGACATCTCCAATCACATAAAGATAACCATATCCTACTAGTGAACCTGTAAATGTGAAGGAACTCTTTTGTAGCAACAATATCTAAGAGATCCTCCAATACATCCACAAACACTAAAGAAGATCATCCATCACCGATGATGAATCCACGTCACTACCAAAAACTCCCACTGAATCATGATATCAAGCTACACATGGCATCATGAAAACCATATCCAAAATGAAGATCATCTAGGTCCACACACAATTGAAATGACAATCACACCAAGTAGAACCAAGATCTTCAAGCCAAGAAGATACAACCTCCATAAAAACATTAGGAAACAATCCTACACCACCAAATCATCACCATTGAAAGCTCCCACTTAAATGTGTAACCAATGAAATGTAGCCAAGCTATCATGACATCATGATAAAACCACATGCTACAAGTCCCAACAACTAACTAATCAAACACTCTAACCATCCATCCTCCTATCTCAAAGAAACATACCAATGCACAAATGACCGTAGACAAGGCCAACTAACAAATTTTGCATGAACATTGAATCAATCTCATGGATATAGATAGTCCACACCGATTCATTCCATTGCAACTAAATAGGTGATCATCCTATACAACTACATAACTCGTAGATACCAAGCAATGAAGCATGCAAACTCATCAACATATTAGTAACCTACAAACCAATATATCAAAGAAGATAATCTTGTAGACATTAAGACTCAAACACCAAACCAACCACATTTTATTTTCCAATCATGTCCACAAATGAGCAACCATATTCAAGAAACTAATCAAGCATCCAAGAGATAAGAACAACCTCCTAACACCAAACCATAACACTACCAAAAAACCACATACATGATCATGGTGTGTCAATGCTCAAATGTACTTTCATATCCATGACACTATAATCATCACCAAAGTTGTACTTGTAATCAACCATCATCCACGCGAGACTTCAAATCTCTACCCATGTCAACCCATGTCCTCAAAACCGAAGACAACTTGTGTACATGTCACCATCAAAGTCTAACTCTAAAAAACACTTATAAACCTATAACAAGAAGCACCAAATTGATAATCAGTTGTACCATTATAAATATCATATGAAAATATGTACTCCCTCAAGGTTTCACTTCTTGACTTGTTTGGATGCTCACACAATCACACCTCGAATCTCAGGAACCTACAAGCGATCAAACAATTACAATCCTCTTTTTGTATGAAAAAATGAAAATCTACCTAATCCACTATGTAGTACACTGCATATTCTTTCCAACAACTATTCAAAATCGAAAATCCAATTCCATATGCAAAATTTATGCTCAAAATTGTGTACAAGAAAATATCTAGCTTTTGGGTTCCAAAGACTAATGAAAAAAAAAAAATAGAACCAAACATGTACCACTGTGTGATACTCAGAACCACCTTTACAAAAGTATAAGAAGTCGAAAATATGACATCCTAAATGAAAGTTATGCCCATTTGAAAAAAAAAATCCAATTAGGCTAGTTGGTGGAAAATGAGTGGCCCCCGGGTGGCGGGTCAATGGCCCCACTAGTGGTGCCTAGGTGGAACACGTACGATGGGAGTGGTGAAATTTATAGCAATTTAAATTATGTTTAAATATCAAGTGGTTTTAAAATTTTGTGTAGCCTCGTGGGGGTAGTGGAATGGTCCCCCTAGGCCTGGGTTAGGGGCTTAGCCCATCGGCACCAAAGCCCATTGCTCGAATTGATTGTGCTACCAGCGACAACCGACTAGTCAATATAGCCTATCATGTCGGTAGGGTCTTCAAAGTGGTCGAGGGGTCTTTAGACTCAATGCTGATAGCCCCCTCACCCAACCAATCTTAACCACTAATCATGTGTTTTCTTTTATAGATAAAAGCTCACACAAACACAACCAAGTGATAAGATAAAACCATGGGAACACACAACCATTGACCCCTCATTTAATATTGGGTACTAAGTATTCACTTTATTAAATATTTTCCCCAATATTAAATTATTATCCTATGTCTTTCGCACATAAAATAATAAACCAATATTACAACACAACTTTACAAGTGGTCCCAAATAATTATCTAGTGTGGCTAAACACACCTCCTAGGTGTACCACAACTAAATAATTATTTAAGTAGAACATTATAATATATCATTTTATTCAATTGTGTACAACACCATATCCTAACAATACTTAGATGTTAGAATGAAAGAACAATTCTTATGAGTGGGTAAATTCACCTTCATATTTAGACTCTACAAGCCTAACGGGGTGATCCTTGAGATCTTTACAATAGGACAATTAAAAATAAATAAGTAATCAGACACAAGGCCCTTAACTACCCATACCTAATATGTTATGAATTCTAAAATTTAATACTAAGTTCATGCCATCATTGACTACTTTCAAGACCTCCAAAAAATAGATAATAACTCTCTTACCATGCACCAAAGAATAACATTAGTATTAGCCACCAACATATGAATCCACTTACCATTGTATACACATGGGTAAGAGGGGAAAACATCCAAGTGTGATCCTACCAAAATATTTTAGTTTAATATTTTTAAGATTAAACATAAGATGAAATATCAAATCATGTAAGTATGGTAGGACCCAAATAATACCCTTAAAATTAATAAGAGAGATATTAAAATGAAAGATGTTTTATATTTCACCAATTAGAGCAGTGCCTACACCATTGGGCAACAAAGTCATAACTTGAAAAACAAACGACAACATTCTTTTAAATTAGCAATGGAATAAATCTTACATATACACACAAAATCAATGAATAAGGAAATTTGCAAATGCAATTTATTAATTATCCATCCTAGATTAATAGAGCCCCAAATGTAATAAGAAAAGGCCACCAAAAAACAATTTGTGATGCATTAGAATGATTGGCATACATTAATCTAATCTAACTATGAATTAATACATTGAAATTAGAACAAAAATAAAAATACACATAAATATTTAAATTTCTATTTGAAAACCATGCAAACCTTAGATGGAGTATAAAGTGGAATTTCACATGCTTCGATAGAAGATTATTGATGTACAACTATTTTTTAATATTTTTAGCAACATAACAATGACACAATTCATATGTTTAGAAATAGATAAGAGATTATTTAGAAAGCTCCCCTAATTCCTAAAAGGAATTGTGGATTTATAGATTTTTAGGTAAAAAATGAATAGTCAAGATTGAGTTAATCAATATTAAGGACTGAGATTTGATTTAGTTAATTAATTTAATTGACTAGTTAACTCAATTTATTGATCAGTCAATTAACCCAACTAACCAATTACTAGCCTAGTTGATTGCTCAACTAAATTGAATATTCAATCAAATAATTTATTTCTTTAGTTAATTAATGTGATTGAGAGTTAACATGATCAAATAATTAATTAAATAATTTGAATGATGAGTGAAAGGTGTAACTGACTAATTTGACATGGGTGAAATGTGGGTAAGGATAATTAAGGTTATTTATTTATTTTAATTAGATATATGTGCATGGATTAATTAACTAGGATCCAATTAATTGATTAATTATTAATCAATCAATTATTCATGGGGTGATACAAAGGTAAGTGCAATTAATTAATATGATGTAATAAATCAATTGACAAGGAAATTTAACATGGTAAAGTTGATAAATAATTAGTGACATGAAAAGAGGATGAAGATAATAGAATTAGTTAATTGACAAAAGAATGATGATAGAGTTAGTCAATAGCATGAGATTAGGACAAAGTTAAGGTGGAAAAATTTAGTTATCTACATTTACACCTCTTTGAAACGGTGCTACATCTAAAAGAATAAATGGATTTTCAAAGAAAGTAGAAGAATTGAAAGAATAGATGTCAAAGGAAGCTTCAAGTGGCTTGATGGTTAGAGAGATAACCCCTCGAGTAGGCATGTGGGGATGAAAGAAATGGATGAAAAGTCAAAATGAAAGAACTTGGGATAGAATAAATGTGAGAGAATCAAAAGAAAATACAAAATAAATGTTAGATATGAATAAAACTAGTTATTTTTGAAATGAAGGTGAATGTGGATAATGTGATGTATTTCATCTTAATATTTTATTATATTTTATTGTATATATCATATTGTTATATGGTGTACTTAACTAATCATTAAATTAGGAATATTATAACTTTTACCCTTTTATGGTTCAATAAGTGTGTGTGGACATGGGTGCAATAAATGGTTAATGTATATGAATAGGTGTGGATTTAGATAGGATAGGTTGAATGCAAGGAAGTATGTTTATGTAAGGGTGAAGGATCAATAAATGAGTCCAATTTCACACAAGAATGTGTAATTTTATTGAGTCATTCTATCAAAATGGGCCCCAAACTAGATGGGAATTAGCATGTGTATGCAAAATTCACCATCACATTTATTATTTAAGTATAGTAAAGGTAAAAGCAACATTTTTAAATCAACCTAGGATAATTAGAGAAACACAAACAATCAAACAAAAATTAACCTAGGTAAATCAAAGATGGATAAATATCAAAATAATTAAATGCTTTTCAAGGAATTAAAAAAAAAGAATGATTACTTACCTCTTGAACTAAAGAGGGATTATGAATATTGATGATTCATAGAGAAGTTGAGGGATTGACAAGTTGTACTCTTGAACTTAATTTCTACGAATATTTTATATATAGAAAGAAAAACCATGTTTAGTTTTATTCTAGTTCGCACAAATATTTTAGTTTGTTGGATTTTATTTATTCTAATGTATTTGGTTCTATTATTGTTCTTGCATTATCTAAATCTTTATATTATGTATCATTCATTTATGATTATTCTAGAGAAGGAAATAGGTATATTTCCTTAGAAGTAAATACAATATATTTTGTAGACTTAGGGAGTTAAGGATATTTTACAAAATAGATTGGTTGAATGATTAATTTTTAGGACTAATAATGGGGTGAGTTTTCTTCTATAAAGTTTGACAAGTTTTGTGAGGAGAATGACATTATGAGACATAGCTTCATACACCCATTAGTAGAATGGAGATGTAGAGTGTATGAATATTGCATTGAGAGAGCTAGGAGTATGCTTAGTGAGGTTTATTTTGAATAGAAGTTTCGGCCATATGTTGCTACTACATTTTGTTACACCCCAATTGTGTAATTACTATTTACTATTACTATGTAGGGTAAATGTGAATGTAATGTGAATTTTGGAGATGAATAATTTGTGCTTGCATTTTGTTATCAATGAATTATGAATGAATGTTGTTTCATTTTATGTGAAGACATTCAAATATGTGAAATGGGTGGTTATTGAATTGATATTCTAACTTTGGAGATGTATTCTATGTGATTCATATTTTTTTGAATAGTTGACTACCTTGGGCATATGTTAGTGGATGCATGTATATGTTCAATTCCTCCAGGTGGAGGGGAAGTAACACTCAGGAGAAGATCTTGGTCGGGTAACCAATAACGTAACCTATTTGAGCTTACACACACCACAGTAAAATAATTGAGTCAAGTTATTATGTGGGAAGTTGGTAAGTCATCCTTAGTTGATGTGTTTGCATTAGTAAGAGTCTTGTTTACTATTGAGTGTATTATTGAGTGGTGATTATCTGTTTGAGCTTATGAGTTTTTTCTTATATTACTATGGTTGCATTAATGAGTAGGACGTATGTGGAGTATGTATATGTACACACATGCATGTCAATGTTAGACCATATGCATGAAGGAACACACACATGAGTGTACATAGGTAGATGCGCCTATGCACACTTATGGACAAGTTGTTTATACACAAGGAATTATCAATTGGATCTAACGACATGTATATTTATATGTATAGATATATCACATGTAAGTGCTTATCAATGCAATAGTAATTGTGTATGACTTTAGTGTGTAATCGAAGGTGGATATATATATCAATACACGCATATGGTTGGCAAGTGGATATGCCCATACGAATGTAGATACATGTATACATACACATACATGTACATAGAGGAATATATATATATATATATGTATGCATATGTATACATGTATCTACATTCATATGGGCATATCCATTTTCCAACCATATGCGTGTGTGTATATATATATATATGTATGTGTGTATATATATATATATATATATGGATATGTATGATATATATATATATATAGAGGATATACGTATGGATATATATGGATATATATATATATACACCCATATGGTTGGCAAATGGATATGCCCATATGAATGTAGATACATGTATACATATGCATACATGTACATTGAGGAATTTATATGAATATATATATGTGTGTGTGTGTATGTGATATATATTAATATATATTTAAATATATATATTAATATATATTTAAATATTATCAATTGCTTGGGAGTCGATTAGCTCATATAAAGCTTTAAGGCCGATTGATTGACTTAATCAAAGGTCGAATATATATTACTTGTGACTGTATTTTAGAGGTTGAATATTACTCAATGTTGTCCACACATGATGGACAAGTTAACAACAATATGGCTCATAGCCATTAAGTTGATATAAGAATAGATACTTGGTCGATGCTTTGCATTGATATATCTTTGACTTAGTAAACTATTAGATGCCTTGTCATTGGGTAAATAACTACAATAGATAAATGCATGCAAGATTATGTACAACATGTTAATGAATTGGTCAAACTGATAAATAAGATGAATCAATTCATGTAAGACTAAGTCAACATGAGCTATGTGTTACATATTTGATATTGATTGGTTCAACAAGATTAAAACCGCGCCAACCCTGTAGGAGGTTTATGATTTCTTTGGTTCCACCTTATGAATCCTGCTTGTTGAAGATGTTTATTGTGAAGGAAATTTGAATTACACTTTTTTATCATGTGCTGATTTGAAATGGTCTCCTGCTGCTATCAACTAGAGAGGTCGACCTATGGCTTTGTTTTGCTGAGTATGTTCTTAATTATGTGCCACCTTTTAGCTAAGTTGAGTGAGTGGTTATGCATGGAGATTGTTGTCAATACTCATGCCTATTCTGTAGGATGAGAAGTCTCTTTTCTACTGTATAAATAGTAGATCAAAGTCACATGTTTGGGACGCATTCCATACGCATTGAGCTTAGCATTTTATACTCTTTTTCTCTGCATTTCTTAATCTGCATTACTCTGTTATATTTTGAGAGAGTTGTGAGTATTTGTGAGAGTGTTAGCATATTGAGTGAAGTACATTATCAACTTGAGAGAGGGGATTATTGCAGTATAGCTGAAGGGATCAAGCATAAGCTAGTTGTTGTTGTGGAAAAATTGATTTGCAGCCAATCGATTGGATAAGTGAAAACATGCATGAGAATAATATTATTTTATTGTCTTAGCTTTTGAATGATTATTTTTATGATTGCTTTAAATTGTCTATTGTGAATACTTGCATTTAGGAAAACATAGCATTTCTTTGAAAAAGAATGAGAAGCTATTACATTGTTTTGCGATGTGCTTGTACATACTCCATAATAGGAGGATTTGTTTGTCATAAGTATTAACATACTAAATATGATTTAACAAAGGTAGCTTAAGAGTTACTCATAGCTAGGCTATTGATTTAACTAGGATAGTTGGTGGATTACTTCTAGGATTCTTTATCCTTTATGGGAAGGAGCTTGGACATTTACTTTGTTAAGTAGATATATCCTAAGTTTGTAGGAATGGTGATAGGCTATCTCTGGGGTTATAGATTATCCATTGGAGGAAATACATATGTGTAGATTATAGTGGCCTTAAGTAAAATTGAGCTTGAGTAGTGTAAGTGAAAAGAATGACTTTCTCTCAAAGTAATGAGTGAATACACTTTGGCCAAAGTAATGTGATTGCCTCTGGCTCCACTATCAATTCATTGTGATCTAGTTATTGCATACTAGTCCTAGATTGTGGGATTATAAGTTCTATTCATGTAGGACACAACACTAAGCTCAGTTGGTTCTTATTACCTGGTTACTCTACCAATCTCTTCATTGAAGGGTAGGGCCATCTATCAAATGATAGATGTGTGGGGGACTGCATATGAGTTCATGGTTGGTGGAAAATAACTTGAGTGATGATTCTCCTCATCAGGCAATAAAAGACCAATATTTGAAAGGAGGATCCTGGACCATCTATAACTATTTGTTTCAAAGCTCAGTTAAGCTATGTATGTAACTATGTACATTCTTGTATTATTGTAACTTGTGAAATTATTGTATTGAAATGGAATCCTTAATGTATATTGTTATGGAATCTATGTTCATATATTCTTAGTAAAGAAAGGAAATTTTTTATTGCAATGGCTTGTTACATAGTTTACTTACTCACACAGTGAAAACTTAGGAAATTTTTACTTTAGTGAAGGGTTGGCATGTTACATATGGTATTAGAGCTACCAAATTTAGCTCTAGAACCTATGAGCTCATCATTCTTTTCATCCAACATTATCTAATGTTTGGACATTCTTGTTCCATGATGGTGCGTCTCAAATTAACAACTTGGAAGTCAGTAATCAGAAACTAGCACTACCTCAAGGCTAGAAGGAAAGAGAGGCCATCGTTGGAACAATTGAGGGTACCAACTTCAACAATGTCATTTGGTTAAGTGACACTAAAACCTTCAGTCACACTCTTTCTCAAATCAGTGATGTGACGAGAAAGATGAAGATGGAGGCTATGTACAACTACCTACCTTCCATCTCACCAGAAAAGTTTGAGTCAATATCACTTTCCAGGGATATGCCCTCGGAAGGAAGTGTCAACCTGACATTTATCTTTAGGGACCCTAATGTTCTTCCAATGGTGGAAGTAATAGTAATTTTCTTGAGTAACGAATCTAAGGGATATGTACCTCATAAGTATGTATCGGATGACAAATTTGAAGGCTACTATCCATTTTTGGATATGCATGAAAAAATGAGAGATGAGCAATCATCTCAATCTGTAGGATATACTCCATTAAGTTATGTGTCAAAGAGTGAATCTGAGGGATACTCTCCACTTGACTATCTGAATAGTCACTCCATGTAATCAAAAGAATATTGAAATCTTAAGAAATGAATAAAATCATGTGTTAATCAAAAGTGTGTGCTTAATCTTATGTGAAATTCTTTATGTGCATATGAGTGTCATTTCAATGTTTTCCATAAGATAGTTGATAACATGGTTAAATCTAACATGGATAAACATCAGGTAAAATCCATTCTTGTGAAGATGGTGAGGACACAAACCATTCCTGGTGGAAGCCAAGAAGTTGGGCAAGGACCTGCAAGAGTTGAAGCTAGACTTGACCAAATCTTAGCAAGGTTGGAACACCTTGAGCAAGAAAGGGTAAAAGCTAGGTTTGAGAAGGAAGTTCCCATTAATGAGCATGAGGGAGAAAAATCTTCTCATGGGTGTGATGAAACTCATGATCATGAGAGGGAAAAATCACCTATACCATCTAAGGAAATAAATAAGAAGTGTATGGCTTCCAAACTTTCAAGAGATATGAGGAAGATTACCCCACCCAAGTTTGAGGGAAGCGCCAGTGGAGATGAATTTGAGGCATGGCTTGTCCAAATGGAAAAGTATTTTAAAATCCTAAATTACACTGAGACCACCAAATCCGCTTGGGGTACGTACCAATTAGCAGGAGAAGCCTCTAACTGGTGGATGAACAAAAATTTGGAACTCAATATTAACTCATGGAAGCTGACATGGGGTGAATTTGTTGAGATTTTTCGTAAGAGATGGTTTCCCCAACTCTACTATGACCAAAAACTCATGGATTTCTAGAGTTTGAGACAAGGTAATATGTCAATCAATGAGTATTGGGAGAAGTTTACCCGACTTCTACATTATGTTCCCATATACCACAAAGATGAACACTTCCGCATAAGAAAGTTTATCATGGGACTTAACAATCAGATTGAAGTGGTGGATATGAATAGTCCAACAACAATGGATCTTGTATATGAGAAAGTAATTAAACAGGAGTAAAAGTTCAAGGCTATCTCCACCCGTCAGGAAAGTAGAGACCATAAGAAGGTTACAGAAGTTCCTAACAAGCCAACTCCAAAGAAGGTGAAAGTTGTTTAAAATGTACCAAGGCAATGGGAAAAATGATCCCACAATGGTGGAAAAGAGTCTAGAAAGGAGTGTAAGAGGAATGGTTCCAGTGGTGGTAACACCAACAAAAATGGTGAAAATGCCAACAAGTTTGGAGAACCTACAAGGAAAAGAGGACCAACTATGGGATGTTTAACATGTGGAGGGGACCACTATGCAAATCAATATCCTAATAAAGCTTTCAGGTCACAAACATATGGTAATCCACTACCTACCCAGCAAGCGATGTTCCAACAAAAGATACATGTAGTTGTGGATGATCGTCAGGAAGAGAATCAAGTAACTCCAATTGAAACTCCAGGTATTTTTTTTGGCTTACCCATTTATGTTATTATAGATACTGGTACAACTAAGAATTTCATTTCACCTAGAGTAGCTAAGCAATTATCTAGAAAGGTTGGACACATGGCAACGTCTTGGGATGTAGAGTATGCAAACCAGATAAGAGCAAAGGTGGAACAATGTTTGTTCGAGGCTAGGATAGAGCTACCTTGTTTTTCTACAGATGTGAACCTATATGTCGCACCTTTAGGATCATATGATGCCATCTTAGGTATGAATTGGCTATGGAGACTATTACCCATTTTCACCCCGGCTCAATTAGGCAAGGCATCTATGTTGCAAGTGTTCATAAGGGCCAAATGGGATATCTCCATTGAGGGTTAGTTCATGCATTTGATGACATTTGTAGGGAGCTCAGTTAGGAAGCATGCTACGTGGAAATATACTCGGTGGTTTGAGCTCTTCGTAGGCAGTCGGCATGACATCTTCAACTGTGAGTCCTTTAGTTTCAAGGGATCTGACCATAGAAAGGTTGGTATGACCTCTTGTAGCGTCGGGATCTTTAGAGATAGGCCATTCAATCGTGTTTGAAAGGAGAGTCATGGTGACCACGAGCCGGATAACCTATAGCAACTATTATGTTGGGAGATTTGACTAAGAAGAAAGCAAAGGATGGGGTGGTCGGCGGGAGGTCTTGCGATCAAGCAAGCTCCCAAACTCAAGTGACTTCGGCAGTAGGAGACTTCGATATAGGGTCTATAAAGAAGTCTCACGAACGAAGCAGCTCACCAAGGAGTAATCAGCAAAATAAAGCCTTGTGCAACATTTGTTCGCTACAGTTTGACACCTTCTTGGTGACATAAGGCTTGCCAAAAGGCCTAAGCCTCCGAAGAAGTTCGCCAAGGAAGAATTCTACATGCGTCTCGGCAACTTCCAAAGGTTCAGAGTTGAGGCTTTCGGCATGAGGTCCTAGCGACTTCTTGGGTCTTGCCGAAGTGGATTGACTTCGGTATAGCATGTGTTTTCGCCCTGAGGTCTCACCGACAAGTCATGTCTCCCTGACTGAAGAGAGGGTGGACTCATCGCTGAAACATATGTAGCTCGCTATGACTCTTGCCGTGATAATGAGTCATGCGATATACGTATTAAGATGAGATTTTCTTCGAGCTGGATCTGTGTGATTCCACATGAGAGGGGAGCTAAAAGAGAGTGGAATCTCAAATGAACCATTGACGTTTTAACTAATTAACACCTCGGAAAGGAAGATCAACAAAACAAGACAGCACGTTTCTGCTCTGAAGTCAGGAGCATTCAAAGCAGCTTGACCAGGGGGAATTCAAAGGTGGACACGAGGATCAAAAATGAATGCAGTGGTTGCTGCTAAAGATCTCAGGGCTTCTCCAAAATTCTTCACACCGACATGAACAACAGGACATCTAGGTGCAACATTAATTACATGAAAATCTTCTTCGATGGATATTTTGTAAGCCTAGGGGCCGACCTTACTTTTGTATATAAGGCATTTTTTCCTTCTTTGTAAAGGATTCCGTGTATGCTCTTCTGAAGTCTGTGACCCTTTTTGCAGTCCTCTCTCAGACTAGCAGGATTCTGTAACTCAATTTGGAACATAATATACAAAATCTACCTTGGTTACTATTGATGGTCCATCATTCTTCCTTCTGATTCTTGTCAAGTATAGTGCATTCTTTTTAAGTGATTCATTGAGCTACTTAGTGAAATATTCTCTTTCCTTATAGCTTTTGTTTCATGTCGTTCCTTTCTTTGCAGAAGTAGTATCATGTAGGTTACAAACTGTGTTTACTTAATCCTGCACATGATCTTCTAGTTTGTGAAAATCTGCCTTTCCTTCTTAAAGGCATGTGCATGTCAAACCTATTTGAATGTGTGATCTACAAGATCTTGTTGTGCAGTCTCATGGCTATCACCAGTATTCAAGTGTAGCTTGAGTATCTCATTGTTCCTATCATTTCGGTGCATCACCTTAGAGTTTAATTTTCATTTTTATGCATTATCTCTCTCCCTTTTCCTTCAAAAAATTAGTAGTTTTAGGTGACACCAAAGGAAGTCGGCCTTCTCCGGAGGTTGACCTCTGCTTACAAGAAACCCACATCTTTGGAGGTCTTCCAATGTTACATTGGACAGGTTCAACAAGGGTGCAACCAGGGATACCGAGACATAGGGCTAAGGTAGATTGTCATGTGAAAATTGTAGAATGCCTATATGATCTTGGTAACTAAGTGAAGTTTCAAGGGATACCTAGAGAGTTCAAGATTCGTGAAATCTCGACAATGCAACTATTAAGAACTAAGAAGAAAGGGTGCAACCTATTTGTATTCAAGATAGAAGAACTTGAAGAATATCTTGAAAACTTGTAATCCTATAGATTCCAAGAGTTGGAAGATGGGAAATGGATGAAACTAGAATGTTAGATATGGAGAGGTATCCTATATTAAGAATTGGTAAAATTGTTTTCTACTAGGAACCCTTAATATAATTTTCTTACAACAATTCTTAACATTCTACGATAAAAATGGCTCCTTTTAAAGCATTATATGGTCAAAAGTATCATACTCCTATAAGTTGGGATAGACTAGAAGACATAGTAAGTCTTGGGCCAGAGATGTTGGCTGAAATGGAAGAGCTTGCAAGTTAAGATTGCTAAGCAAAGGTTGGATGAAGCTAACAATCGACAAAAAAACTGTGTTGATGCCAATAGAGTGCCCTTAAATTTTTCCATAGGTGACAAAATACTGTTGAGAGTGAAACCTCACAAGAGCTCCATTAAATTCGAAAAGTCTTCCAAGTTATCCCCACGTTATGTAGGACCTTTTGAGATTCTAGAGGAAGTGAATCCAGTAGCTTATCGAATTGTGTTGCCACTAGCTCTTGCCAGAATGCATAATGTCTTCCATGTGTCCTACCTCAAGAAATATATACCAAGTGATAATCATGTGATTGATTGGACTACTTTATATGTACAAGACCCCAGAGTGGTAACTCTAGAGCATGTCAAGGTGCTAGGAACGCGTAAGATTTGCTTGTGTAACAGGGAGGTTCTGTAGTGCAAAGTCCAAAGGGACCAGTATGCGGAAGACTTGGCCACTTGGGAGGACTATGCCAAGATTCAACAAAAAATTTCCTCATGTTTTAGATGCTTTTGAGAATGCTTAAAAACAATATGTTGTTTGTATGTTTGTTTTATGTTGTTACATAAAATGATCAAGGACGATGATTCACAAGGGGGAGGAGTATGTTACACCCCAATTTTGTAATTATTATTTACTATTACTATGTAGGGTAAATGTGAATTCTGGAGATGAATAAATTGTGCTTGCATTTTGTTATCAATGAATTATGAATGAATGTTGTTTCATTTTATGTGAAGAAATGCAAATATGTGAAATGGGTGGTTATTGAATTGATATTCTAATTTTGGGGAAGTATTATATGTGATGCATATTTTGTTGAATAGCTAACCACCTTGGGCATATGTTAGTGGATGCAGGTATATGTTCAATTCCTCTAGGCGGAGGGGAAATATCACTCATGAGAAGATCTTGGATGGGTTACCAGTTGCGTAACCTATTTAAGCTTATGCACACCACAATAGAATAATTGAGTCAAGTTATTATGTGGGAAGTTGGTAAGTCATCCTTAGTTGATGTGTCTGCATTAGTAAGAGTCTTGTTTACTATTGAGTGTATTATTGAGTGGTTATTATCTGTTTGAGCTTATGAGTTCTTTATTATATTACTATGGTTGCATTAATGAGTAGGACGTACGTGGAGTATGTATATGTACACACATGCATGTCAATGATAGACCATACGCATGAAGGAATGCACACATGAGTGTACATAAGTAGATGTACCTATGCACACTTATGGACGAGTTGCTTATATGCATGAAACTATCAATTGGATCTAATGACATGTATATGTATATGTATAGATATATCACACATAAGTGCTTATCAATGCAATAGTAATTGTGTATGACTTTAGTGTGTAATCAAAGGTGGATATATATATAATATATACATATATACATATGTATATATGTATCAATACACGCATATGGTTGGAAAATGGATATGCCCATACAAATGTATCAATACATGTATACATACGTATACATGTACATAGAGGAATATATATGAATATCTATATGTACACAGTCAATATTATTGTTATGTGAATGACATCTTGGTTGTATTCATTTAAATATCGAATGTATACATACATAGTTGGCATAAGATATATATAAATATATATAAACATATATATATATCTATATGTGATATATATTAATATATATTTAAGTATTAGCAATTGCTTAGGAGTCGATTAACTCATATAAAGCTTTAAGGCCGATTAATTGACTTAATCAAAGGCCGAATATATATTACTTGTGACTATATTTTAGAGGCCGAATATTAATCAATGTTGTCCATACATGATGGACGAGTTAACAACAATATGGCTCATAGCCATTAAGTCGATATAAGAATAGAGACTTGATCGACGCTTTGCATTGATATATCTTTGACTTAGTAAACTGTTAGATGCCTTGTCATTGGGTAAATATCTACAACAAATAAATGCATGCAAGTTTATGTACAACAAGTCGATGAAATGGTCAAACTGATAAATAAGATGAATTGACTCATGTAAGACTAAGTCAACATGAGATATGTGTTACATATTTGATATTGACTGGTTCAACAAGTGTAAAACCACGCCAACCCTGTAGGAAGTTTATGATTGCTTTGGCACCACCTTATGAATCCTACTTGTTGAAGATTTTTATTGTGAAGGAAATTTGAATTACACCTTTTTCATCATGTGTTGATTTGAAATGGTCTCCTACTACTGTCAACTAGTGAGGTCGACTTGTGGCTTTGTTTTGCTGAGTATGTTCTTAATTGTGCGCCACCTTTTAGCTAAGTTGAGTGAGTGGTTATGCATGGAGATTGTTGTGAATTCTCATGCCTATTTTGTAGGATGAGAAGTCTCTTTTCTGATGTATAAATAGTAGACCAAACTCACTTGTTTGGGACGCATTCCATATGCATTGAGCTTGGCATTTTATACGCTTTTGCTTTACATTTCTTAATCTTCATTACTCTGTTATATTTTGAGAGAGTGTTAGTATATTAAGTAAAGTACATTATCAACTTGAGAGATATGGGATTATTGCGGTATAGCTGAAGGGATCAAGCATAAGCTAGTTGTTGTGGGAAAACTGATTTGCAGTCAATCGATTGGATAAGCGAAAGCAGGCATGAGGATAATCTTATTTTATTGTCTTAGCTTTTGAACGACTGTTTTCATGATTGCTTTAAATTGTCTAGTGTGAATACTTGCATTTAGGGAAAAGTAGTATTGCTTTGAAAAGGAATTAGAAGCTATTATATTGTTTTGTGATGTGCTTGTAGATACTCTATAATAGGAGGATTTGTTTGTCACAAGTATTAACATACTAAATATGATTTAACAAAGGTAGCTTAAGAGTTACTCATAGCTAGGCTATTGATTTAACTATGATAGTTGGTGGATTACTTCTAGGATTGTTTATCCTTTATGGGAGGGAGCTTGTACATTTACTTTGTTAAGTAGATATATCCTAAGTTTGTAGGAATGGTGATAGGCTATCTCTGAGGTTATAGATTATCCATTGGAGGAAATACCTATGCATGGATTATAGTGTCCTTAAGTCAAATCGAGCTTGAATAGTGTAAGTGAAAAGAATGACCTTCACTCAAAGTACTAAGTGAGAACACTTCGGCCAAAGTAGTGCGATTGCCTCTAGCTTCACTGTCAATTCACTGTGATCTAGTTATTGCATACTAGTCCTAGATTGTGGGTTTAGAAGTTCTATTCATGTAGGACACAACACTGAGATCATTTGGTTGTCATTAACTGGTTACTCTATCAATCTCTTCATTGAAGGGTAGGACCATCTATCAAATGATAGATGTGTGAGGGACTGCATATAAGTTTGTGGTTGGCAGAATAGCGCTTGAGTGATGCTTCTCCTCCTCAACAGGTGACAAAAGACCAAGATTTGAAAGGAGGATCTTGTACCATCTATAACTATTTGTTTCAAAGCTCGACTGAGCTATGTATGTAACTATGTACATTCTTTTATTATTGTAACTTGTGAAATTATTGTATTGAAATGGAATCCTTAATGTATATTGTTATGGCATCTTTGTTCATATATTCTCAATAAAGAAAGGAAAAATTTTATTGCAATGGCTTGATACATAGTTTACTTACTCGCATAGTGAAAACTTAGGAAATTTTTACTTCAGTGAAGGGTTGGCATGTTACACATTTTCCTTGATAAACAAGTCTCCTACATCAAAACTTGTGGATAAGACTCATATAGAGGTCTAGATAGGAAAAAGGCTCTAAAACATCTTCATGTATTTTTTTACGAAGCATATTCTCATGTACTTAGGGAGAAGTGATCAAAGTTAGGGACAAAGTAGTGAAGTACATCTTCATTGGCTATCATGTTGGTATAAAAGGATACAAGCATTGGGATCTTATGGTTGAAATATTTTTGTACAATTGAAGTGCTATATTCAAAAGGATTAGGAATTCTACTATAATTGTGTAGCTAAAGGAGGATGAGAAGTTAGTTATTTGGCTACAGCCAAAGGCCAAGAAGACCAAACTAAAAAATAAACAATAAGTTCATAGAGGACTAGATGAGGAGGATAGCTCAAAGAGTTTGGAAAAGTAGAACCTCAACCTCAACTTTTGATGAGGTTTTCTCAATAAAGAGGGAAATTGAATAGAGATAGTTGGTATGAATATAGATACAAATTCACTTTGTTGACTAATACTAATAAGCTTAGAATTACCAAGGAGGCAATGAGAATTAATGATCATGAGTCTTGGAGAGTATTCATGGATGAGGAGATGGTTTCATTGAAAAAAATGATACACTGGACTTGGTATAATTTTCCAATGGATGGAAACATGTTTGCAAATGGGGGTTCAAGAAAATATTATTTGAAATATCTATGATGAAAATTACAAGGCAAGGTTGGTTGCAAAAGGACATTCCTAGGTTGAGGAGATAGAGTTTGGTGAGATCTTTTCCAATTGCCAAGTTAAAATCTATTACATTCTTATTATTTGTTACAGTAACATTTTTTTAGAGATAGAATCGATGGATATGATAACAACATTCACGCATGGTGACTTGAAAGTGGAAATTTATATAACACAACCAAAGCACTATGTTGAAAAAGGTAAAGGGTCATTGGTTTGTAGATTAAAAAAATCTTTATAAAGTCTCAAACAATCTCCTACAAAGTGATACCAAGATTTGGAATCTTTTGAGTTTGGACACGGATTTATGAGATCCAAGTTAGCTCACTATGATTTTTATAAATAGGATGGTGACCATTTCCTCGTTATCACTTTGTATGTAGATGGTTTATTTTTTTGTAATAGTAGGGATGTGATTAGGGATTTGAAGTCTCAACTTTCAACATAATTTGATATGAAGGACATGGGGGCTACTAATTATATCTTAAAATTGGAGATTATAAGCAATAGAGTGAAAAAAAATTAGTTAGGCCAAAGTACGTGAACTCTATGTTGAGCATTTTAGTTTGATAGAAAAACTGGTGAGTGTTCCTTTTTGTGAGAACTAAGCTTTTAGTTGAGCAATGTGTTACTTCCCAAAAATGTAGTTCCACAATCCTAGAACATAATTTTACCATCAAGGCCATGGGATGTCATTCATGATAGTAAAATAAGAGTTTATCAATGGATCATAGTGGTTTTAGGGCTACCAAATGAGTGGAAAGTTCTCTTGTACTTTGAGCTTAGCTAGGCCCAAAAGGGTGTTCCTAGAGGTATCTTAAGTATGATTGAAATCCTAAGAAGATATTACAAGGTGTGAAGTTTGTAGCTATATCCAAGGTTAGTTTAACCCTAAAATTTGTTAGTAGGCTAAAAGAAAACCAACTAGACAAATGAGCTCTTACATAGCTGATGTAATCATCATGATAGAAAATGCAAGATTTGGGTGTAGGAACGTGATTAAAAAATGGTTTATACAATAAATCTCACAATGATATTTCTCTATTTAGATTACTAAATCATAAACTACACAAATCCTAAAACTAATTCCTACACTATTGGTGAATGATTTATTCTTTTAAAATTATATGAATGAATCACTGGTTCTTATGATTGGTATTTATCTATTGGGGAACATAGTCATAATATATCAAAAGATAAGCAACTAAAACCACAAAAAATAAAGATTTTTGAATTTACATACCTCAAATAGATGTTATCAATAATAGAGCATGCTTAAGAATCCATAATAGAACTATATAAATCCATGTGTAATGTAGAAAATATCATTATAATCCTTGCAATGTATTAGAATCTGTCACATTCATTAAATCTAACATTACACTCGTGCTAATCAACTTCTAACATCATCTCTCTAAGATTTTGAATGGCGACGTTGGGCGGGAATTCGGGCAGAGACCAATGGAAAGAAAAGATTTTGAATGGCTCTGTTTTGCAGGGTTTGGTGCGGTTGCTCTGGAGCCCTGTCTTCTGAGGATGGTCGGGTGGCCTATGGGGCCCTTTGGTTGGGGCTCCCCCTACTCCTTTTGGATTCTTTGAACCTTCCTTGGTGTCTTTGCGGGTGGATGGAGTCTGCGTTGATGTTGCGCTAACTGGTTTGGGTGTTTCCATCCCCTCTGCTCCTATTCTCTCTGTGGTGCCGCCTTTTGCTCCTGCTTCTGATGGTCTTCTGACTGGTGTCCTTGCTACTGGATTTAGGGCTGCTTTGGGATGTCATCAGAAGTCCTTTTCTGAGGCTGTTTCAAAGGAATGTGCTCGATCTATGCCTGCTTCGACTAGGGTTAGACCTCTGCCCTATGCCCGTGCTTCCCCTATTATGGTATGTGGACCTGAAGTTGTTGAAAATGAGGATTACTATTTGAAACAGGGTGTGGTTTGCAGGTTTAATGGCTTGTGGCCCTCCCTTCCTAATCTCCATAATTGGGTTTCCACCTCTTGGAAGCCTGTTGTCTCTAGGCAGATTGAGCTCTATCCCAGCGCTAGGGGGTTTTTTCTTTGCTACCTTTGCTTCTTCTGCGGAGAGGGACTGTGTGTTGGACAGGGGGTGGATGTGGGGTATTCATTCGTTGTCCATCAGGCCTTGGTCTCGCTCTTTCAATCCACTTACTGAGTTGTTGAATATCAACTAGTTTGGGTCCAACTGTCGAATCTCCCTCTCCAATTTTGGGAGGATTCTTATTTTGAAGCTATTGGCAACTCCTTTGGACACTTTCTGAAGGTGGACTCTACATCTCAGGATCTAGGGCATACTACAATGGCTCATATTTTAGTTGATTTGGACATCTCCAAACCTCTTCATGGTGATGTGGTCTTAATGGTGGAGGAAAGACCTTGGACGCAACTATTGGACTATGAGGGCCTTCCCTTTCGGTGCAGGAGGTGTTTCTCCACTGGTCATTTGGCCTTTGGTTGCCCTCTTGCTCGTCACAAGGGCACTGCTACTTGGTGGAGGAATGCTCTCTCAGACCATCTCACAGTGGGTTCTCCCTCTTCAAATGATTCATCCATGGAGGGCAACCCTCCTTTGGTTGTTCCTCCCTTGGAGTCTGAATCTTTCTAGGCTCCTCTTCCGGATATCCCTTCTGTGGTACCTATGTTGCCTCATTTTGTTGTCGTTGTCCAGGCGGAACCTGCTCATCCCTCATTGAACGACTCTAATGATCCTTTGATAGCTCCTGACTCCTCTTCTTCGCACTCAGCTCCCTCTCTACGTGGTGGCTCCTTGCCTGGCGTGGCTGGTGAGGGTTCGCTCCTCTCACCTCACATGGTGGATTTAGATTTTGAGTCTTCCTGGTATGTTGTGCAGAGGAAGAAGGGACTCCCCAAATCCATTGTTTTTTCCCGACCTAGGGTTAAGGGAGTTAGATTATTCCCCTCAGGTTTTGGGGTTGTCTAGTCCTTGTTTGTTGTTCTACAGCTGTTTGTCAGTTGTTTTTGTCAGGCCCTAGTGGCTCCTATTTGTGTTTCTCCTAGTTCATGTTTTGGTTTGATCTAGCTTCTTTTTGGCCCTGTGGGCTTTCTGTGTGAAGGGTACAACACCCTATAAATGTTGCTTATTTTATCAAAACATTACAATCATGCTAGAAAATGTGCCAAAGAACTAACCCTAGCTCTAGTTGGGAGAATCTTCTAAGGAAATATAAACTATCATGGAGACACTCTCTTACATATAGCACTTACAAATTTAATCTCTTCTTGGTTTCACAAAAATGTTACAAGATAAGTTGGATCATCTTTTGAAACCCTAGATCACTCTGGCAATTTAGTGACCACAAATAGAAAATGACCAACCCCTTCATTAAAGAAAGAGCCTATATATATAGCTATCATGTGGGTAATAGCCAAAAGGTAGGAAATTCTAAGATGTAGGGAACTCTTAAAAATATATAAACAACAAAGAGGGGGCAAACAAATCAACAATAAATTTGAATATCTTTGACCAATGCTTTGTTGTATATACCCATACCTCTAGGGTGCATTTTCTCCATAAATAACACCTAAAATCAAAGGCAAGTGCATCAAGCTATACTAGGGAGGCATGGGATAAGCTCCCAATTGATCTAAAAACTCTCCTCATAGAATTGAAAATCTAGAAATGGTGTGATAAGGTTTGGGTAGAGCCCTCTTGATGATGGGATATGCCCTTGGATTCTACACAAATTCAATTGATAGCTAAAATGTCTTGCCATGGCAAGGAGGTAGGTGAAATAGCACACATGCTAGGGCTCCTAAGAATGAAATAAAAAATCAATGAGTTTTTGGGTCCACGAGGGACATTGGAACTAGGTTCAAAATAGTAAAAGAAGTTTGCAAATCTAGCAAGAGAAAATGATCAAACTAGTGAGGAAAAAGGAACTCCAAGACCTTGTTGGGAATTCAAGGGTTTCAAAAACTAGTGAACTCCCCGACATCTTTCTTCACATCCTTCACATTTCATTATTTTCAATTATTGACACTTTTGGTGACTTTTGTAATTATTAAACTCCCTAACAAATGAAACCTTCAACACTTGGCCAAAATTTAGCTCAAAGATGACATTAGCAAGTGGAGAAGATAACAAAAGAAATGTGGGAAATCAAGGGTCTCTTAGAACTCATACCATTGTTAGGGGTCAAGGTTAGAAGTGTTTCATACTTAGTACCATGTGAGAGGGATGCCAATACCTCCAATTTGATAGGATACATGCAAGAAGTTATCAAGCATCAGGCGTCAAAGATGCCAAGGAGAAAGTACTCGAGTAAGGAGATAAGCAAAAGCTTTACTCCAAAAAGGTATATGAGGGAAATGATGGAGTTCAAGCTTCACGGATGACAAGAAATAGATACCCCAATAGAGGTAAGGTCAAAAGTCAAAAGCCCAACTCTGATAAAATAACTTAGTGAAAATATTGAGTTGTGAGGCAAGAGTCAACGATGATCATTATAAGGTACTCAAATAAGGGAAAGTTTGAAACTTCGATCTTGATAGAAAACATAGTGAAGTGCATTGGGGATCACAGTTCAAGGAATGAAGGAACTTGTACTAAAGTATGGATAGGCCTGGAACTTTAACACGAGAAGGAGCTTAAGGAAAAGTGCAAAGCATTGAGATTTTGAGGATCAAGATGAAGGCATACTAGGTACTAAAGCAAAGGTGAGCTTGAAATTGTAAGGGATAAAGAAATAAAGCAAGAGATTAGGATTTTGGAGATGGAGGAGATCGTGAAAATGGTACTGGAGGAGAAAAAATTGGTAAGTACAAGATAATAGGTCCACTTTTGGCCAAAAAGTAGAAGTGTTTTATTTGAAAATCAAAATTTGTCATAGTTGGAGTAAAAATTTGAACTTACACATAATCTTAACAAGGTTCAGTAATATGAAATTTAAGATTTTGAGTCTAGCTTTTAAATATGTCATTTATCCTAATACCCAAATGATACAAATTATTTATGTATATGATATACAAAAAACATTTATTTAAAGTCATAGAGTCAAAACATGCATGTGTACAACCAACATAATTTGACCTAAATGAAAGTATTTTTTTAATTCCTTTTGGGAAAAGATGTGGATTATGGTGAAGTTTGATCAAGATATTTTTTTTTAACTTTTTTTCTTTTTTAATTTATTGGCCCTAATTACTATTTTTGAAATCCTTGTGTATGGCCAACATAATTTGAACTAAACTAATTATAAAATGATTCTTTTTTTTCATTCTATAAAGAATGATGTCTAGATTGATCACATATAAAACAAATTCAAAAAACTTAAAAATTAAAGTTATTAAAAAAATACTAATACTGGCATTTCAAGTTTATAAACCACTTTCCTCACAAATTTAACTGATAAATAAAGAGTATGTCCAATTATTAAAAAAATTACATTTTCGAAAACTAGACATTGTCATCTATAATGAATTTTTAATTTTGTTAAAAAAAAGAAGTCAACCATATTGCTAGTCATTTTTTCGCTTTTTAACATGGCCTTGTACTTACAAGTCCAAGGCTAAGGGTTGGGTTTCCAAGTCTAAAACAAAAGCAAAACCATCGGGTTTCAAATTTCAAATTTCAAATTTTATGAAACATAAACCCACTCCAATTCACGTACCCATTATAAAAAGGAATGGATATATGATGTGAATAGAAATGGGTATTCAGTTTAAAAATCAAAATGCGTACCCATTTCAAAAATCAAAACTACTACTCGTCTCATACATGTAGGAGTTAGGTTCAAAAGCTTGATCTTAAATAGATATCCTATCGGGATTATTTTCAAGCCTAACACTCGCACTAAGAGTGGATCCATTAACTTGCACTTGCCCAACTCGGAAAGCCCAAAAGCTCAACAAACAAGGAAAATGACCCAAAAATATTACACTTTCTTAGATTTTTGCAATTGCTAATACATTGATAGACATATGGGGGATGAAGGGGACAACACCAATACAAACTTTGAAAAGGGGGACCCATTACGAAACATCTCAGATTGGCTATCTATGATGGGAATAACAAAGCCAAAAGTGCACAAAGAGGGAAGGACTTAGCAACTATGCAGACTTGGGGCCTACAAATCTGGGCACTAACATAATGTCCTATGATACCTGTAGAGATGAAGGACAAGGTTTGTGTTCTTTATACCAGTGTAATTGGTAGTTTGATGTATGTTATGGCATCAAAGCGGATATTGTTCCTTCTGATCCCTATAAACTGTTTTTGTTGCAAGACAACAAGATTGAAAACTTCTGAATTTGATGGAACCAGTACTAATCCTCTCAAAAAATTATTAAAAATCAGAAAAAAGGCACTCAATTTTGAGTCTACATGGCAAAGTTATGGTCCTTACACGTTCAAGGTCTTGACAAGGTCTTATGATGGCGAGACCAAAAAGTAAATCGCAAACATTAACATCCCAAGATGATTTCAAACATGATAATTTTCCGAACTGAATCAAATGAACTCCACTGACCGCTCCAGTCTTTTATTGCTGCCACGAGTCATAATATTCATTAATAGCCTAGGCTCCTCTCTACTGTACTGATTAGTGATTATTCCTTATGAATGATATTCTCCCAATGGGTGTGCTGATGAAGGATGGTGGTGATGAATACCTTGCGGCTGCAGCTAGTTCAATAACGAATTCCTCCAAAGAGGAGTAATTATCTTTATGCAGAACTTTTGTATTTAGTTAATACCAGCTGTAATTTAGCATGTTCTGGGGTTTCTTACTGCCAAACAAATTAATATCAGACTTAACATGGATCTAAGACAGCGTCCTGTGGATGGCATTTAGTTCTAGTTACTTGCCCGCTTCATTCTACCTATGAATGATTTTCATGCAGCCTGATTGATTTATAGGCATTGGGTAAGAACTGTCAACTTCAGCTATGATTTTTTGCTTGATGTACAGATAGATTTTCTTCACTTGCTGCAGGTAGTGTTCATATTGGCTTTCCTATAGACCTGTTGTCTCTATCCTATTGATAATAGCTGCTTACATATATCTCTGGCCACCCAATTTCGGGATTTCTGATTGGTTTCCAAATTGACAGTGTGTCTCCTATTAATCCGGATCGTTAGGTTTTGTTGGTACTGAGTCACTGGCTGCTATGTGCATCAATTGCAGCCATAATTAGTCACACCTAATGGATAAGAGGTGCCACTGTCAGGGTATATGAGATCACTTCGGATTTTCCATTCTTGTCTCATCTGTTTACATCAATGGTCATACTTATATTGCGATGGATTTAATCTAGCATATGGTTTGATGATGGATGCATCTCAAGGCATTTGATGACTCTATGGGAAGTCATTCTCCACTATTGTATTGTATTGGGCCCTTTCCATTCTTGTCACATCTGTTTACTTCTCTGATCATACTTATATTACAATGGATTTGGTCTAGTATAGAGTTTGATGATGGAAGCTTCTCAAGGCATTTGAAGACTCTATAGGCAGCCACACTTCGTTATTGTATTGATAGTTTTACTTATGCTGTAGATGTTCAAGACTGATATGTATTACTGAATAAAGACTCAACCATATATTGGGTTACATATTGTCTCAGGCATCTAGAGCATGAGCAGTAGACTACATAGTATATTCTTTGTTTTAAATATACAGTATATTATTTTATATTAAATACATAGTATTGAGCGGGTGGCCTTAATTTTGGTCTCCATTTGAGGGGTTCATGCTGCACCAACAGATGTATAGTCAACTTTCAGGTTATATGGTATGGCCCCTGTTACCATCTGTGTTCCTTAAGATTGTGGAAAGTTTTGGTTACCTGGGAATTATAATGTTTAAGTTCTATATTCCCCACTTCATGATTCCTGTTATTACACTGCTGATGTTTGCAATCTAATTGATAATGGTTTAATTTTTGATGATCATAGATTATAATGTTGATTTAAAAATCTGTTCTTTACATCGGCAGCTAATGCTAGGCACTGATACATACACAGTAATGATGCCTGCTTAGCAATGCTTGTATGTTTTGGGTATGCCTAGTCCAATTGTAGAGTCCCAGATCCCAATTGTTTATCTATGGTGGAATTCATTATGCATCTGTTATAGATAATGAATGTTGTCTGAAGAAATAGATCAGAAAGGCATACAGAATAAAATAAGGACTGTAACTTATACCAAACTCCTGCTGACAGCACCATAGTTCAATCCAGACTGTCTCATCCTTAGTTTAACTTTCAAATACCCATCATTTATTATGTGAAAAATCAAATGGAGAAAGAAAGATTAAGGTAAACCTCTGGGTTGCAGGCTCTTATGGTCCTTAGTTTTCTGAATCTCTATAGGCAACATTTTTTTCTATTGCAGGGGTGGAGACCTGTGGCACAACCTTTTTTGTTTTAAACCTATAAAAAGATATAACTAATAATTCGACCAAATGTTTACTTAGAAGCACTACAGAACTCTACAATATTTTCCTGAACTCTAGTTTTTTAAGAAAATGTCATCTCTTGGGATTGAATGTTGAAAATGGTTTAAGTTGTGTCTTAAGAAGAAGGTATCGTGAAAAAGGATGTCTTGTAAAGTTGTAAACAATCTGAACAGCATACTCTTAGTTGCATTGATGGAGCAAATTCAAAATACCACACAGCAAAAACACTTGCTCATGTAACACAGCAAAATAAGGCAAAAACCAGTAAAGTCTCACTGAAAAGGTACAATATTAATAAAATTATACCATTAAGTTTTGCTGCAGCAAGGAGACAAGAAGATTTTCCCCAAAATGTGTAAAATTTTCCTCGAAATATGTAAATTTCTGAGTGGAATAACTGTTTTTAAGACTACAAACTTACAAAACTTGAAGCAAATTGATCTTGATGAGTAACGCTAATTATTTTAGCTCCTACCCTGGCAAGTACCACCTACTTAGATATATCATCCACTCCTACTATCAGATGAGTGCCGTTAGTGCCTAAGAACACTCGATCAAAAAACCCTCGGCCTCTTGAAATCGGCTGAGTGCCTAATCCTATTTGCATTTTTGCTTGCAAAATGTAAAGGTAGACTATAGACAGTAAACTTGACAGCAATTGATCTATCAATTGAGTGCCTAAAGATTCTTGCATTTTTTGTTGCAAAAAAAGTAAAACAAAAAGAAAACATGTTCCATATAGGGTGGGCTATGACTATACTTAGTCACCTAATGTGGGCAATTCTGGATTCACATTTGCTCATATTAATTAATGAATTGAAATTCAAAATATAAAAAGTATTTATTAATTAATTGAAATTCAAAATCATGTTATATTTTAAATTTCAATTAATTAATAAATACAGTCAAATATGCATTCAGAAAGCTGAATACACAATACGTCTAATGTGTGTGTGGATATGTGGCATGTATGTGTGTTTGTGTTTGTGTGCATGTTACCCCATAACCATTAATGAACTCCTGAGCAATCTGGGCTTTTCCAATATGCCTACACTGTGCAATTGACATCTATGTTCCTTCTAGATTTTTATTATTTTAATTCAAACAAGTGATACTCTACTTTTTATGTAGATCCAGATGCTTAATAAGTTTTCCTTCAATATTGCAACATACTAAGTAGTGAAAGAAAAGAGGTAACGTATACCCATTCATTACCTCTATTGATTGCTTGGCTTCAAGTGTGCATGTACAAAAGCATAAAATATGTTCCAAATTCAAGCCAGAGAAGAAATCAACTTTCTATATTAAAGTCCTTACAGAAAGAATATGGTAAATATATTTTGATGTCTACAGATTTTATGGTCCAAATTCAAAAAAGAGAAGAAATTAAGTCCCTGTATTAATGTCCTTAAAGAAAAAGGCAAATACATTTGATGTCTACAGATTTAATTCTCCAAATTCAAACCAGAGAAGAAATCAAATTCCTGCCTTAAACTCATTCAGAAAGAGTAGGGCAAATATGTTTGATGTCAACAGATTTTATTCTCCAATTTCAAACCAGAAAAAAGACATTAAATTCCTGTATTGAGGTCCTTACAGAAAGAATAAGGCAAATGTATTTGATGTCTACAAGCATTGCCCACAATCCACAAATACGAAGTTTCCGAAACCTTTTCTGAAACAGAGAGCAAATTATGAACCAAAAAAGCTTCCAGCACCCCCAAAAATGCACCTGCCATAACATCAAGCACATAATGCCTACCCAGCAAAATTCTTGAAGTGGAAGTGGCTATGGACCACACCATTATCACTATAACCACAGCCCTAAAAGGCCCAACACTTACATTACCAACAACAAATCCAGGCATTTGCGGTTCCAAGAATTGCAGGCATAAGCTCAAAAAGCAGCCGATAAAACAAGCCCTAGAAGCATGGCCACTGGGGAATGACCAGTGATCAACAGAGACCACCAAATACATGCCTTTATTGTACTCTGGCCTTGGCCTTCTAATTATGGACTTGAGAGAACCTATTACTACCAGATCAAAAAGGAAGCCTATTAAGAGATTGAGTAAAACCCACCTTATTTTGGGAATTGCAGGGGAAGAAAATGGAGCGAGCCAGAGGGCAGCAGTTACAGGGATCCACAGTAACCCATCTCCAGAAATCTCAAGGGCTTTGAGAAAGACCCTCGGTACTCCCATACTGTGAATGTACACAGACCATCTCCTGTCTACCTCAATTACACGCTCTATCATTGATTTTGACATGTCGGAGCTCGTACCTTTACAACTAGGAGATCGATCTGCATATGAATTTACTGTCCAAATTTGTTCATTGAGAAATGCGTCTCCTGCTCTGTTATTCTCAGCTCCGCTCCTGCAATTCCCCTTAAATGTTTTAACTTCAAATTTTATAGCTTGTGGCGTTAATAATTTAATAAATTTCTCATCAATGGGATTTTGGAAAATCAAAAACTTTCGTTACCCTTTTTTGGTTAACTTCGAGAAGTCAGTCGTTTGCCAAGTCAACAAAAAAACTCTTGTTGGGTCTACCTGATTGCAGGTCATTTACGCCTGTGACATTTTTTTCTCTTCCTCTCAGAAGTCATCTTTGATCGTGGAAATCTAAACCAGGATAACAATTGCAAATCGTTTCCAAGAAGCTGCCTTTGCAGAAAAAGTTTTTCCTTTTGATCATAATGTATGGATTGTTTAATTTTTAATAGATTGTCTAATTTTTATTAGTTTGTATTATTATATAAAAGATGTTTTTATTGTGTAATTTTAATTGATGGTTGGGATCACATTGCGTGAGATATTGTAGAAAGGAAATATTGATTGGAAATGTCAGCTAAATATACAGTTATTTGAAGAAACAATTTTTGTATAAATTTTTGTTATTAGTAAATATATCTTAAATATATTTATTTAAAAAATGTTTAGAGATATCAATCTAAAGTTATTTATTGATTTTAAAATTATTTATTGGTGATTATAGTAGTTAAAAATTATTTAACACTTTGATCATAATTGTTGAGTTTTATAAGGGATGGGGTCTTATGTGTTGGTTCCTTATTGTAACATGTCATTTGTTGCATTAGTAAACATAAAATGTATAGCTACAAAGAGAAAAAACATTTCACTTAATCCACAAGCTAATACGAGAATACAATTAACATTAGTGGTGGTAGTGTTATTAGTGACAATTTAATTTATTGTAGTCTTCACTATTTAAGAAGTTTTAAGATAGAAGCGAAGAAAAGAGAGACAAAATATGTTAAACTTGTTAGTTTTGATTGGATTTGAGGCCTTTAAGTTGTTTCTCATTTTTTATTGTCTAGCCTTCTTTTTACCATTGTTTCATGAGCTCACGTGGTAGATGAGTACACTTCTTGTCAAGGGGGATAAGATATTGTTTCTAGTGATCCAAATGACAAAGATTGTGCTCAATGTTTCTATAATTGTTTTCATTATTAACATAAGAATTATAATTCGTGAAAGCTCGGGAAATGATCTAGTGGTTGATCATACCAAGTAGAGTTATGAACAAGCGGCTTAGAAATTTTATGTTATTTTTTAATACTATACTTGTAGGTTTACATTTCTTTTCTTTTCTTCACACTAATATTTTTTTTTGGATGATTCATAGAGGTTTTTGAACAAAGGGACCTAATTCATTATATTTTTGTCTACAAGTGAATCAATCAAGTCATTGTAAAAGAGGAGGATAAAATTATAAACATTACATCATTTCTCATGAAAAGAAGAGGCACACACCATGTGAGGTGTGGCATTCTATCATATGTGGTTGTGTGGAGGATTTCCTAAGTTAGGATAAATAGGTAAAATCAAAGATGAGCATGATTTAATATATGTGAGAAAAAAAAAATTGTCTTTTCTTTATCTTCTAAGGAATATGGTGTGTATATTTAAAAATTATCAACACGTGATGATAAAGATCTGATTGTTATTTGTAAGGTGAGACAAAATATGGATATTGTTATAAATTTTGGGTGGAATGTAAAGTTTATTTTGTAAGATTTGATTGTGAGGTTAAGGCAAAGAATCAAATTTTTATGTACCAATTCCTTTTCTTTTTGGTGATGTCTTTTAAGATTTTTACATACTTGATTTCTTAGGATGAGACATGACTTAAAATATATTTTCTTAGATCTCATCAATAAATAGGTTTTGTATACATTTTTTAATGTTTGTGAGTGTTATTTACATAATGTCATGGTTTTGGAGGTCTAATTTACTTTCGCAGTTCATCTAATGTGTTTGGGACATGTTGGATATGACCAACTATTTTACAAGTTATAGTTTTGGAGATCTAATTGCCATGCATGGTTCATCTAGTGTGTCTGGAAATCTTTGTTGATCTTTAATACATGATTGGTAGCTACATAAATGAGACAAGATGGATATGGTTAGCTATTTAAGGACAAGTTATAGATAAAATGATAAGAAATATTTGAAAGGAAGCAGAGGTACAAAATATGATTCCTACGCTAATCTATGAGAGAAGATGCGTAAAACTAAACAAACCAAATAGTTAAGAGGATATAAACACAAAATAAATATACCACAACATAGTGACTTACTTGGGTAAAAAAAATTTAAAGAAAAATCCCACACTTGAATACAACTAAATGTATTATTTAGTAAACAAAGGCTATAATACGCTTGTAGAATCTAAGCCTTTATACCTGAGTATCATCAACAACAGGTTTGAAGTAATTCTAGTAGCATAACTATAACTACAAAACTCACTATCAATATACCTCCATATAAAGCACCCAATAAACTAGCACTTGCACCCCATGAGGTGCAATGCTTATGTTGATAGGCTGATATAATTTGGTATTATATTATGAACATGTAGAAGTGGTGTAATTTTTTTTTGGTGACGAGCTTTTGTAATCTGTGCAGTTTTTCTTTAAGACCTATACAACGAAAGCAACGGGGTGGTTAGGTGTGTAGATTAGGCGTTGATGCATTCAAATTTTAGCACCAATTTTAAGCTTTGAAGTTTGAATTATGTAATGATTTGTATGTGCGCAGAGGAGAGTTTTACAAGAGAGAAATTTGTAACAATGGAATTGATAAACCATGAGAATTTGGGAGAGATATCAAGTAGATAAGAATGAGAGTTGTGTACCTTGTTTTAGGAGAGACATAGTTGTTGTAAGCGGGCCTCCTCTCATTCCTTATGATTGTGAATGGATTGGTTTGCATTTTGGAGTATCTTTCAAAAGAGAATGGTGGTTGAATGTGAAGATCGTTTAACGATTTAACTCTAGATATGGTTGTAAATGTTAGTCCCTTCCTATCTATTTTACCAATATCAATTGTTGCTTTTTGTAGTGTTAGGCCTTGAGCTTTGTGTATGGTAATAGTGCACGCCATCGTGAGCGGTATCTTCCTTTTATTGCCTAGGGAAATAGGTATTATCAGTATGCTCTTGGGGTCATGCTCGTTCCATGGTGGCCCACTGTAGGTATCGAACCTTGTTACAACATACATGGGAACATTTGGCAGTTTAGAACTAGGGTTGTAAATGATTTCAACAACTTTGCCAAGAGCTCCATTCACCAGTCCTGCTTGTGTCCATATGTTGGATGTGAGCATGATGTGTTTCCCTTTACAAAGAAATACTTCTTTTTCAACTTGTTCATCATTAGCTGCACTATCTATTCCATACCTAGTGCTTGTCACAACACTAATTGCAATTGGATGGTTCAATGATTTTAACATTCAAGTCTATTGTGTAGTCTAACTAAATCATTGGTAGCAAACAAGTGCATTGAATTTTTGAACTCTTCATTTTATCTTGATGTGAGCTACTTGTCTGTGTGTGTCATTAAAAGTTGCCAATCTTCTTCCATTGCTTTTGCATTTCATATGTTTTGCAATAGTTGACGGAATTTTCATTGTGTTGGAGTCTCACCTTGTTGACGAAAGACCATTTGTAAGGTGACAACAGTTGTAAATTGGTTTCATAGTGTCTTTGCAGTTGAGTGTGATGTGTACAGAGGTTTGTCCATCATGGATGGCAGTTGGGCGAGGTCACCGATCAATATTATAGACACTCCACCAAAGTGTAGATGTTGTGGGTTTGGGAAAGCCTCACGTAGTCTTGTGTCTATTTTTAGTAGCAACTTTGGACCTATGAAGCTCATCTCATCAATCAAAATGTATCTTATATGTTTCATATCTTCTTGAAATTTTGTTAATGTTTGTCCTTGTAGTGGGCGCATGTCTTTAATAGGGATCCAGAGCGTTGAATGTATAGTTGATGCATGAATGTTAAATGCAGCCACCCCTGTAGGAGCTAATGTGAGTAGCTAGCTTTTTTGTTGTGGAATCTTACTTGTGAGTACTTTTCTTATGCGGGAAATTAGGTACGATTTTCTTGTACCTGTTGTTCCTTGAACAATCATGTGTAACGGTTTTTTTGAGGGGCGTTCACTATGGTCAATGATAATTGTGAGTGCTAGTTTTTGTTGCAATGATAGTGTATAGTCTAGGACATCCAAGTTGCCTACCATAGTCTCTTCTTGGCTACATGCCTTTTTCATGGGTATGAACTGGATGGAAATTTCATGAAGATCTTGGGGTACCACTAGTTGATCCCATCTATTGTTGTTATCAAACTCACGCCTACCAAGCATCTCAAGTTCATTTTGGCTGACATTATTTGAGGGACCCATTTGTGAAAACAATTCCCATTCATTAAGTTTTGTTGTGTCCCTTGTGGCCATCTTTGTATCACGCGCATCTTCTTCTTCAATGGTTGCTTCTATTTCAATTGTGTGATTAGCATGCCATACATCATATTTAGTTGTGTACATTTACTTCCAATTTGCAATTATTGTATCCTTAGAAGTCCTACCTCGCTTTCTATGCTCCGAAAATGTTTGCATAATAGTAGCTCGCTCTAGCAAAAAGTTTCAAACTTGTCTGAGTCCTCCTTTGGGATGTTATAGAACTTGGGGAAAACATTAACAATCGCTTTTACCTCTCTCTCTTTCCATTTGCATCCTTTGCGCCTTGCAGAATAGGAGAAATATCTTGTAGATTCAAGTAGTGTTACTATTTCCATTTCTTAAGGTTGATTAATGTGGGAATGTAGGTAGCTCGTATGGAGTTGGATTTCATTTTTTTGTCTTGTTATTCGTTGGAAAAAATTTTGGCCAACATTCAAAGATGTGAATGGTCGATTACAAACAACAAGTGACAATTTTTGAAGCATACGACATGTTCCTTGTGCTCCTATATCATGCTCTGCAAGAAGCTCTATCATGAATTTTTGAAATGCTATGATACACAGGTCATCTATTCTCTGGCATGCATATATTCTTGTTAACATATCAATACAAGACTCAAATGCTCTGTCTGATTTTGACACATACTTGGCAATGTATTTTAGTACAAGTGCTCATGAGATAACTAGTTGGCAATATATGTTGGCTCTCCATATCAAAAGCATTTATGGATTGTGTATGTTTAGCCTATCATCATTCCTTGTAGGTCCTTTTTTTTCCCATTATCATCACATGATAAGGTAGATACAATTCGTTCTTTCCATGGAGCTTTGTATCGACACTATAGTTGTTTCCCCTTTTTGTGTAAGCATGTTCCCTCTCTACAGTTTGTGTGCCTCTGGACATGGTTGATTATCTCCTCATAGTCATGAGAGGGATTTGTATCTAATATATGAGTTGTGTTTAGCAAGCATGGGTCATCGTGTTGGGGATGGTAGACTGTGTTGTTTCTATGTGAAGTAGGATGAGGGTTCCAAGCACTTACATACTTGTCGAAGAATGTCCTTTCCTGTTCAACTTTTGTGTTGTTCTCCCAATCAAGTTTATCCATGTCTGGTGCATTTTCAAGCTAGAGGAATCCATGCACATGTGTAGTTCCTCAATGCTTCATTCATATCTATACCAAGGATCTTTTGCACCAAGAAGTTTTTGGTTGACCTCTTCATGGAAGACTGTAAATTTTTGGTGGAGATATAATGATGTGGTGTGGGGGTTATTGATTACATTGTCCAAGCATTGTTTATTTGTTTGCATTTCCACTATTGTGTCATTTGAGATCAATCGTTGTAGGTCCAGCCACTTTGTGTCTGTTGCACTCAATGTGAAAAATAGAGTGGGAGACCCTATTTGGTTGATCATATTTGTTAGCTCATAATGACACTTGTTCCAATATGGTCTTGTGCCTCGCATTGAAGATCCAAAGTGCATGAGCTCTTCAGCTAATTGTGTCTTAGGGAGGATTTTCAAGTGTGCACGAAGGTTTTCAATAGTTGTCAGGATGTTTTCTTCTACATTTTTTTAATGAAAACTGTTGCAAGCCCTTGGATATGGTGTCACAACATAAGATTGAACATAAAATATCAAAACCTTGGATGTCTTCCAAACCTTTGGTCATGGAACCTCATCAAGTGTAGTGCATACCCGTGCATTCAAACTTCCCTAATGTGCAGTTGAATTTGTAGTGCAACCCCATTAGGGAAGAGCATTGGAAATGTCATATCAAGCAAGCCTTCATATTGTATTTATTTATTGGTGATGAGTTCATCTTAGGCCAATCTATAGTGTTATTTATGTTGTCCTCAAGCTCTAGTGCTTGCTTAATAATTTCTAGCTCACGACGTTTATTTGGAAACTTAGCCATAAATGATGATGTATGTACTATGTTATCCTCAATTTCATCTTCATCAATTGTGTTCCCATTATTTCGCACCCATGTGCATTCGCTAGTTTCAATGGTGTGCAACATGCTTGAAATATTCGTACTAACTTCAAAAATTTGAGCCAAATCATCAACACTTAGGGCAACATCATTATAGTATGGGTCATATTTCACTTTGTATTGCAATACATCTCTAATGTGACTTCTACTTACATAAGAATCATAGAAATGGCCTTCTGTGTGTAGTCTTTGAACTATGAGCACATCCAAGTCTTCTATCCTTTGAGGAAGAACTTTTGCAATGTTTTTGATATCTTGTGGGAAGCTAATTGTGTGTCTACTATATTTATACTTCCCTCCAGGAGCATGGGTTACTTGTAGTACTAGGTTTACTCTAGGAATGAGCATTTCCTCCACTTGGGTCAATCTTTTCACCATAGCAGGTTGTTCTCCTAGGTCCATGTTGTTGAGTGAGGAGAATCGATGTATACCTCTCTCATTGAAATATATTTTGCAAGTACCATGAGGATCCAATGAATGAAGAAGCATGCCTGGGTAGTTTTCCTTGCATATAATGCATGTTTTCCTATTGGAAAGTGCATCTATCTTTTGTCGAAATCTTTTCATTTTTTTAACGAAGCTAGCAGTTTTATTGAATGATGTTCGATCTTCTATGTCTTGTTCTATTTGCATATGTTGAGCTTTCCATGTTTGTTTCTCTAAATGTTTAATGTGTTTCTTTGTAGTTATTTCCTCTCTATGATGAGCATAGTAATCGTAACTTCTCTCACGATCTCATAGCCTTCGTGCTTCTATTTGATGGGGGTTGATTTGGTTGGGGTGCAACTTTTTTATCCGTCTTCAGGTGGCTATCACTTCTTTATGTCGAGCATAGTAATCTTGATTTCTTTTCTGGGTTTGTTGTCTTCTAATCTCTAGTTGTTGCAAGTGAGCTTGACTTGTTTCAGGGTAGGGGTCCGCCATCTATACTGTGGGAATGTAAGGCTGAATTAGTAATAAGAGAAGCATAAACACACTTAAACAACTATACGTGGCATCAACACAACATATGTAAAGCTTACAATGCTGAAAGAAGTACATTTTGGATATGTATACATCTAAACAAACACACACACACATACATATATAATGGACAATTATCCTAATTTAATGTTCTTCACACAATTCAATAAAATTGCAGGAAGGTATATTAAGGTTAAAGAATATAATTTCTTAGTTAAGCAACCCAATAGCATCGGGGAAAAATAATTAAAATTCATATATATGTGTCAAAACAAAAAATAGAAAATGACATATTCAAGTCATAGTTTTTAGAACTAATATCTATTAAAGTGTAGTTTTAAGATAGTTGTAGATTACATGATCATGTCAAAATAAGTGAGTCTTGCAATGCTAGAAGAAGTATATTCCACTTATATATAGACATAAGGAAACACATACACATTGTTAGATTTGTTTTACTGAGATATTACTATTACAGTTATAATTGGAATGCACAATATTGAAGGGAGTAAAATTATAATTTTATAAGAGTCATATACATGACATGTGTTGGAAAATGTAAACTTAGCAACTTACATATTTCTATTTGTAGGTAGACATGACACATGTGGTTGGAGATTTGAATATGTTTTTTCGCTTGAACAAAACCATCAACTATAATTTTATAAGATTCATATAAATGATATGTGTTCGAAAATGTAAACTTAGCAACTTACATATTTCTATTTGTAGGTAGACATGACGCATGTGGTTGGAGATTTGAATACATTTTTTCACCTAAACAAAACCATCAACTATACTACTATCTTATAATACAATCTATTGATCCTATGGTTGGTCATTCGTGTCATTGCACATTTCTTTGATCTTGGAAAGTAAGATGTTGCTCTCTACAGTGAAGTCAACTTGCTCAACCTTTGTGATAGATGCCTTTAAATGTTCTTCATTATTGTATGTTTCATTTCTACATGTCAAAGTAAACAATTATTTTTTGTTCAACACATCTCTAATTACCTATTGAGTATCCCTTTCTATGTCATCCTCAAACTGTAGAGAGTATAGCTTTTCCGCAGACATTTCCATGAGTTTTGTTGCTCTTTCATAGAATGCAACTTCCCATAGCATATCTATGTGGTCCTATAGTCTTATTTGTAGAATGTACCTATAATTACAAGAGGTACATGCTATGTGACACTTTGAGCAAAACCACTTTTCATCTTCAGTCTACACCAATCTTTTCTTGCATTGTTTTCCCCCCGATTCATTAGGGCACACTAGATAGGAAAATGATTCAGATTTGATGAACAACAATGTTGTGTTTATTGTACATTGGAGATGATGCACTTTAAGCATAATTTGTTTTTGAACATCCCTAATTTTTATTCTTGTGCCAGGCATAGATGGATTGCTAAACTTTGTTGAAGATGATAGAATATTAGCCCCATGAACCAAGTTTGTAGTTGTTTTGTCTCTTGTATGTCAAGGTCTATAAATAAATTTGTATTGCTTGATGTGCTGAACACCTTTCTGTTGTACTCGCAAAGTCGTCCATTTTTAATAGTGATAACAGTTGTTTCTTGTATGTGATACTTTGTTGAAGACGACCACCTTCCTTCTCTTCTATCGTGCCCCATAGAGTGATATCTATAGTTTCCTTAGACATGTCCAACAAGGATATTGTGCGCCTTAGGACCTTTGTCCCATCTCTTCTCCTAATTGTGGAGCTTGGACTGACACAAGTGACAACTCCAATAACATAAATAGTTGAATTGTTACTCTTCTTTGCAAGTTTGCTGATAGGTGTAAATGAGAATAGGTGTTTTGGAATAGAATGGTCATCTTCACAAAGAGTGGCCTTTGACTCTACCGACAAGGAAATTTCTAGCCCACTATTTAACTTGTTGTAAAGCTTATTAGTAGCCTTTACTACACCACCAGATAATGTATAGGTTTTTCCAATATTAATATTTTGATAATGAAGATCAAAAACTTTATTGAAAAAAGTGACATGTGTTTCAGTCCCTTCTATGTCAATGATGTCAAAGGTAAAAAATTGACCAATACCTTTCTAGGTATTGTACTGGCGAATATCCTTTTTGGTAGTCACACGACCTTTGATAGTCCATCTTGGTTGAAAAGGGTTCAAACTTTTAATAGGCATAATTGTGACTGGTGCTTCCATTATACTGCTAGAAGGATTTACACCAAATAATCTTCTCACAGGAGTTGATACTCTAGGAGTGTTAATTGTCTTAGGTTTCGCATGTGGATCTAAGGAATTTTGCATTGCCTATTTTATATGGTGCTCTTGTTCCATATAAAGTGAAGTAGGTTCACTGATTATATCCCGGTTTGTAGAAACAATCTCAAGGTTCATAATGACAATCCACCTATACATTTGCAACACAAGAGTAAGAATTAGTAATATAAGGAACAAGCTAAAAAGCTAATAATGATTTTATTTTGGAAAATTTTGGATTCCTTTACTCACCGAGACCCACTCGATCTAGGACAATTATATTTTGTCATCCGTATTATCAATCCAACTATAATTTCACCAGAGGCGTAATGGTTATATTTCTAAGGTAAATATGCTTTTTGTTTGTAGGCCCCATTAGATATTTCTACCTTGTAGCGGTTGTTGCATTCATGGCCATGTCTGAAGTTTGAAATAGATAAAATTTGCACATTAGGTTCGAACCCTTGATTCCCATCGTGGATAAGTTTAATCGCATTTGTGGTTAATATTGTAGCCATGGTCTATGGAAGTTGACTAACCTTGCAAAATTATATTATGTGTAAGATAGTGTTTGCATAGAATTGGTGTATGTTCTTGTTTTTGAAAGCATATACCTCAACATATTGTTGAGAATAAGAATACACAAGTGTTGAAGTACGTAATATTCAAAACA
The DNA here is from genome assembly GCA_007258455.2 of Sequoia sempervirens. Classification (NCBI taxonomy): domain Eukaryota; kingdom Viridiplantae; phylum Streptophyta; class Pinopsida; order Cupressales; family Cupressaceae; genus Sequoia; species Sequoia sempervirens. The sequence continues at coordinate 992,382,561 of VDFB02271358.1, read as the reverse complement.
AAAAAAATTGTGAGGCACAATATTTTTCTTCAATATGCACTATAAGTTATATTCAATAAAATTAGTGCTATGAAGATCAATATGCACAATGGTGCTACAATGTAAACATAATATATAACAACTAAGGTTTCAAATATAAGGTCTGCTACTAAAACCATTTCACTCTACATATTACTATTTTGGCATCTTCATTTGGTTTCAAAAAAACATCTAATGTGTATCATGCTAGTGATCTTGATCAACATCACAAAAAAATAACTAACTTCCAAGAAGTTAGTTGAACTTCTAAGACCATATATCACTCAATAAAACTTGGAAACCACATTTTAGCTCAAATACATTGGCCACTCCATAATATTCACGATACTTTAATTCATAAAGGAAACCATAATATAGCTCAAGGGCTTCACATGTACAAAATTTCCAAACTACTTCTTGCACCAATTCAACTCCATGATCCTGCACATCGCATACATCTTGGCTTGTTCACATAGCTTCTTCAAAAATTTCAACATTGAGCACAACAAGATGATATATCAAAGGGTTTGAAAGAAACATACATATGACTACGATACTTTACATAGTTGAATGTTGCAAAAGTAGATTTGTACAATGATGATCAAATATATTATCATATTGAGAAACATTGCTATATATATTTGTTTCAATAAGAATAAAGTTGAAGATAATATTGAAAGAAATGTATATATGACCACAATGTTTTACATAGCTAAATTTTGCAAGAGTGAATTTTTACAATGATGATCAAATATATCATCATTTTGAGCAATGTTGCAATATATATTTGTTAGAATTAAGTTTATAGTTCAAGATAATATTGAAAATAAGGGGACACAAGTATTACAATAAGTTCTATTCATTAAAATTAGAACTATAAAGATCAATATGTACAATGACATTACAATGTAAACATAATATATAACAACTAAGGTTTCAAATATAAGGTCGACTACTAAATCCATTTCGCTCTACATATAACTATTTTGGCATCTTCATTTGGTTTCACAAAAACATCTAATATGTATCATGCTAGTAATCTCGATCGACATCACAAAAAAGTAACTAACTTCCAAGAAGTTAGTTGAACTTTCACTAAATCCATTTCGCTCTACATATAACTATTTTGGCATCTTCATTTGGTTTCACAAAAAAATCTAATTTGTATCATGCTAGTAATCTCAATCGACATCACAAAAAAGTAATTAACTTCCAAGAAGTTAGTTGAACTTCTTGGACCATATATCACTCAATAAAGCTTGGAATTCACGCTTTAGTTCAAATGCATTGGCCACTCCATAATAGTGACGGTACTTTAATTCACGAAGGAAACCATAATATAGCTCAAGAGCTTCATAGGTCTCATGAAAATTTTGAACAACTTCTTGCACCAATTCAACTTCATGATCCTACACATCGCATACATCTTGGCTTGTTTTCGTAGCTTTTTCAAAAAAATTGCAGCAACTTGTCAAGACATTGTTTGAAAAAGCTTCAACATTATTGTGAGGAAAACCCAACCAATCCACAAATGTTGAGTCAGTTGTTGATAGAGGTATCTCATGGGTTTGTAGTGAGGTTGTATTGGACTCAGAATCACTGCTTGAAATAGTAATAACATCTTGAGGTGCTCGTGCATTAGCCATATCTTGAAGCTATAATTCAAAATAACAATACTAATATTAAAAATAGTTTTCATTAACAAGGGCATAGGTATTCACTAAGACCCAAACTACAAGCATATTACACACACCATTACGTTCTATTTTTCTTTTCATAATCGACCCTATGAGGTGTGCCACCTAATTGGATTGTGTCATTTTTCATCTAATAGTGTGTAAGGATCCATGATGTAGCAAATAAAGCTTTCATTGCCAACCACACAAGTTGTCGAATCTAAGATGACATCTAGCAAGATAAATCAAAATATAAATTCTTGTAAAACTCACCTTTCATAATTGAACCTATGCTTAAATTTGACTATGCATTCTAGCATAGCATTTTTTTAATATTTTTTGAACCTAGGCTATGTCATTAATAAATGAAATCCCATCATTATTGAATTTTGATTTTTAAAAAATAAAATTAAAGAAAACTATGGTATTAAATTATTATGAAAGATGTAAAAACTAAAATTTCTTTGATGTTTTTTGGTTTTTAATTTTTACGAATTTTTTAAATATGCTATTAACTTTTTAAATAAGTCTAAAAGGTTCTATGAATTTTTTTTTTGATGGACTATTTTTAAATGAAATAAAAATTTAACAGTATTCATACAACTGCAGAGTGAAAGTGTAAGACTTTTAAATGACTATATACAACTATAGAATGAAAATGTATAGCTGTTGAATTATGGCATAAAACTGTAGAATGAAAGTGTAATGACAACATACATTTCTTACTCTTTTCATCAAAGGGAAACTGTGTGATTGCATGGAACTATGGAAATAAAATTTAGATTTATTGAATGACAAAATATAGCTATGGAATGAAAGCATACCCCTGTTGAATGGCAACATAAAGTTATTATTTACTCAGATAAATTTGAAAAACTTTTAACTTATAAAAGCGAAACAAATACTTTCAATTTTACCATGTTCAAATAAAATCAAAATATTATAAATAATTCCTAACCTTTTTTCTATTTCATACTTTGTAAGAAATTTTAGGCACTAAGCAATAGTGCAAAAGGAAGAAGAAAGATAAGAATTGAAATTTTTCATTTCCAATCATATGGATAAATCTTTAACTAAAGAAGACTTCGAACACATAGATGATTGGACGGATGGAAATAATAACACAAACAACTCAATGAACCAATGATTATTTATACACGTACAATTAAATAAAATGATTCATTTTCAATAGTCCAACAACAATGACGAAATATATTCCAACAGTTGTGGGGTCAAATGTGGAGTCGAGCTCGAAAAGGTTTTATATAGAATTTTCCATGGCAAGGTTGGAATCAGTTCACTTTAGATATCATTATAATGCAAATGACGTTCTCCACCATTGTAATATATGTTTTGCATCAACATTTATAACATTGGATCTCAAGTCTTTCCCTCAAGATTTCAGATATAGTCCACTCAAGTACATATCATATTTTATAGCCCATCCCCTTAATACTTTCACTAATGATAAAATATTGCACACACTAAATTTTTGGGCATATTCTATTTTTCTATGACTGCACAGAGTTGTACGAGATCATGTAATTAGTTAAATGTTACCCATGTGCCAACAATAGAAATGTTTTAGAATGGAATAAAACACAACTTAAAAAAACAACACATTCACTGAAAACGTAGAAAGTGAATAACCTCAAGATTTTGTATCATGTTGGTGGATCTTTTCTTCTCCAATGCTCTGGTAGACTTGTATGCAAAAAGGAAAAACATAGACAAGGTATGTGAACTATTTGGCAGAATTTCACCTGCTTCTTCACCATAGAGACTTTAAACATGCGGCCAAATCTCGTCTAGCTGAGAGCCATTTAAGGTTGCTTCACATTTATTGCATGCAATGAAGTTTTGGTGGCCTATTAAATTGTAGGGAAAGCACTGAGACTGCAAGAAATGGTGTGGAACGACATAGGCACACTCAGAGCCATACTTGGTGACATAAGCCAACTTTCAAAATTTGCATTTCATGTACTTATTCTGGGCTATTTTCAAACTGTGGGGACATGGATCAGGATGCGTCCATGACTTGGTGTATCAACCTCTTTCACCGTGCATAGTACAAGGGACTTCTGAGGAAAGCAAAGGGTCAAGTGAAGCCTAGAACTTTCATCGTGAATATAGCTTTCTCTGTGCATAGTACTCTCTGTCAATCTAGTAACAGCAAGTCTGAAACTTTTTGGGGACGTTAGACTGGAGGAGAACCCAATGGGGTTCCCCCACGTAATAGCCTATTAGCTAATAAGAGATGTAATACATGAAACTATCAAATGGTAGTAAGGAAACCATGAGCTAAATTGCCCAAAAATGTGGTGCCTAAATCCTAAAATGAGTTCACTAACTAAAAATAGCACAATCCTTCCACCTACCACATGCTCATCATAATCCACCCACCAACTTGGGTGTTCCATTATGGCTTCATTATCTCCATTCAAAGATGCCTTATAATGCATTGCAACATGTCTTATAAGTTGGTTGACAATTTTAACTCCCTCCAACTCTTTTATGTTCCATATAATTTTATATTTTCAATGTGGGAGGTTCAACTTCTAGAGGCCATAACTTTTGATTTGGGAGGCCATTGAGACCCTTTTCTAAATTATAGTCGAACAACCTGCAATTTTTTTATTGGACAAATATAAACTATATAGCCCAAAAAAAGGAGTTTTTCTATTCTATAGTTCATATTTCTTTTTTTTATATTCTTAACATTAGAACAAGGTTGAGACATAATTCCTAACATTATTGTTGCAAGGTTAATCAAGTAGATTCATAGCATGAGGAACTAATTACCAACAGCTTGTTGACACAAGAAAAGGGTTTTCTTAAATTTCTTTACATATTTTTCATATGCCCAAATTTGATTTTATGAGGGACAACAAAATGTTGAACATCGAATATAATAGTTGGTAAATAGAATAGGCAAAAAATAGGGTAGATTCGATTGAAACAAAAAATATCCATTTTCCTAGGTTGCAAGGGGAAAACATTAAAAAACCATAAAAATCCATATATGCAAATTTTGTGCATAAAATAGTGGGTTAGCTAAGTATAAAAGAGAAGAATTATATTTTTAAACCAAGAAAGACTAATTTTCATGGGTTTTTCTTGGAAAATAGTGTAGATTTGAATGAATGTTTATCTTTGAAAAAAGATGTATATTCTAAACATTTTAGAATATCTCTTAATGCAAAATGGCTTTTTAAATGTCTCCATTTATTCCAATATTATTGTTTGGGATCATGGTGAGTTTTCATCATTTACCTCTACTAAACGATATGGTGTGATTTCTTTGTTGGCATCTTATGGATTGCAGAACCTCCAAAAAAATATTTTTAGAGACCCACTGCATCACATCGTATAGACAATGTTATCGTTTATGATTGGATTATTGAACTATATTCTTCAAGTATATTTTACTGTAGTCATTTAGATCCTTAATTTATACTTGTAGCATAGATTTGAAGCCTCCCATGTATGCTTACAAAGTCTAATTACAAGATTCTTAAGTTCTCATAGTTAAACACTCTATTTTATTTTCCATATATTTTCTTGTCTCAAATTTCACTCTATAGCCCATATTAGATGAAGGAACCAATCACTATGTCTATTACTTTTTCACCACAACTAGTGATGAGCCATAACAATTTCCAATTTCTTTGTTGTAGTTGTATGTTTTTATCTTTTTTTGTTAAAACTTCAAAACACATTACCAAACCTTTTTATATACTTTAACCATTTCAAAGAATTTGAACGTGATATATATTATATTAATAAATGTGTGTGTGAACTTTGAATGTATGCGAGTTTAGTAGAATTTCATGTTTAATCATAGATGCTAACAATGAAAATGCCTTAAAAAAATAAGTACTAACCCCTACAATGAAGAATTGATCAACCCACAACAAAAGGTTTCTCAACCCACAACAGAAGAATGACAATTCTGATGGCACCTGCAAATTTGAAGTGCCTATGCACTTTCAAGTTGGCAACAATGGCTAGGTTTGCTTCTTGTCAAATCCACCTCGGAGCCCATCTTCGACAATTAAAATTTTGCAATATGGAGCTCTTCATACAAATCCATGAGGTAGAAAGATTTCTAGGATATATGGTAGTAAGCCCATTCAGTTTCACACTTCTTGGATGAGTTCTGATAGGCTATTCGATACTTTTCTGATTATGACCAGACTAAATTTGGTGTTTTGGAAAGTTGCATATTTCAAAATTTTAAGGGCAACCCATTTCTTATTTTGGCCAAAAACATCTTAATTTCCAGTTTCGTCGAAATTGTAGGTCAAATAATACATTATTTTAATATCTCTCAAATGTGGTGAACACCTCCGACGACCTATTTACAAAGGAGGTACTAAATTTTGGATTGTTGGGTGAGATTTGATTACAACCTCATGTTTTATTTAATTGATTAGGTCTAATTGCAAAAAATCATGGCTCTAGGAGTTCTCATTTGTGTGTAGGGAAATTCCACCATTTTGTTGGCAAGAGAAATTGAATTTTCCCTTTTGCAACTTTGAAACTTTGCAAGAGTAAGGCATTTTTAATGTTTTAAATGTTATGTGGGGGGCTTGAAAATCATTCTTAAATGATTTTTGATGAATACATGTTTAAAAATTTCCCCTAGAGAGTTTTCCTGCAATCTTGCACAAGCAAAAAGTGGGGTTTTGAGAGGGGTGTGGGCGTGCGGGGAAGCCATTTTATGGCATTTTTGAGGTTTCCATGAGCTTATATATGGACCAAATAAGTGTCATATCCCTATTTGAACTCTTGGGGAAGGTTTTGGAGCATTTAAATTGAGAAAATTGGTTGATATGTTTCTCTAAAATGCTCAAAAAATTATTTTCACGCCCAGTTGTAACAAAAAACAACTTGCATGATTGCAAACCAATTTGCAACCATTCCTAACACCTTGGAAATGTTTTCAATATTTTTTGACACATTTTCAAATTTCCATTCACCTCAAAAATGCCCAAATATTATTTCTCACGACTTGCACATGGTTCTTTTGCAATGGCAGACATTTAAATGTTTTCCCTCTGTTGCAAAGTGAATGAAGGAGATTTTTGAATTTGTTTCAAGTAAAAATGGTGATGCAAAATTTGCAAACTCAATTGAGGAAAAATTGGTTGTAGGTAGAACGTTTATGCAAGTGGTTATAGGATAAGTATTTGAAAAAATGTCAAACTAGTGGAACAGATGGAATGGCTACAAGTTAACTGTTTAAAATAAATGCCAGCTTAACTGTAGGGAAACAAAGATTGAAATGAAGGCTCTGCGAATCAATTTGCAAAGTTAAAATGCAAGTTAAATGGAATTTTTTAACTACCATTGAAATGGGTTTTTACCCAAAGGTGAAATTTTTTCACTATCATGTGAAAATGCAGTAGTAAGACCACTTTTATATGTAGGAAAAAAAGTTGCACGGGAATGAAGGCAAGCAAAGTGACAAAGAACATTTCAGTTGCAAATGGGAGGAAAAATGAGAATTAGGGTAAAATGGCATATTCCAAATGTCAAATCAAGGGGATCACAGTATGACAAATGTCAAGTAGAGATTAAATCTGAGTCTTCTTCTCTTCTATTTTATGTAATCTCTTCTTCATTTGTAAAGGTTCTAAGTTTTGGGAGGCTCTTAGCTTTTGAGTTTTGGCCATGAAAGAGGCTATATATTGTAATTGTTGACTACTAAGGGTAAAGGTTCAAATGTTATAAGTCTAGGCATTGTAATGCTTATGTAACTTGAATGCAAAGATTTGATTATATATTGTTATGTAAGTGTCTCCAAATCTGAAGTGTAATATCCTTTGAATTGAAATAATAAGGTTATTGGAGTTCTTCAAACACATTTGATGTTTTAGTTATCTATTTTTTTGCTTTCCATTCAAGGAGTGATGTAAATGCTTGCATATAGGTAATGAGGGTATTGTATTTTCAGGTGGATTGTTAAGTAGAATTTCATGACAGGCTTAAGCAAACCTTTATGTCATACTGTGATAGATATTTGTAGGTCATCAAGATTATGTTATAGCATTACAATATGATGTGTAAGATATGTGACTTGATAGCCCAAGGTAGGAAATGGTCTTGCATAGCTATTTTTCCCCATCCTTAGAAAAAATCATTAAAATTAGAAACCATTTCCCTACTTTCATCAGTTTAGAGTTATTTGATGTTCTAACTTCATACCTGGGTTTCAAAGACAATAAGGATAGTGCCTTTCATTTTGCAAATACATAAACCCTTGTTATTTGTATGAAGTTTATCTACTATGTGCTGCAATAAAACTTTGTTTCATATCTATATTTAGTACCATATAGGGAGACCCGCCTAGATTTTGCAGAGCCTAAAGTGTAGGGGAGAAAAATGTGAGATCATTCTCTCATTCGTTGGCCAAATATCTCTTTGAACCTGAGCATAAGACATGACACACCTTTAGGGTTCAATGTTATGCAGATTTGGGAACCAACAAATTGGTGACTCTACTGTGGAGATCAAAGGAATATCCATTTGGAAAGAGTCAAAGAATTTTCTAATTTAAAGATTTGGTTCAAATATTGAAGACTTTCATACTTGGAGAAATAATTGTTGCAGCATACTTGAGAAGTTTTATGAGATACAGTGTTATGCTGGTGAAAAGAACTCAGAAAGAGATTTGACTTATGAAGAAGCTTCCAACTACTTGAATAGTTTATCCTCTAAAGAGAGGTGGTGACTTTGTGAAAAGAACCTGATAAAGATGTGAAGAATGTTTCAAATCTATAAATATTTCTAGTCATGAAGGAAAATTTGCAGTAGCTACTACATATCCAGTTATTTTTCATGTTTTACTTTTCATGAAAACCATGTCTAAAAATTCTAAAGAATAAATTGGTTCCATATTGAGTGATTTAAGCACTAGGAAGAAGGGAACAGAGAAAACCTAATATTCTGAAGAGGAAGATTCTAAGAAGCAAAAATTTGTAGAAGTAATAAGTCTTCATTTGCAAATATATATAACTGTTTGGGTTCTCCCATTACAAGCTTTAATGTCATGAAAGAACAACAACCATTTCCTCAAAGAAAAATAGTATCTACAAAAAGATATAACCCTCTAGATTTCAGTAAAATCCAAGGTTATCCACACTTTGTCCCAAGAAAAATAAATGAATACCTACCTAAGTTTAGAGGGGGTTATGAAGAATCAACATAAAAAAATCTACTAGATTTCATTAATTTGATAGAAGACTCTTAGATAGAAGAGGATGCTATCATGAAACTTTTTGTAAGAACTTTAGAAAATGATGTTGAATGTTGGTTTTCTAGTCTACCAATGCATTGCATATCTTCATGGAGAGGGATTAGGATACTTTTCATTGATCAGTTTGAAAGAATATCAGCATACAATGTATGCCTATTTGATAATAGACATTTGTGTATTCAAGAAGAATTTGAAGAACAATATGAAACCAAGGTTGAATCTATCACCTATTGATGCATTGTGTGATATAAAGAGATATGAGGGTGAAACCTCATATGATTTTCATAGTAGATTTATGAAATATTTATTTGCAGTGCCAGAATTAGAAAGACCTAATGAATCATTTTGCATTGATTTATTATGTGAGAATTTTGAGCCAGGTTTGAGTACCATATCAAATGATTTAAAGCCTCCAAGTGTTAAATTTATATACATGTGGCTTTTAGTTTATGAAGAAATCAAAATGAGATGGGGAAATGATTGTATTTCTATAATGAGTGGTGGTGCTCTTTCCCTTTGTGACCAAAGGAGTGAACATAATATAGCAGAAAATCTAGTGTTGTATTTGATAGAGGGGAAAATGCTTTTTCTAATCAGCCTATGGAGAAGATATATGCAGATGAAGATTGCAGCCATAATAGCCAGGATGTAAGACATAATGAGATGGATGAGGTGTGTGAAGTCATGCCCTCTATTGACTTTGAAAACACAGAAGTAGAGAGTTGACTCTCTATATCAAATGAAGGTTGCATTAATGCAAATAATACTAAAGACATGTTCTCACTAATTAATGAGAAAAAGATATGCTATGATGAATCCTCTAAGTTAGACATGGGTGCTAGCAAGAAGTTGAGTCCACTTTTTGGCCAAAAAGTGAAGTGTTTTCCTTGATTTTCAGAATTTGACACATTTGACCTTAAAATTTGAAGCACTTAAGATGGAATCTTCAAAAAAGTCACTAATCATAAAATGTAGTACTCAGAGTCTAGTTTCCAAATATGTAATTTATTTCAATACCTAGATTGTACAAATTGAGTTTCAATAGGCGTTTCTAAAAACCATTGTTTAAAAGTCACTTTTTTATACCATACCATGCACATGTACGACATCCATATTTTGACCTAAATTATCATATTTTTCTAAATCCTTTTGGAAAAAGATTTGTGACTCATTGAAGCTTGTTTTCAATATTTTTTTGTAATTTTTTATTGAATTTTTTTTTGTTAATTTTTATTAGGCATATTTGTTGTTTTGAAAAATCGTGTATGACACGCATAAAATGACCTAAACTTATCATTTTTTGATTTTTTTTAAAATTGAAAAGAATTGTCTGAAGTTTGTTCTCATGCAATCCGTTCGTCAAAATGTTATGTTGATCAAAAGTTATTAAAATATTAAAAAAACTTGATAATTCAAGTTTATGGACTAGTTTCATTAGAAATTAATTGAAAAATAGAAAAATTAATCAAATTAAAAAAAAAATTACATATTTGGAATCTGCACTATCTCATCTATAATGGGTTTTAATTTCGTAAAAAAATTCTACAAAATAGGTCTTTAGACATATGTCCAAAGTCACTATTTTCCTGTGACATTAATAGGACCTTCAAGTTGTAGGTCAAACCAGGTCCAAAACTTAGGTTCAGGTCCCCAAGCCATTTCTCGAACCAAAAAACAAGCCAAAAACTTGCCCAAAAATTTGTAATTTAAAAAACAGGTCCCGTTTCTTAAAAAAACATGTTTTATGGTTCTATGAAACGGGATCCCATTTTTAAAATTACCAAAACGAAAAGTTTCCAAAATGGAAAGTTTTCAAAGCGAGATACCGTTTGAAAATTTTCCAAAATGAAATTTTTCAAAATTGAAGTTTCAAAAAATAGAAAGTTTTGAAAATGGAAATTTTCAAAATTGAAGTTTCAAAAATAGAAAGTTTTCAAACAAAATGGGATCCCGTTTTGAAACTTTCCAAATTTCCATTGGAAAACTTTCAAAACGGGATCCTATTTTGAAAATTTTCCAAAAATGGAAAATTTAAAAAACAGGATCTCATTTTGAAAAATGGGATCCCAAAGCTAAACAGGATCCCGCTTATTAAAAAACATGATCCTATTTTTTGCAAGTCGATTTTGTTTTTTTGCCTAAGGCAAAAACTTCCACGTTTCGTGGATTCATCTTCTTGCATTTACCCACATGTATTAATATCATCTGAAAGTGCATTGGAAATTAAAGATCCATTTTTAGGTCATCTTACTGATTATGCTGATTTTGAAGTTTCATGTCTTCATGATGGCAACATTAGTGTTGTAGATGTAAGTGTGCAACCAAATGAGAAACATTCCTATTCAAATGATTAAGGAGACTACAATTATTTTAGCAGCCCTAGTGACTATGAATCCTTTAAAGAAGAAGAGATAGAATTGATCTCCTTAAGTGAAAAGTGTTTCAATAAAATGATGATATTATTTTTGAAGGTTCAAAAATGTATGGTGATATTATGAAAATCTATGATAGTGTTGACAATTCTTTGAGTGATCATATCAGTTCAAATTGTGTTGATGAAATTAGATTTTCAGAATCTTGTATGGAAAGGATAGATGTTGAAAACCAGTGTGAGTTGAACATCCTCTCCTCAAGCAATGAACATAATGTTGTGAAAGACAATGAGACTCTAGGTTTTCTTAGATAAGAGCATGATGAGGGGTTTGAATTGAACATACTTTTTGAATAGGATATTTGTAATCAACATTGCTATGATACACTTGGTCACGTTGATTCTACAAGAGCTAAGGGCGGTATTGTTGTAAGCCTTCATGGTGATGAGGTAAAAGAGTTTTCTAATTTGTGAAATACTCATGAGATCGGCAGCTTACATAGGGATAATGACATAGAAGAGATGTTTCCTAATTCAAAGCTAATGCATAATAATGGTATTTCTTGTGAAGGCTTCAATTTTGATATGGACATAGAGAGAAAACTCTCTATATCAGATGAAAGTGACAGAGTGTGCAATGACCTTGAGTTGGAGAAATCATCCATGAGGAGCTACAATGAAGAAACAAATGATAATTTTTAGTTTGATAGTGAGGAATATAACCCTGTTGATTATTGTAACAATATGGACAAAGAAGAGGATATGTGTGCAAAAGATTTATTGGATGAATCAATTCAGGTGGTTGATTGTGTAGAGCATGCATTTGTTGATGATGTAAGTGGTGAAAAAGGAATTCCTTTCTTGTTTGATCTTTTACCTTCTTCTATCCCTTTTTCTGGTTTTGAAGTTATCACTAAATGTTTGCATGAGGATAGCATAGATGTAGTTATACATGAAAGTGAAAATGTAAAGACAAATGTTGGTACAACTAATGACAACTTTTATGATGAGTTTTCACTTGAAGAATGTGATTGTGTCAATCACATGGATACATATTAGATCCTTTTTTCTGGGTGTGCAATTTATAGTCTTCCCCATGAATAGTGTAATTCAAGTGAGTCATGGGAGGGCAGTGTTGTTGAACTAAGCATGACAAATATGTGTCACATATCTAATTTTTATGGCACATATGTTTCAACAAATTTCCAAGAGATTGAAATAGAGAGACAATCTAAAGAATATGGCTCTTCACACAAATGTCTCGTGATATGAATGGAAGTGTTGATGAGGTTTGTATCAACATTGATAACTCCAAGGTATGTTAGTTGTCTATGGTCCCTAATATGAGTGAAGTTAAGTATGACATATTCCTTTGTGATGAAGATGCAATTTCTCACAATGTGGATTCCAATGTTCCTAAATTTGAGCCTTTCACTTGGATCTAGCATACATCTTGTAGTGATGATGAGCAACAACAAGTTTTCCAGATTGGTGAGTTTTTGGCTACTCATATTTCTCATACGCCTAAGCTTCAAAGTTTTCAGTTTGACTTATTTAGGGATGAGTTTCCCTTTCCAAGTCAACATGATGAAGAGGCATACCATTTGTTTCCATGTGAATTGGAGGAATTTTCTTTTTTCCTTGGTTCATGTGAGAGGGTCAATAGATATGAAGGTACTATGGTTTCATATGGTGTTGATCAGAGTTTTCAAGTTTTACCACCACCTACTACAAAGATGAAAAATTAGTTGCATGACAATGTGATGGCATGTGTTATGTGGTTTCCATGCAACAATAGGATCAAACATGGAGCAAGTCTTCACTTGTTCAATGGTAATCACATATTTATGCTTGTAAGAAGAGGGCTATACTTTTTGTAGTGTTGTGGCAAAGGTGAATGTGAGTTGAGGGAAATAAGTTCCTTCAACAAGTTGGTGTTTTACAAAGGAAAACATTGGTTCTTTTCATTTGGTGGCCTGGGGCCATCAAATGAGGTTTAAAAAATTGAATAAAGGAGCAGTTACAGAGAACCCAATGGATTTGGAACTTGGTCTACTCCCCGAAGATCTAAAATCTCACCATGCCCACAAGGGGCATGCATCCCTAAGCATGAGCCACTGATGGCACCTTCAAATTTTACAAATTTGAAGTTTCTATGCACTTTCAAGTTGGTGACAATGGTTAGGTTTGCTTCCTGTCAAATCTACCCCGGAGCCCATCTTCGACAATTAAAAAATTTCAATTCGGAGCTCTTCATACAAATTCATGTGGTAAATTTTTTTTGGGACATATGGTAGTAAGCTCATTCAGTTTTGTGCTTCTTGGATGAGTTATGATAGACTATTTAATGCTTTTCTGACTACGATCGGGCTGAATTTGGTGTTCTGGAAAGTTGTAAATTTTGAAATTCTAAGGGCAACCTATTTCTTATTTTGGCCAAAACATCTCTCTTTCTAATTTCATCAAAATCAAAGGTTAAATAATGCATTATTTTAATATCTCTCAGATGCGGTGAACACCTCCAACGGCTCGTTTACAAAGGAGGTACTAAATTTTGGATTGTTGGGTGAGATTTGATTACAAACCAATGTTTTATTTAATTGATTAGGTCCACTTGCAAAAAATCAAAGCTCCAAGAGTTCTCGTTTGCGTGCAATGAAATTCCACCATTTTGTTGGCAAGAGAAATTGAATTTTCCCTTTTGCAACTTTGAAATTTTGCAATATTTAAGGCATTTTTCATGTTTTAAATGATATGGGGGGACTTGAAAAGAATTCTTAAATGATTTATGATGAAATACATGTTTAAAAATTTCCCTCAGAGAGTTTGCTCGCAATCCTACACAAGCAAAACGTGGAGTTTTGAGAGGGGTGTGGGTGTGCGGGGAAGCCATTTTATGGAATTTTTGAAGTTTCTATGAGCTTATATATGGACCAAATAAGTGTCTTGTCCCTATTTGAACACTTGAGGAAGGTTTTGGAGCATTTAAATTGAAGAAATTGGCTGATATGTTGCTCTAAAATGCTCATAAATTGCTTTTCACACTCAGCTGCAACAAAAAATGACTTGCATGATTGCAAATTGATTTGCAACCATTTCTCACACCTTGGAAATGTTTTTAATGTTGTTTGACACATTTTCAAATTTCCATTCACATAAAAAACGCCCAACAATCATTTCTCATGACTTGTACATGGTTCTTTTGCAATTATAGTCATTTAATTGTTTTCTCTCTATTGCAAAGTGAATGAAGGAGATTTTGAATTTTTTTCAAGTAAAAATGGTGATGCAAAAGTTGCAAACTCAATTGAGGAAAAATTGGTTGTAGGTAGAATGTGTATGCAAGTGGTTGCAGGATAAGTATTTGAAAAAATGTCAAACTAGTGGAATAGATGAAATGACTACGAGTTAACTGTTTAAAATAAATGCTAGTTTAATTGCAAGGAAACAAATATTGAAATGAAGGCTCTGTGAATCAATTTACAAAGTTAAAGTACAAGTTTAATTGCATTTTTTAACTACCAGTGAAATGGGTTTTTACGCAAAGGTGAAAATTCTTCACTATCATATGAAAATGCAACAGTAAAACAATTTTATATGTAGGTAAAAAAGTTGCACGAGAATGAAGGCAAGCAAACTGACAAAGAAAATTTTAGTTGCAAATGGGATTTCAAATGAGAATTAGGGTAAAGTGGCATATTCCAAATTGTTACACCCCACCTTAGATTCCTAAAATTACTTTTCACTTTATGGTAATTACTATGATGATTCATGATATTACGAAACCTTGAAAATATATATTATGATGGACTGTGCAATATTATGTTACTGCATTCAAAATAAATGATGATGATTATTTGATGTCATGAATATGTTGAAACACAATGAGATGATTCTATTTATTTGAAGCAAATGATTAATGAAATTGCAATGATATGATCACGAGGTAATGGTTACCAGTCTAACTACCTATTTTTTTTCTTGAGTGAGATTGGAGGAGCAATCCAAACACCTCCAAACAAAGAGGGGGAGTATCACCTGGGAGAAGGGTGAAGTTATGAATCCTCAAGAAATGTCATTTGAGCTTAGTTGTGGTTGAGTATTGATCAATAAACCCAATGAATCTAAGGGATGTTTATGGAAATCTTTGAGGTAAGCCAATTAGAGTCAGTATGTTGGGGTAACCATTTCATCTAAGGATAACCATTTTAGGGTTCTTTGGTTGATTATAAGCATATAAATCAATATGTGAATGTACATGCATGTTCATGTTGATGTTAGCATTCTCCATATCATCTTGATGCAAAATTTTTGAATGGAATAGTAACTCTGTAAAGACATATAGACCAACGTCATATATCAAACCATAATGTTCTAATATTGGTTAATTATTATTATTATCATTACTTTAATTATTTGATAGTTGAGTTGGATTTCAAAGTCATGGGATTGCATATATGGTTCAACTCCCTATTAAGGAACCCGAGTGAGTTTAGTGAGTCAACATAGATATACCAATTTATATAATTGTTTTGCTTAGATATCAAATAAGACTTCGTCTAAGCCACACCGACAACATTTTGGAGGCAAAAGTTAATATATTCCAATGAGTTTAAACCAATATTGGTTGCGGCATTAGAGATAATCGAATAGCTAAAGTTTACCTTCCAAATGCTCTTATGTGCATTCAAGGTTGCAGATATGCTCATGAGGTGGCATGCACATTATGAGTTTCAAATGTTTCACACTAACTATTGAATCACTGGAAACGTGCAACATAGTGGAAGGTTAGGAACCATTAATTAAAACTAAATTAAAATTTGTTTCTTGCTAGTATTGGCTCAAGCCATTATTGGGCATCATGGAAAACTATTCTGCATTGTAAAATCAGTTATGTTTCCATCTATCAAAATATCTTGGAATAAGAATAAGTGCCATTAGCAGGTAATGGTGGGGGAAAAATTCTATGCTAAAACAAAAAGGAAAATTCAGTTATAATTTTCTAACGATAAAAATCCAGTAGAGAATGCTTTCAGAAAAGGGGAAGGTTTCAACATAGTGGAAGGAGATATGCATCACACAAAATTATCTCCCAATAGTTTTGGTAACCATTAAATGCTTTTTGAGAAGTGAAGGCATGGGGATGAGGGTTCATTTTGAGGGATGGAGGTAGAAGAGATTTTGGGAGGGGATTCAAAGAAGGATGAGTGATATTTGAGAAATCAAGGAGGATGCATCAAGAATAGGAGTTGTCATCAACTCACAGTATTTTCTTGGTCTATGCTTCAACGAAAAGTATGTGAAAATTATGAAATGATTATGCAAGAATGGGAGAGAGATCTAGTTCCCAAGTTTATTTAGGTCACATGTACCTACCGCCACTTACACCCATGTTGTTTTATTGTATCTCCTCCCTTGCAATTCATTGCCTCCATTGGGTGATACATGGGTGGGGAAGGTAATTTAAAAGTTTGGGAGTCAACCTAAAGAGGCAAACATTGCCAGTGAGAGTAGGAATTGGCATTATCCAAGTTGAGGTTCAAGTTAGACTCCCTCAAATTCTATCAGGGAATTTAAAACCCTGCGTTGAAGTGAATGAGGCCAATAATATGATTGTCGAGCTGGGGAGGCTTAGCTCAAAATCTTACTACATCTACATTAACTTCAATTTCAAATACCGACTATTGAAAAGATAACATGGGTTATCACATTCATTGTAAGATTGCCTTGGATGGATTTAGCTTCTTAAAATGTAGTGCAACGTATGTTACCCTTAAACTTTCTTAGCACAACTAAGTCTGAGAATGAATCATGAAAGCTTTGATTGAATTAAAAAGAGCTTCTCTTCCTTCTTAAATGAAATATTAAACCATAGTTCCTTTGTGGGTATTGATTTGAGCTTGAGTAATTGAAGAAATGATTAAGCACAGCTAAGTGTTAGATTCGTTATCAAGGATGCTTACTCAAATAATGTAAAGATATTTTTGTTATTCCCTTTTAATAACTACTCATAGAGTGACTTTGAAATATAAATAGGGATCTTGGAAAGCAAGACCTCCTTTTCCTTCTTTACATGTTCTTTACTGAAAACACCCAAGTGGGGTATTTGTAAAGGATGTATTTAAACTATTATACAATCTTGTGTATGTATTGATGATGACCTGGTGTCATCCATAATTATCATGAAGCCAAAGAGATGGTGAGAAGGTAAAACCTTTCGATTTGGGTTAGGACTTGAATTTGAGGTAGTAGCCTAGACCCTAGATGTGACTGAGGCGTAACAAGGGGATTCAAGTTCTAAGTAATTCACCCAACCAGTTATATTATGAACTTATTAAATAAGCACTTATAACTATGTGAATTTAACAAGAGGTGGGCCAGGTGGTCTAAAACTATGTATCTCCTCAGTTAACAAGATTCCATTGGAATACATGAAGGACTGAAACTAGAAGGAAGTTACATACTTAATGAAGATCTATCCATTATTCTGTAAACTTGTCTATGTAGTATTCAAATTATATTGTGATTCGGATGGTAAAGAAGACATCATTTTTCTTAAAGTTTATATCTTGAGAGTAGAAACTATCAATGGGTTAGGTTTAAGACTCGAGCAAGTGGTTGTAGCCAAGACCCATGTAGTTACATGGAAGTAACTTGGGTGTTCAAGTCAGTAACAACCAACAACCCAGATGAGATACTTATCTAGTGATTCTTCACTTTCTAAAGAAGGCCTCTATAATAAGCTTAAACACTAAACATTCCAGACTATAAAAAGAAGAAGGAATATTCAGCTTAAGTTTAATATTTATTATATATGTTGAATGTTTGTTAGATCTTTCAGTTTGTGACTAAGTGAAACTAGTCATTGGCAGAAGGTCATTAGTAATATTCGTATGTGCATAGAGTAGGATATCAAAATTTCTCATGGTTACTGCTAAGGACTTGAATAATTGGTAGCTACCTAGTCCCAAGTAGTTATGAAAATGTAACATGGGAATGCAAGTCAGAAAGTAATTTAGTCTGGTTGTTATCGACTTAGTAAGGACTTGAACTAGTGGCAGTTTTCAAGACTCGTTAGTTATGCTAAGTATCAGGAGGGTTCGAGAATAGTTTAGCACCTTATCAACTCAGTTGAGTTATGTTTTGTAAGACAATTTTTGTCATATAATAATTTCTTTGTATTTATTCTTTAGGTGAAATGGTAGTTCTAGTATACCCTAGGTCAGGAAAGGTATTCCAAGTCGAGTAGGGTGGGTGAACAAACGACTTCTCTCTTAGTATCAATTGTATCTACGATACAAATACTATGGCCATAGTGAGTGCAGTTGTCTCTACATGCACTTGTTGGTTCACTGTGACCCAGATACTTAGCTATTCAGAGATGTCATACATAGTTGGAAGGTATCCATAGTTGTGCAATGGTATTAGTTAAGTAGGGCACAAAACCCAATCTCAAATGGAAAAACTAAGAGGGTTCTCAACTAATCCCTTTGTTGAAGGGCAAGGCCACTTCTAGTTACGAAGGTGTGCAGGGGACTGCTTAAGTCCATGGTTGGAGGTAAAGCACCTAGGTGATGCTCTCCCTCTTGCAGATGACATGCTGAGTCTTGGAAGATAGAAAAAATCTAGACATGGGATCTTTGACCTATTCCTGTAAGTTATTGTTTTAGCTGAAATAGATGTAATCATATAATTGAAATACAAAAGTGATAGATGTTTATTCTTTTCAGTTTGAAAGGATTGTATAAATGCTTTGTTAAATTTTTATGGTAACAGTTATGCAAAAGCGTGTTCCATATTCAAAGAGAAAAAAAATTGTACCTCTTTTCATCTATGTTTTTAGTTATTTACTGTTTGGTGAATAATTCATGGTAACTCTTTGTAAGAAAGAGTAGGATGTTACACAAATGCCAAATCAAGGGGATCACAATATGATAGATGTCAAGTAGAGATTAAATTTGAGTCTTCTTCTCTTCTATTTTATGTAATCTCTTCTTCATTTGTAGAGGTTTTGAGTTTTGGGAGGCTCTTAGATTTTGAGTTTTGGCCATGAAAGAGGCTATGTTTTGTAATTGTTGAGTGCTAAGGGTAAAGTTCTAGATGTTGTAAGTCCACACATTGTAATGCTCATGTAACTTGAATGCAAAGATTTGATTATATATTGTTATGTAATTGTCTCCAAATCTAAAGTGTAATATCCTATGAATTGAAATAATAAGGTTATTGGAGTTCAACACATTTTATGTTTGAGTTATCTTATTTTTTGATTTCCATTCAAGGAGTGGTGTAAATTCTTGCATATAGGTAATGAGGGTATTATATTTTTAGTTGGATTGTTGAGTAGAATTTCATGGCAGGCTTAAGCAAACCTTTGTCATAATGTGATAGATATTTGTAGGCCATCAAGATTATGTTATAGAATTATAGTATGATGTGTATAATATGTGACTTTGTAGCCCAAGGTAGGCAATGGTCTTGCATAGTTGGTTTTCCCCATCCTGAGAAACAATCATCAAAATTAAAAACCATTTCCCTGTTTTAATTAGTTTAGAGTTATTTGATGTTCTAACTTCATACCTAGGTTTCAAAGACAACAAGGATAGTGCCTTCCATTTTGAAATACATAAACCCTTGTTATTTGTATGAAGTTTATCTTCTAGGTGTTGCAATAAAACTTTGTTTCATATCTATATTCAGTACCATATAGGGAGACCCACCTAGGTTTTGCAGAGCCTAAAGTGTAGGGGAGAAAAATGTGATATCATTCTCCCATTCATTGGCCAAATATCTCTTTGAACCTGAGCATAAGACATGACACACCATTAGGGTTCAATGTTATGCAGATTTGGGAACCAACAAATTCAATACATCTAGAGGATTTAATCTACTACAACATGAGCATATTTCCATAATGAGGTGAAGGTGATGATTTGAGGATGAGATCATGGATGGCCAAGTGTCACTCTATATTTTTAATAAATTATGGAGGAGAAAGGAGTTTGTTCCAATAAGGAAAAGCAGTTATAATGAGGGTTGCTTTGTTAGGGAACTTTTCCAATTTATAATGATTATCTTAAATAGTGCAGATTCTGTATTCGACTTCTACACTCTTGTTCTTACTAGTTATTATATTTTGTTAAAGGACCTAGTCCTCTTCCTATTTTTATGGGAGAGTAGACATCTTCTTTTAGTTTGTTTATAGTTTTCAAATAAGTGGACTCTCACAAACCCTCTATAGGAGGGGTATTATATTGAGAATTCCAACAACTAGACCTTTGCATGTATTAGATTGAATTAAAGATTTTGTAACATTCTACTCAAAACTTTGTGTATGATTGAAGTATAATAGAGTAGATATTTCAATATGTTTCCTTGAGTTATGTAATTGAAGATCTTGTGGATGCAACAAATCAAGTAAGGGCCACTTGAGGTACTACAAAGAAATGTTAGTTTAGATAATTTATTAGATTATGTATTGTGATTTTTAGTGTATAATTTCTTGCTTACATTAAATTGAATGTTGCATTTTGTTTAGACTTTTAAATGATTAGTTGAGTTAGGACATGTTGCATCATAAACAGTTATCAATTATAGTTATAAGGAATAAGTACCCATAGCAGTTAACAAGTATTAGTATTTGCTTACCTTATTCCTTAGGTAGGAGTTATTTTTAGTGAAAATCTTTTGATTAATTTATCCTTGTTCAATCACCTATACTGAATTGATATAGGATGTCTAGGATTCTTGAATGCATATATGGTACCAACATCATCTAAATTCTATGACTCCCTAGTTGATAACTTGATGAAGCCCTCTCTTGAATGATGAACTACTTAATTTAGGGATGGGTAAACCCACAAAAGTGGTTTACAATTCCAGTGAGGAAGGAAAAGTTGCAAAAAATGATCCCTTGCAAAAAAAATTGGTTTCTGGGGGTTCAAACGAACTCTTGGTTCGATAGAACCCCCCTTCAAGTGAACCCATTTAATGATGGGGCCCACCATTCTTGACAAAAATCCAAAAGTGAAGGCTTGTGGAAAGGGGTTTCGCTTGAACCCCCCTTCTCCCCCTCAGGCACTAAAAAAGTCCAAAATTTTGTGCTTCAAAGCTCGGGTTGAAGATGAAAATGGAGACTTCACAGAACCAACTAGATGATGGTCTAGTCCTTGGAATGAGCTATCCAATGAATATAATTTTAATATGTTTTGGTTTTATTATGTATTTGTTTTTTTAGTTTTATTAAACATAGGTTTTTCACTGAAAATCAAGCTCTTTGTTCTACACATGTGGAAAAATAGAATATTATCAAAAAAAATTTGAAAAATATGAGTGCACCAGATATTGAAGTCCTTGATCTAACAAAAAAAATTGAATTTTGATACATACAAAAAATGTTAGGCGTTATACTGTCCACCTATTTCTAAATTGTAATTGGTTTGACTTCGAAACTTGATTAAGGAAAAAATATTCAATAAAACACTATAAAACCAATTGGAAGAACTAGATATTGTAGTTACAAATCTGAATTCAAAAAAAAATTATCCTTCATGGAAAAAAAGTTATGCATTATATGGTGAGCATCACTCCTTAAAAATGTTGTTTACTGAAAAAAAACTAGTTTTCGAAGGAGATGCAAAAAGAAGTGCAATTTGATTCCAAAAAATTTGAAAAAATATATATTTAGAATCTATAGACAAAATGTCACAAATCACTAGTTTACACAATCTTCAAATTCCTCGCGGTTTAGTCGCTATAGGTGCTCGAAAGTGAAGATTTAGTTAGAAAAAAAAATTCAGTGTCCAGTTTGGCCAAAAATTGTAAACCAGTATTGTGGGATCATCTGGATCTATAGGTCCATTAAATCGTGTGTATGATCATGTACATCAATTAATTAGACATTAAAGGAAGCTCTATATTTTTGGCTTCGTCGTCAGGGATGGTACTAAGTTTAGAATTCCTATTTTTGTTTTGAATTCACCTTCATTACTTTATTAGATTAGTAACTTTTCATTTTTTGCATTAGGATTAATAGAAACTTGCAAATCAACCAAGAACTATTCTCTAATAGTGTGCAAGGGCTGCCATTTAAAGATTAAAGAGCTATTGTATGTAGAGGTAGAGAGACACTCTGGGAAGATTTCTCCCCTCAATCCATGAAGAATTTGAAGATATTGGTGTAACCAAAGAACCTACTAAGGGAATCAACAAAACAGAATCACCCCTCACACTAACAGCTACTCCAGACTTAGGGGAGACTTTCATAAGGCATCTTAAGACCATGACTAAGGAAGCGGTGGAAAATCCAACAAAACATGTGATATTTCGAGTTTCCAATAACAAACCAAGAAAGGGCCACTACTCCTAAGAATATACCCCCCTCAACCTTGCCAATTTTCTATGAATTGGTTCTTGAAGACTCAAACACAATTTTGTTTGAATTTGATGTTTTGTGTCAAAGCTATGATTATACTACAGATGCTCATAGACTAAAACTCTTTCCATCCACATTAAAATATGTTGCTTTATGATGGTTTATGGGGTTGGGAAGAAATTTAGTACCCAATTGGGAGACAATGAAAGCTAAATTATTGCAGAAATACCAAGATTATTGTAAAGGGACAAACAAGAAGAGATATGACATTTGAACAAGATGTCATAAAGAGAAGATGAACCACTTCAAGGTTATGTGGAAAGATTTGAATTCTTTTTGAAGAAATCACATCAAAATAGGCTCTCCCTAGAGCCATTAAAGCTAGTATTTTTGTGAGTACATGAGGGTTGTATGGATGCTTTAAACCTCATAGGGGAGGGGGATATTTCTCAATTGCCTTTTGAGGAAATCTTCTAGGTATGTAGGAATTATTCAAGGTAATCCATGAAGAATACCTAGGGTGGAACTTATTAACGTCCTATCCAACATGAAGGAGGACATAATCAACCAGCTAGCTACCCAATTGGATACCTTGCACATCAAAAATAAGCAAGAGGAAGCAAAGGAAACTCTTATTGAATATTATCCACATTGTCATCAAAAGAGGGTGAACTGTAAATGCAAGAAGTTGGCTGAAATTTTTGAAGAGAAGTAAGGGAGGCCTAAATTTCAACCCCTAGAGGACATGGAAGGCCAAGTATTTTACATTGCTTAGCACAAGCCATAGCAACAAAGACAAGGTATGCCTCAAGATACCTTGTCTTACAATACATCCTTTCTTGGGGGTAATTCAAACCTCTCTCATTGAAATAATCAGCCTTGGAATAATACATAAAATCAATCATGGCCAATGGACCAATCATCTAATTGGGTTACACAACAAGGGATATGACCACCACAACCTTACCAAGCCCCAAATTATAATCCCTAGTGGTCACCCCAGTAGAACCCATGGTCACCACAGTGGTGTGGGAATCAATAATGGTAGAACCAAATATCAACTATCCTCAGCTACAACCTTTACATCTACAACAACTCGCTATAATGCTAAACCCAACCATAACAACACCATCACAACCTAGAGCACCTCGGTTGCTAGACCAACCTACTTTAAACCCCAACAGTGAGCTTGTTCAACTAGCTTATACTAATGACACCATCTGATACCCAACCTATGGGATTGAGGTGAGTGATTTTCGCCTTCGTTCAAGAAGGATTCTTTCTAGGCCATCATCTCCTCACATTACAAAGCTTACTAATGAGGAGCTCGTAGTGGAGAATATTGCTAATAAAAAAGCAACCTAAACAAGGTAAGACATAGAAAAACATCACAATTCTAGAACCACCATTTTTTGAGTGACTAAAAACATAGAAATCTTTTTCTAAATGTGAATTTGATTTATTGGTCCAACTTAGAAATTTTTACATAAAAAATACCATGATTCAAGAAATTAAGGAAGTACCAATATACACAAAAATGTGAGAGAGTTGTGCCTTAAAAAGTTAGATGGAAAAAGGAAGGACCCATAGACTATTCATTTCTTAGGACAACTTGTTGACATCATGTTAGGTAATATAGTTGTTCCAAAATATGAAAACCATGGAATCCTTGTAGTAGATGGACCATTCACTATCATGAGAGATGGGTTCTTGTGAGCTACTACTCATGAAACATGGGTCAATGAGTTTGACTCGTAAAACTACACAGTTGAATCCTGATAGCAATATCATAAAGCAACTATAAATGTTATGACAAGATAAACCTTGCAACAAATTTAGTTGATGGATCTTCGACCCACACCTGCTGTTCTACAACTAGTAGATATATCAACTATCAAACTAGAAGGTGTTATCAAATATTTGGTTATCAAATTGGATTCATGGGAATATCCTATAGATTTTACAGTTTTACAACCTAAAGCAGACCTTGTAGGATACCCCTTAATCTTAGGAAGATCATGGTTAGCCATTGTAGATGCATTTATTGGTTGTAGGTTCAGAAATATGATCATTTCCAATGGGAATGTGACTAAAAAAGTGATCCTTTATCCACCTACACAACCACATGCATACTTGGAGAAAACACTCATGACCATGGAGCGTAGCCCAATGATAGACATTCAGGATAAAGATGAAGTCCTTGCCCACATTATGCAAAACTCTTACAGTAGGGACCCACAACAAAACCACTGCCTCACATTCTTACACTACCCTTTACATAATATCATACCTACAAATTCCTTTGAGTCTACTCCTCATCTTTTCCATACACTACTCTCCCATAGTTGCAATCTCAATATTTTAGGACTTGATGTAGCTTCTATCATGTCTTTTTCCTTAACCATGAAAATCACACTAGGTAGAATGCCAAATGTCGATAATCAATTAACAAATACCTAGTAATCTTCATTACTAACAATGTTGCAAGCCCATACATCAAAATTTTCATGGGACTATCATGGCATGAAGGGTATAGATACTCACCTATGCATGCATAGAATTTATATTAATGAAGGATAAAAGCTACTTAGGCAACCACATAGGAGAATGAACCCAATTGTGCATGACATAGTCAAGAAAGAATTACAAAAATTGCTTGATGCAAGGTTATTTATCCCAAATCTGACATTAAATGGGTTTCCCCATTGGTGATTGTGCCAAAGAAGGGAGGTAAATGGAGGGAATATGTAGATTATAAGGAATTAAATGAAAAAACAAGTATCACTTTCCTTTTCTTTTATTGATTAGGTGTTGGATTCACTAATAGGTAAGATATATTTTTCCTTCCTAGATGGGTTTAGTGGGTATTGTGATAGGGATAAAACACTTGTTAGAAAATGAGCAGCAAACAAAAGAGTGCAAATAACAACTATACACACCCTACACCTCAAGATTAGCCTAGTTGGATTCAAAACAAAATAAAAACAACAAATAGAGTGGATTCGCCTTGTCTTGAATCAATCCTTTGGTTGGCCCTTCGATATTTGATGTTGTATGCTCCTTTGGTGGCAAGAGATGCAAGCTATGAGATGAGATGAGGATGGAAAATGAGTGAAAATGGATGCAAGTATGAGAATTTGGCTAAGTATGGCTCAAGAGAAAATTTTGCAAGAGTTTGGCTAGCATAAATGATCTCCCCCAAAATGAGAAAAAAGAGGGGGTATTTATAAAGAATTTTGGACTCTATAGGGAAATGGATAGTTGAGATTGATCCACCAAGATCAAGATGTAGGGCTAAGTTGAGTTGAGAACTCACAAGCCCTCACATCTTGACATGTGGCATGTAATGTGGCTTGAAAATGATGATGTGTACATGAGTTGGAAGGAGAGTACATGACATGGAGGTAGTACATAGTACCTTGGGATTGAGACAAGATCTCCTTATAAAGGAGGTCCTTGTCCCCAAGTGGGTGAAAGGACATGTGAGGAATTAAAAATTCCTCAAATATCCACATGGGGATGAGAGAAGGAATTTAAAATTCATTGAAATGCATTGGGGGATTAAATGTGAATTAAAAATTCACATGGGGAAAGGGGTGCTTTCTCCAAAAGGAGAAAGTTTTTATAAGGTTGACTTAGGATACATTCCATAAATGACATTGGGATTAGGTTGACCTAATTAAGTGATTAAGGTTGTGCAAGTACCTGATTAGACAAATTAATGACATATTCGAGGCAAGTGGGAGATTAGGAATAGTTCACATGTGACTTGATGTGACAAGTCAAAGATCACATGGGGAAGAGAAAAGGGAATTTAATATTCCTTGGAAGGATAAAAGGAATTAAAAATTCTTTGAGAGATTGATTAGGCTAGTTAATAAAGGATTAGAGGAGGGTTAGGTGGCTAAGAGAGATTAGAGGCCAACTTGCAAAAGTTGGAGGATGTGACACATCTTAATCAAGGATTAGGCATGTGCACATCCCTAATGATGAGATTAGGAGAATAATTAGGATCAAGAAAGGGATGTGACATGTGAGGAATTAAATAAATGTCATATTTATTTATTTCATTTGATGAAAAGGAGGATTAAAGAGATGAGGTATTTATTTATTAAATACCTTAAAGATTTGGAAGAATTAAGGATATTAATTAAATAATAGTGATATTACTTAATTAATGCAAATAATGGGATGCTTAGACAAAAGGCGATAAATTTGGATAAATTAAGTGTCCAAATTTCGGTGTCTACAGGTATAATCAAATAAAGATAGCTCTAGAGGATCAAGACAATACCACTTTTACCTCCCCATGGGGTACATATGCCTATTCACTTTTACCATTTGGATTGTGTAATTCCCCTACAACATTTTATAGAGCGGTTTTAAGCATATTATCATATTTTGTACATGATTCCATGGAGATTTGCATGGAATATTTCACCACTTATGGGAACTCTTATGAGGAAGCATTGACTAATTTGAAGAAAAGTCCTTCAAAGGTGTCAAGATCACAAACTTTCTTTGCACCATGAAAAATATGACATGATGATGTCCTTGGAGTGGTCTTGGGATACTTTGTGTCTAGTAGAGGAATATAGGTGGACCCTAATAAGATAGAAGTGATTTCCACTCTACCTATTCCTAAAAATAAGAAAGATGTCAAAAATTTTCTTGGCCATGCAGGGTACTATAGGAGGTTTATCAAGAATTTTAGTAAGATAGCAGCCCCATTGTTTGTCCTCCTCTCTAAGGACATTGAATTTGATTGGATCCCTACATGCTAAGAAGATTTTGAAGCCCTCAAAATAACCCTCACACAAACCCCCATCTTGAGAGGACCTAACTGGACAATTCATTTTCACATACATATAGATGCTTTTAACTTTGCCAGAGATGTTGTTCTAGGATAAAAGGAAGGGAGTTTAGAATATACAATTTACTATATCAGTAAGATTCTTCAGGCTACTGAGCTTAACTACATATTTACTGAAAAAGAAATGTTAGCAATAGTATATTCCATTCAAAAGTTTATAAATTTCATCACTAGATACTTTTTTTTTATTAATACAAACTACACAACCATAAGATGTTTGATGAAAAAACTAGTGGTTTACAGGAAGGATTGTCAGATGGTTATTGTTAATGCAAGAATTTGATCACCATTGTGGATAAACTAGGGAAAGAAAATGTAGTAGCTGATTTCCTTTCAAGGCTGTAAATAAAATCAACAAAAGTAATAGTGGATGAATTCTTTCTAGAGGAACATTTGTTTGCCGTCTCTGTGCAAACACCTTGGTATGTAGATATAGCTTATTATTTGGTTGTAGGGGGGATACCACCATATCTCTCACCCAAAGAAAGGTGCCATCTAGTAGAACATATTTCCTTATTCATGGGTGGTTGGTTATCTCTTTTACATAGATCTTGATAACATAATGAGAAGATGCATTAGGGAGGATGAAGTCTATGACATTCTTAAGGCTTGTCATGACGAACCTTGTGGAGGGAACTTTGCAACTAAAAGGACAACTCTAAAAATCTTAAAAACTAGTTACTATTGGCCTACACTTCACAAATATGCAATCAAATATACAGGGAGGTGTGACAAATTCCAGAGGGTGGGAAGACCTACTCGGATTGATGAAATTCCCCTCCAACCACAATTGGTCATTGCACCATTTGACAAGTGGAGACTAGATTTCATTGGTCCAATAACTCCCACATCTAATAGTTAAAAGAATATATTTTGTTTTGCATAGAATATCTCACAAATTGGGTGGGGGTGAAAACACTACAATTTGCAACAGACCAGGTATGGTGTTCCCAGAGAGATGGTTACAAACCAGGGGCCTCAATTTACTTCTGATTTGATTAACAAGTTAGTCAAGGAGTATGAGATTAGGCATAAAAAATCCACCCCTACCATCCATAGGCTAATGGACAAGTAGAAGTTACAAATAGAGAAATAGAAGGTATGCTTACCAAGATAGTTCAACTAGATAGAAAAGACTAGGAAAATAGACTCCCTAAAGCACTATGAGCATACAGGACAACCTAGAAGACCACAATAGGGTTTACACCATATAAATTGATGTATGGGAAGAAAGTTATCCTTCTAATTAAGTTTGTACATAAAACACTTCGCACAATAGTAGAACTTGGAATGGAATTATTAGTAGCATAGAAGGAGAGGCTACACAATCTAAATGCTTTAGATGAAATCGGGATGGAAGCCATTCAACATATAGAAACTATGCCAAAATAAAGGATTAAATGGTATGACCAATTCATTAAAACTAAGGAATTAAATGCAGGTGATTGGGCATTGCTATATGACTCCAAGTATAAAGACCACAAAGGAAAACTACAAACAAGGTGACTTGGCCCATATGAAATTAAGCATGTGTTTTCAAAATGGAGTGGTTCAGCTAACTACCATATACTCAATCAGATTCTCACTATTGGTCAATGGCCATAGAATCAAGGTTTATAAGAAGTCATTCTGAAAGGAAGGGTTTTTACATAATTTGAACCAATGGTTCAATTCAAATTACATGCCAAAATTGTGGACAAGGACAACACATCAAGTGATACATCAGTAGAGGATCCAACTAACTCACCTACTGATGCTCATCAAGTATAAATCCTAATAGTAACATATCACATGCACACACATAGATAGGTTACCATCACGAACAATTATTTTTGGATGTGCAATTGAATTTCACGGGACCTATAGCAATAGCCCCAAGGCACACTAATAAAATGGGACGTGTTTTTTTAGTTACTTGTAGCATTTACATCCAGTTCACTCCCATCAAACTCATAGCCACTATCAGTTACTGTTTCATATCACCTATGTTATACCAACATGCAACAACTTCACTCAACCACTTGTATCATGCAACATCACATCTCATCATTAATAATTTCTTACTTCTTGCAACTTTCCTTTCCAACAATCACACTTCTCAAACACATGTCATAATCACACCAAGCTCCTTTTTCTAGCATGTCTTCCCATAGTACTTCACTTTGAATTACCACCATTTCAATTTTTTTTCCTATAAGATGCATGACGGTGTTTAGTTCCACTCGCACACGCCACTTTTCCATCACTTCAATATTATAGGTAATTTTATTGTTATTAACTATAATTGACATTATATCCTATTGATTTTGATTTTCTTTCAAAACCATGCACATATTTAAATTTGATGAATCATATACCTCAAATGCTTTGAAATTTATCCTTCTCATCCTTTTTGTACTTGTTATTTGAGGATAAATATCACAACTAAGTTGGGGGGAGAAAAAGGGTTAATTGTCATCCCAATTTTTTATTTGAAATGAGGCTCAATGAACTACATATAATTCTCAATTCTCTTCATTAGCCACAAAGAAGCGACCATAAGAAGTTGCATAACATAAAAGAAACATAGACAAGGTAACATCCAAGGAGCCAAGTATTTGGAGAAGCAACAAGACGTAGTAGAAGTTGTAAATATTGCAACAATGGGAAGTGATATCATTAGAAGAGAACCAACATCACACAATTTAATATTAGAATATCAACAATGTCTTCCAATTTTTCAACAAGTTGGGTGGCTGGATTATTTTCTTTGTTTAACTAAGTTTAATGGTTATGACCCAACAGTTTGTAAGAACTTTTCAAAATGATGAAGCTATAGTTAGAGGGCTAAGAATTTAGTCACTTCAAAGGCAACAGTAGCAGAGGTTTTAGCATTTCCAAGAATAGGAGAAGAATTCCCAACTAGATCAAATGCAATTGCAACAAAGAATGGTTTTACAATGCCACAGGAAAAATTAGACTCTTTAGCTCAAGGTAGAAAAAGAATTTCCTTACCTTGGTTATGGGCTTCTATTACTTCCTACATAGTCAAATATTTAACCTGTGATGGAAAGCAGTCCCTCTTGAATACTATGCATTTTAAACTCCTTAGTCACCTACACCATCAGAGGCTTGTGAATGACCCTAACTTTTTATACAATCTATTGAAAAGAATGTTTGTTGAGTATAATAGGAAAAGAAACCAATCTACATTGTCACATTTTTTATTGGTCACCTTATTAATTAAGTGAAGTCTCAAAACCCAATTTTCCAATGTATCATGGGAAGACATTTTTGGCCTGCAACAATATCAATGATGTTCTCATGAGGCCAAAAGTAGAAGAATTAAATATAGAATAAGAAATGAATGAGCCTTTCATGACTGTAGAAGAGGAAAATATACCCTCTATTTCACCAATTGCCTCACCTACCCATAGCATTGGGGAACATGCAGAGCCAGAAGTATAGGAAACACAACCTGTAGCATTTGGGGAGCATCTTGTAGCAGAAGAAGAACCAAAACCCTTACCTCTACCAAGAGCCCTTCCAAGCCTAAGTAATAGAAAAGGAAAAGTGCAGCCTCTAATTTTTCACCCAAAAATAAGTAAAAGAGGCCAACACAACCAAGAAGGTGATCACACTGCCTCAAGAGGAAAGGCCCTATAAGGGGGAAGGCTAAAAAATCAAAAGGAAAGAATGGTTATGGTTGAAATTGAGATAGATTCCAAACAAGAAGAGGTTCCTAGTGGTGACAAGCAACCCAAAACGTTGCAACCTCTATATCTAAATGGTAGTTTAGACCTTGATTCAGAGGACTTATTTACAACCAGGAAGAAGAACAAACCTCAAAGTAGCCATGTTTCTGAAGAAGGGTTTGTTTTATTTGATGAGGTTGAGGAAGATATATTTTTAGATAAAGAATAATTACTTTTAAAAGGAAAGAATGAGGTTAAGGAACTACAAGAAGCCTTGTAAAGAATCAAAGAATTAGATGAACAACTTAGGGGATACTAGTAGATGGAGGAAGGATTAGACAACAAAATTTAGCAATTAGAGAAAAGGTTGCCTGCCTTTGAGAAACAAGGATCAAGATTAGAGAATCTAGCATAATTGGCCATTTTTGAGATCAACAATAGAACTCCACATCTTATAGACCAAGATACAACCTCGAGAATGCCTAAAACCCCTCCTATGGTGACCCTTGGCATTAAGTTACATAATGAGGTAAGAGAATTTTCCCAAAAGAAAAAGGATTGGGAGAAAGAAAAAATTGAGTTAATGTCAACAAAAGCAAAAGGATTGGGAGAAAGAAAAAAATGAGTTGATGCCAACAAAAATGAAAGGATTGGGAGAGAAAAAATTGAGTTGATGTCAACACATACTATGGAAATTGATAGAAAATATATAAAAATTAAGAAATTAAGATTGCAAATAGAGGAGTTGGCTGACAAGATAGTGCAACTTCTAAGATGTAGACCTCCTTCTAAGGTTTATACCCTATATTTACAAGAGAAGTTTTTAAGTTTTCAATTTAGTCAATTGATTAGTGATCTTCTAGTTTATTTATTTGTACCTACCCTATTTTTAGAAACATACAAGTGATCTACCCTAGATATGTAGGATCAATTATGTGAATTCTACCTACATAACCTGGCTATCCCTCATGACTTTTCTTGGAACCCACTCATAATTGTGGGAGATGTCTAGATTAAGATATTGGCTTCATTTATATGAAATGAGCATCAAAGAGGATAGGTACACATGAGTTATCAGGAAGGGGAGAATTCATTTCCCCTTCCACTCAGGTTAGAAGCTAAAGACCCTCATGAGGTGGCAGAAGAATGGATTAGATTGATAGATCGAAGGAGGGAAAGGAAAAAGATTTTGGAATACAGAGAATAGGAATACAAAAGATTTCAAGAGCTTTCAATAGGGATAGGAAAAGAGGCATTTAATTTCTCTCAGGAAAAATGAAGAGAATTGACACCAAATCTAAGAAGGATAGAACCCCAATCAGTTGTTAACTACCTAATAGTAGTAAAAGATTCCATAAATACATTTCAACCTCCATTAAAAATGACATCACCTAGCTTCCCTTGACATTCCATCCTCTTCTTATCTTGTTTCCAATCCCACATTGTACAAGAAGAGGACAAGAAATAGATGCAATATTGAAAACCATATTGGATAAGATATTAGAACGAAGCAGATTCTACATAAAGCATGGTGAAGGGTTTACCAACATGATGAGCTATAGGGAAGTTGCACTACAATATAGCTTGAGGCCCTAAGCTTCTTGAGGACAAGAAATAAGTTAAGTTGGGGGGATTATGAGCTATAAGAATGTATAATTTACTTGTTGTAGTTGCATGCTTTTATCTTATTTTTGCTAAACTCCAAGATAAATTAGAAAATATTTTTAAATATACTAAGTATTTCAAAGCATTTGAAGGTGATATGTATTATGTTAATGAATGTGTTTGTGAACTTTGAATATATGTGAGTTTAGTATAATTTCATGTTTAATCATAGTTGCTAACAATGGAAATTCCTCAAAGAAATAAGGATTAACCCCTACAGTGAAGAATTTTTTAACTTGCAACAAAAGTTTTCTCAACTTGTAGCAAGAGGATGGCAATTCAATGTAGCTAGAGAAATTCATTTGCTACAACACAAGCATGTTTCTAGAATGAGATGAGGGTGATGATTTGAGAATGAGATCATGGATGGCTAAGTGTCACTCCATCTTTTTAATGAATTATGGAGGAGAAAGGATTTTTTTCCAATAAGGAATAACATTTATAATAAGGGTTGCACTGTTAGGGCACATTTCTAGTTTATAATGGTTATCTTAAATAGTGCAGAGTCCTTATTTGACTTCTACACTCTTGTTCTTACTAGTTATTATTTTATACTAAAGGACCTAGTCCTCTTCCTATTTCATGGGAGACTAGACATATGCTTTTAGTTTTTTTATAATTTTCAAATAAGTGGACTCTCACAACACCTATATAGGAAGGTATTTTGTTGGGAAGTCCAACAGCTAGATATTTGCATGTATTAGATTGAATTGAAGATTTTGTTACATTCTGCTTAAAACTTTGTGTATGATTGGAATATAATAGAGAAGATATTTTGGCATGTTTCATTGAGTTAAGGAATTAAAGAAGATCATGTGGATGCAACATCTCAAGCAAGGGCCACTTGAGGTACTGCAGAGCCACGTTAGTTTAGATAATTCATTAGATTATGCATTGTAATTTTTTGTTTATAGTTTCCATATTACATTATATTGAATGATACATTTTATTTATACTTTTGAATGATTAGTTGAATTAGGACATGCTACAACTTATATAGTTATCAATTATAGTCATAAGTACACATAGCAGTTAATAGTTATTAGTATTTGCTTGCCCTGTCTTTAGGTAGGAGTTATTCAGTTAAAATATTTTGATTATTTCATCCTTTTTCAATCACCTATATTCAATCGATATAGGATGTCTAAGATTCTTGAATGCATATATGGTGCCAACATCATTTAAAGTCTACGACTCCTCGACTGATAATTTAATGAAGCCCTCTCCTAAATGATGAACTGCTTAATTCAGGGATCTGTAGGTCCATTAATCCATATGTATCATCATCTATATTAGTTAATTAGGCATTAGGAGAAGCTCTAAAACCAGAAGCATAAAACATTTATAATCCATTTTAGAATAATAGTAGAAGCATTTCTCTAATGAACTTCATAAATTCTAAAAAAGTTATACATTCTAAAATCCTAATGTGGGTTTTGTATTATCATATTTTATTTTGATTATCATATGTGAAGTAAATTTTAGGATGCAAAATCATTAGAGGCATGATCATTTTTATCTATGATTCACTTTTATGATAGCCCTATCATGCTTGAAGGAGGCTCTCAAGTTTGAGTAAGCAATCTTATATAATGAAGACAAGTGACACCTATTTAGGTGCTATATCTACATACGGTAAGCTTGTCCTCAAATTTATCTTAATTTATTTTATCTTTATATATTTTCCCTCAAGAACCTCTATGGATTACCCTCCTAGGCTTAGTATAGTCTAAAGTGAAGATGATTGACCCTACCTTAATCACTGGCACATTCACCATCTTATGTTTGATCGTAAGCCCTTCTCATATATCCTAATTAGACATCCTCAATATTAGGAATAATTCTTGAGCTCTAGAATGTAATAATTTCTATGGAGGGAGCCAACAAAATGGTGTCATATTCAAAGAGAGTTCAAAGGGTTCATAGTGATTTTAACACTTTGTTGTTGGAATGAACCCAAATGGTTTTCTATACTTGGAGATAAATTTGATGCTTCAAGGTATTCTTCTTTTGAAGAATTGGAAACTCCATTATCAACTAGTGTATTTGTTATTGTAGTTAAGCTTGTTGTGATAAATCAAGGCACACATCAAGTGGTTCAATAGTTGATACAAGGGATGGTCTAGTCATATTTAC
This sequence comes from Sequoia sempervirens, assembly GCA_007258455.2. Taxonomy (NCBI): domain Eukaryota; kingdom Viridiplantae; phylum Streptophyta; class Pinopsida; order Cupressales; family Cupressaceae; genus Sequoia; species Sequoia sempervirens. The sequence continues at coordinate 992,347,516 of VDFB02271358.1, read as the reverse complement.
TCCCTTATATATATCTTCTTATGCTTTCAATGCTCGATACTATGGTGAAGAAAATGACCGCGACTCTTATGTCAATACTTCTTCCCATTGTTCAAGTACATATGAGTCTTGTATAAACCCATGTGAAAGAATATAGGTATCCATGTAAGAGCATAAAAAATTTATGATAGAAAAAAAGATCAAATCCAAAACCATAATGTTTTAATCTATATTTCAAACTTGTCCCTTATTTCTTGTCACAAAAAATATGTTGCTCAATACCCTATTACCCCCCTTGATATTATTCATAGAAAATTAGACATCTCTTGGGTTGATTATAAAATGAAAACCATACTATGTAGAGTTTTAAAAAAAACCATTTATTTGATGGGTTTAATTATATACAAGGGAATACTCATGTAGATATATTTTCAAAATTCATGGATTGGTTTGATGTTGAATCCAAGTTCCTAGTTAGTTAGAATGATCCTATATATATAATTATATAATTATATAATTTCCACAAGCTTTACAATTGTGTTATCTTTCAAATGTAGCATCACTTTGTGCTATTTTATGGTATTCTACATCTCCCTCTACTTTTTTATGCATTTTTTCATACCACATTGCTTTCCCTTACCTTATTGTGATGTGTTATTTATATTAGTTATTATTGCATTGTCTCCCCATGGTGTTATTATTGTTATAAGGGTCAATATTCTAATTGTTATGCGTGTTTCCCTTTTGTTATAATTATTCATTTGTATAATGATTATATTTGGTTTATGGTGGATACCAATGATTTTTGAACTTATTTTATGGATTTCTAGTGGATTTGGTCCATCTTGGCCATTTTTTCACTTTATGGTTTTTGTGTTATCATGATTGCCCTAATTCATTTTGTAGTGGGTTTTTCCATTTCCTAACAATGCAACCCTTTCCTACAATGTCCCATCTTATCTCAGTGATATTTTTATGATCATATGATGATCAATATGGCTTATTATTTCTCCTATCCCTAATATAATATTAATTATGATGATTTGTATTATTATGGTGAATTTGTAGCTTTCCTATAGTGATGTGGCAACAACAACTTCATGTTCCTTGTCATTTTAAACTTTTGAGGTTGTTTCTCATTATTTTGAAGTATTTAATGTGCTTCCCACGAATACATATCATTTTATGTTCCTTTCTTCCACATAGAAAACAATATTCAAAAGTGGTTTAAAATGTTTACCTACCTTATTGTTCACTATTCATCCCCACCTACTGTAGTTCATGATTCAAGTTTGTGGCTTATTTTCTAATGTTTAACATATATAGCTACCCTAGTTGGTGGTTGGATGTCTCTACAATAATAATGGTTTGTCCTTTATTTTCCTCTAGATTTGACATATTATTTTAGGATGTGGATCAAGTGTTATTCTCAAACCATGTGCACGCCATGGTGGGTGGACTTGTTTATTTCAAAATAGTCTTCCTCTAGTGTGGTTGTGTTTTTAGTGTTGTACTTTCTAATATTACCTTGTGATTCTTCATTTTTGAACATCTTGATCACTCACATTTGTAATTTTAAGTCACAATACCATTTGTGGGTTGATCTTGCATTATCTCATGTGTTTTACTTGGCAAGGTTTTGTGTGTATTTCATTGGTAATGAGATGATAATAATTTAAATTTTATTTCCTAAATTTAAATCCAAATGCTACATATTAATGGGTTGGTGATGGGAAAAGTGGGTGGCTTGTTGTTATTATTGGGTTTTGGTTGGTATATTGTTGTAGAATAATACGAAAAGGAAAAGTGTAGAGTTTTCCTTATGTCATGCATTGGGTTTTGGTTGGTATATTGTTGTAGACATGCATTTCTTCTTTCACAGCCATGAAATGTATTTGTTCTCTTGAATCTTTCTCTTCTTTTCTTTTGTCTTCTCCTTTGAATTGCACACATTGAAAAACACAATAATCAGTTTTATCACAACTAAATTTTTTATACTTACCTTTGTATATGTTGGATTCTTCTTTAGAATTTTTATCAATTTGGGCTTCCTTTGTCTTCTCCTTTGGATCCGATTCATTTCTCGAGCTATCACTTGATTCATGCTTTGAATTCTTCATTCCTTTTGATGTCTTAAATGATCCTTCTTTAGATGAATTCTCTTCTTCTAACTCCATATCTACCTTTTCATCATATTTTTCTTCTTCTAAATTTGTTTCAACATTTTCTTCCATTTTCAACTTTTCTTTTCTTTCACTCACAAGGTTATCTTCTTTTTCAAAGATATCATATTTCTTCTTTGTTTCCATGTGTGTTCCAAGTGTCACCTCATCATTTTCAATTGGTTTTATTGGTACTAGTTGATTAACATTTTGCTTAGTATTTCCTTTTCCCTTATTTCCTTTTCTTTTTCCCATTTGTGCTCAGAAGATCTACCTTCTAATAGTTAGACTATATGTGAAGGAACCCGCTCTGATACCAATTGTTGAGCATACAGTGATACTGAGAGGGGGGTGAATCAATATCTAACAATCTTTTACTTTTCAAAACTTAATGAATCATAATGAAAACATTCAAGTAAGATCTAGCAATTAAGAACACAATGAGAACACCGATTTACGTGGAAACCCTTGTGGGAGAAAACTACGGAAAAATATTGCTTATATATTATAGATTAATCTTCTTCTTGTAGGATCCAACCTACTAGAGACTCTAATCTCCAGTTGATAGAATTATAGGCTCCAACCTATTGGAGGCTTCAACCCCCATTCAACTGAACTCCAACCCTGCAAGAGGCTTCAAGCTTGATTTGATAGGCTCCAACCCCCACACAAACTGAGCTTCGACCTAGCAGGAGGCTCCAACCTATTTAATTTTTTAATGTTGATATAATAAACTCCACCAAATTTGATACAAACACAAATTTTATCCAACTACAACTTCTCTTCTTACTCAAATCTGAACACACACCATGCAATATTCTTGATCACATTTCACACAATAAACTTTTCTCACACATCTAACCACAAATTACAAGTTTGATCCAAACAAAAATTTGATCCACACTCAAATGTTAACCTTCCTTCCCAAATCTGATCACTATCATGCACAATATCTCTCACAAATATGATCCAATCTATGAACCAATTCTTTTCACACAATTGATCATAATCATGGCAATATTTTTCACATAATTTTCTACCTTACCATCTGCTCAATTAACTTCACAATGTACTCTTACTCTTCACATATATTCGTTAGATATATTTATATTTATCATTCATATATGGGTTGCATATACACTCAAAATAAATCTAAGTCACACTTCATATTTCTGCTCTTTATTTTCCTTTCAATCTTCTCTTATATTCATATGATATTCATTGAAATTGTTACTTCTATATCCACACCTTCTACCCTTTATATCTTCATATTTCCAAGAGACTATTTCACAATGGACATACCTTTCCAAGGGAGGCGTCCTTTTCATGATTTGATTGTTGCTTTTAAATAATTCCATTACCCTTTTAATCTTGGTTGATTTAAACTTTATTTGTACATGTATTTAATTGTTGCTTCTTAATGAATAATTCCATTACTTGGTCGATTTACACTTTATTCATATGTCTTGAAACACTTGTCAAGTGTGGTCGGCCAGTTAGTTATGATTTTATTTAATCCTATTTGTTGCCTTTGATTAATTGTTCTCTTCTCATACACTTTAATTTTTGCCTATTGTTAATAATAATCATTTGCTCATGGAGAACATATTTGTTGCCTAATATCATTTGCTCATAGTCTTGAGTACATAGAAGTGTCTGACTTGTTATATAGGATTTCATTTGATCTTCAGGTTACCTATTAGAGGGAGTTCATCCAACACCTAAATAAAGTATATTTCTTCATAAGTTGCTGCCAAAAATAGTAATTTGTCTTGGAATACAATTCAAAAGGTGGTCGGCCAAGATTAATTTTGTTAAGAATGGGACATCAATAATATAATTAATACAGTCTCATAGTGCCGCCATAGACATGAGTTTGCCATAATGTGAATTGTGGACAATATTATTAGCCATTCATTATCTCTAGGGTGTAAACTTGATAAGCAATCAGACTGGTCATACATATTATAATTGTCTCTTTGTATAAATTGCTTCATTTTAAGAGTTGTCTTTCCCTTCAGTAATCTACTTTTGACATCAATAGCAATATGTCCAACGATCTTCACATTAAAATCTTTGGCATCAATGACGACCTTGTCTACTTTTGACATCAATGACAACATTTCTAATATACTTTACACAAGAATGTGTCATTTGTCAATATATAATTGGATTGAGTCATTCCATCAAAATGGGCCTCAAACTAAATGGGAACTAGTAGGTGTATGCAAACTTCACCATTAAATTTAACATTTGAGTATTGTAAAGGTGAAAGTAACCTTTTTAAATCAACATAAGCTAATTAGAGTAATGTAAACAATATAACACAAATTAACCCAAATAAACCAAAGTTGGATAAATATCAAAATAATGAAATGTTATTTAAGGAATTAATTGTTAATGAGAGGATGCTTACCACTTGAACTAAAAATGGATTATGCATGTGTAGAATTAATTCGCCACATAAATTAGAGACCTTGGTGTGTTAATCGCCCTTGAACTTTGCACAAACCTATTTCCTGTGTAGAATCAATTCCACAATTTAGGGTCAATGCTATGCCATGCAAATCTAATCTCTAGGGCAATATTGATCTAGGCAAGTGTAGACTTATAGAATCTGATTCACTTCTATTCTTGCTTTCTACTAATGTGTAAGAGTAATGGTATTTAAAAATACCTTGGAAGTATTGTTGAATTGTGAGGCTTTATATTCTCCTCAATCAACCTCCTTGAATGACTAGTTTTACAATCTTTAGCAAAGTGTTGCCAAACGCGAAGCTAGTGAGCAAGAATCTAGATGCGAATTGTGAGGCAAACACTATTCTTTTTAGTGCTCCAAATCCAAATGTTTTTAAAAATGCTCCTTGTAATGTAGATAATGCTTAATGACTCTAAGCTATGAATTAATGCCTAAATGAATGTGATGCAGTGAGGAAAACTCTCCTCTTTCAAATCTAAAACCACACACACATTCACCACTATGCAAGAATGCTACAAATAAACATTAACAACAAATATGGAAAAGAAAAATGCAACATATCTTGATTTCAAATCTGAAAATGAATCACATAATCATGGAGCTCATATGCTCCCATACATCATGGGCTTTACACATACAAAAATCTGCAACTCAACATTTCTAGCTTCATTCCAACAGCATCTAAGTATGCAAAAACTCTTCTTCTCAAAAGCCCCCTTCTCCAAATGAGCAGCATCAATATATAGAAGTTGTGAAAGAAGAAACCACCATTGGTTTCTCAAAACAACCTCCACTAAACCACCAAGAAAACTCGTCACTTTCTGCCTATCAACAATCTGTTATTTGTCATAATTTTCTCAAACCATTTCTGGGTTTGGTGCGCCTTCTCTCCAGCTTTCCGAATCATTTTGAAATTTTTAATTTTGTTACCGTATGAAAAAGTTATGCCCATTTTACTGAAACTGGGTCTCATATATACGACTTCAGACATGCAACAACATGCAAAGCTTGTGGCCAACATGCAAATACATGCAAGCAACATGCAAGATTCCTTTGCAGCCCATATTATGACCTTTTATGACACATATACATGCATACAAGACTTTTTGACATTCTCCAAATGTGGACACTAAAAAGGCATAGTCCCCTCCAAAATGCTTCACTGTTTTACCAAGACTTATTTCCCATGTGATTTACATTTACAATTTCACATCAAGGGAATCTACATTGTTGCAAATTAAAATATTATTCTCCAAATGCCTAAGCCCTTATTGAAAATAAACAAAAACCAAAAGAGAAATATTTTTGGTGATGCAAGATTGCCTGTGGACCCGGATGCTCCTGCATTAGACACGCCAGGTAAATTGAATTTTGTGGAGTTGAGTAGTAGGACTACCCTTCCAGATTGTAAACAACCTATAGCAAACTCTATCACTGAATAAAAATTATATCCTTCTTCCTTCCATCTCTTCTTCCAACATCTGCCTAGAAGACTATGCATTCTTTTACACCATCTTCTTTCTTCCTTCACCTTTGTGAGATGAAACCCACCACAAACCAACCACCTCCACCAAGAAGAATCTTTATATTCTTCTGCAATACTTTCATACAAATCTGCACTAACAAAATCTATTTGCACTGCCTCTACATTCAACACTTCAATTGCATACATCTTATTATCTTTATTGTAATAATCAAAATCAGAAAACTTAACCATTACCTCAAAGATTTTTCTCTCTATTTCTATTGCTGCTGCAATATCTTTTTCTCTATCACCATCAACTATTTCACCTTCTCCATCTGCATTTTCTTTCATTATTCTTTCAAACTTTTCTTCCTTCACTTGCATATAATAAGGTAAATCAACTATTACCTCTTCCTCATTTGCTGCAACTTCTTCTTTTCCTGCAAACAAAACAAAATCAACATGTTCATGGGACTTATCTTCTCCCACCTGTATCTCCCCCATCCTCTTATCACATTCATCAGTCATTTTCCCTCCAAGGAAGATATCTATCTTCCTTATCTCCTCTTTAAGTAGGAGATCTTCATCTTCACCAAATTCTTTATCAAATATAAGACCCTCAAATTTCATCATCTCAACTTCTACCTCCCCATTTACCTCATTCTTTCCTTCATTCTTTGTTGTAACATCTTTATCCTCTTCAACTGCTACAATTTTATCTTCATCTCCACCCTTTGCTGCAACTTCTTTCATCTCATTGTTCGTGCCTTCCAAAAGACATGCATTTTCAGCTTCATATTCAGAAACTTCTTCCCATTCATCTTTTTCTTCCATAGTGTCACATGCATGACATTCTATTTCATCCTCTTTCTTTCCTACATTTAAATTATTATTAAAATGATAAACAAAGTTACCATTACCTCTTATCCTTGCCCAATCTGCTTTCAAATCTTCCATTGCTTGCTTCAACTCCTCAAATTCTCTTGCCTTGTCCATCCTCAATCTTTCTTTGATTTTCTCAAGTCTGAGAATCCACAAAAAATGTCTAATGACAAAATTACTTTTCCTCTTCCTCTTTTCCATTTCAAGGCCTCTCAAAACCTCAACAACACAACTTCCAAAACCCTCAGGTTTTTTATATGTAAACTGCCTCACATTCAGCGATCTGTTTACAAAATCTTCACTCTCAAGTCTTGGTGCAAACTGCCTCACATTCGGCACTCTGCCTACACACTCAGGAACACTCGCTTTGATACCACTAATGCAGTGAGGAAAACTCTCCCCTTTCAAATCTAAAACCACACACACATTCACCACTATGCAAGAATGTTGCAAATAAACATTAACAACAAATATGGAAAAGAAAAATGCAACATATCTTGATTTCAAATCTAAAAATGAATCACATAATCATGGAGCTCATATGCTCCCATACATCATGGGCTTTACACATACAAAAATCTGCAACTCAACATTTCTAGCTTCATTCCAACAGCATCTAAGTATGCAAAAACTCTTCTTCTCAAAAGCCCCCTTCTCCAAATGAGCAGCATCAATATATAGAAGTTGTGAGAGAAGAAACCACCATTGGTTTCTCAAAACAACCTCCACTAAACCACCAAGAAAACCCGTCACTTTCTGCTTATCAACGATCTGTTATTTGTCAGAATTTTCTCAAACCATTTATGGGTTTGGTGCACCTTTTCTCCAGCTTTCCGAATCATTTTGAAATTCTTAATTTCCTTACTGTATGAAAAAGTTATGCCCATTTTACTAAAACTGGGTCTCATAGATACGACTTCAGACATGCAACAACATGCAAAGCTTGTGGCCAACATGCAAATACATGCAAGCAACATGCAAGATTCCTTTGCAGCCCATATTATGACCTTTTATGACACATATACATGCATACAAGACTTTTTGACCTTCTCCAAAAGTGGACACTAAAAAGGCATAGTCCCCTCCAAGATGCTTCATTGTTTTACCAAGACTTATTTCCTATGTGATTTACATTTACAATTTCACATCAAGGGAATCTACATTGTTGCAAATTAAAATATTATTGTCCAAATGCCTAAGCCTTTATTGAAAATAAACAAAAACCAAAAGAGAAATATTTTTGGTGATGCAAGATTGCCTATGGACCCGGATGCTTCTGCATCAGAATGTCTTTGAATACAAAAACATAACTCGGCTCCCAATAGCTAGTAGAAATTTTGGCGAGATCCATACGATGTGAGATCAATCTTGCGAGTCACAAAAATGACTTACAATAGGAAATCCCAGCTCTCAAGATCAAGAATCGATATCGATATGTGGAAGTGTGGATTAATAATGAGACAAACGTGTGGGAATAAGTAGAGATAGGGCTGAGAAAACTAAATGTATAGAAATGAAAGTGAAAATAAGGGACAGTGGGAGAGTGGTAGAGAAACCAAACTTAACACAAAAAAAAAAAAAAATGAAAAATGCCACACATCACTATGTAATTGTATGTAATTGTATTAAGACATTCTCTGAAAATTTGCCCAAAACTATGTAGTTCCACTTGAAATGGTACAGAATACTGTCTTTACCATTTAGATAGCCACATATAAAATTGTCAATAGCATTATATAATGGGAGTCACTCATTCAGCATGATACCTGTTTTTATCTAAATTTCCCTCATCTTCTTGATAGTTATGTTGAGTTGCATGTTATTTTTCCCTCGTAATGCATCTGGCTTAACATCTTTTATATTCTAAATATTACTCCTGCAAAACAAACTTACTTCTTAAGCAAACTCAACTGACAGAAGGGAAAAAGAATTCTTTTCGAGTTTAGAAAAATTTGGGGCAAAAAACAAAGAAACTTTTGGAACCACCAAAGTCCGTGTTCGTATCTTTTTTCAAATCCATTTCTTTCTAATTGCACATCTTTCTACCAAAACCATGAATGACCTTCAACTCTGTACATTTCAATATAACTCTTTAAGGGTCCTCTATTTGTTTATACTCAAAATACTCTTCTAACTTCGTAATCCAATTTATCAACTCCTCAAGATTTGAACTTCCAAATTAGTATTACTTTTTAGCTTGCCTCCAATTTCCAAAGAGGTTTGGATTAGCTTCTCTGCAAGTCAGGGCTCTTCTTCAAATGGTTAGCCTTCATGTTGCTTCTTTCTCATCATTAGATTCTTTGCTTATTTCTCCAGAGACTCCTCGTTGTCAATCTGCTTCAGTGAAACCTAATTAAGCTTGCAATCTTTTCATCATTTCAACAAGATCAACAGCTCTTTACTGTCGACCTCTTCTCCTTCCGAGAGCTATTCCTCTGTGAGCCATTTTTTACACTTCTATACAAACTACTTCAAATTTTACTCTCATACCAAAACTGATGGAGTGCCTGAGGATCAACTGAACTACCATCTCACTCAGGGTTGAAAGCAAAAACACTACTAGAAGCCAAAATTCACATACAAAATTTCATTTTATTAATACTGCAGAAATGAATACATACACAGCAAGATAAACATAAAAACCCTTCTAGGATTTTTCTCACATTCAAAATCTTTTACAAGTTACAACCCAAAAGGAATTATCTAGCTTCGTGCATTTGGTTTTCAAAATTCATTTGTCTCGTCTTCAATTTCACCAGCAATTTTATTAATACTGCAGAAATGAATACATACACAGGAGGATTTACATAAAAACCCTTCTAAGGTTATTTTCACATTCAAAATCTGTTACACCGCAAAAGGAATTAGCTAGCTTCATGCTCTTGGTTTTCAAAATTCATGTGTCTTGTCTTCAATCTCACCAGCACACCAATCCGTTCACATTGTTTCCTAGAATTTGACATACTGAAGGTGTTAAAAAAGACTTTTGAGATGAAAAGGTGAGGCAATTCATCTTCTAAGCATTAAAAGAATACTATTTGTAGTTAAGTTCAAGTTGATCAATCTATTATCTTATGAATTACTACATACCATGTTGACCATAACACGCGTTAAGTTCATAATGCAATTTCCACTGAGACACTCAAGTTTTATAGATGACATCTAAGAGTTGGGCCTTTTTCTAGATAATTTTACTTGATATCGCTATTGCAAAACCACAAATTTGGCTAAAAACATGTCACAAAAGAGAAACCACAAAAAAAATATTAATCTGTAGCACCATTGCATATCCTCAATAAAGTACAAGAAAACAAAACAACATTTAATTTTGAATCTGGATGACGAAGTTATGCTCCCTGTAACGTATTGTCGTTGCAAGACAACAATATTGAATCCAACTCGGCATTGCAATTGAGAGAGCAAAAAAAATTGTGAACTTGATGGCACCATGATAATCCTCTCAAAAAATAGAAAAAAGGTACTCAATTCTAAGCCTACATGCCAAAGTTATAGTCCTAACAAGTTTGAGGTCTTCACAAGGCCTCATGATCGAGAGACCAAAAAGTGATTGCAAACACTGACATCCCGATATGATTCCAAACATGATAATTTTCTGAAATGAAACAAAATGAACTCCACTCCAATCAGCTATTGCTTCTATGAGCCATAATATTCATTAATAGTCTAGGCTCTTCTCTACTGCACTGATCGTTCCTGATAAAGGATGATGACGATGAATACCTTGCTGCTGCATCTAGTTCTGTAAGGAATTCCTCCAATGAGAAGTAAATCTCTTTTAGCAGAACTTTTGTATTAATTAATATCTACCAGCTGTAATTTAGAATGTTCTGGGGTTTCTTGCTACCAAATAAATTAATATCAGAGTTACTATGGATCTAATACAGTTCCCGTGAATAGTATTTAGTTCTAATTACTTGTCTGCTTCATTTTACCTATAAATGATTTCATGCAGCCTGATTGGTTTATAGGCATTGGTAAGAACTGTCGACTTCAGCTATGATTTTTTGATTGCTGTATAGATAGATATTCTGCAGTTGTTACAGGTAGCGTTTATATTGGAATTCCTAAAGACCTGTTATGTCTATCCTATTAATAATAGCTGCTTACATGTATCTCTGGCCACCCAATTTTGGATTCCTGGTTGGTTTCCAAATTGACATAGTATCTCTATCCTATTAATCCAGATAATTAGCTTTTGTTGGTACTAAGTCAGTGGCTGCTATGTGCATCAATTGTAGCAATAATTCGTCAGATCTAATGGATAAGAGGTGCCACTGTGAGAGTATATGAGATCAGTTTGGATTTTCCATTCTTGTCTCATCTGTTTACAATGTACATCAATGGTCATACTTATATTGCTATGGATTTAATCTAGTATAGGGTTTGATGATGGATGCATCTCAAGGCATTTGATGATTCTTTGGAGAGTCATTCTCCACTATTATATTGTATTGGGCCATTTGACCCATTTTCATTCTTCTCTCATCTATTTACTTCTCTGATCATACTTACAATGGATTCGGTCTAGTATATAGTTTGATGATGAAAGCTTCTCAAGGCATTTGAAGACTCTTTAGACAGCCACACTTTGTTATTGTGTTGATAGTTTTAACTTTTACTTATGATGTAGATGTTTAAGACTGATATGTATTAGCGGATAAAGACTCACTCATGTTTCAGGATAAATTGTCTCAGGCATCTAGAGTATAAGTAGTAGACTACACAGTATATTTGTTTATTTTAAAATTTAAATATACAGTATATTATTTTATATTAAATAACATAGCATTTTCAGTGGGTGGTCCTAATTTTAGTTTCCATTTGAGGGGGTCATACTACACCAACAAATGTATAGGCAAGTTTCAGTTTATGGTATGGCCCCTATTACTATTTGTGTTCCTCAAGATTGTCGATAGTTTTAGTTACTTGGGTATTATAACCTTTACATTCTGTATTCCGGATTCCCCACTTCATGATTCCAGTTATTTCACTAGTTAAGACGGAATTGTCAGTCTGAGTATGATGGACACCCTGCTGATGTTTGTAATCTACTTGACAATGGTTTTACTGTTGATGATCATTGATTACAATGTTGGTTTATACATCTTTTCTTTACCTCCAGAATGACCCTAGTTTGGGGCAGCTAATGGTATGCACTGATACACACATAGTAAGGATGCCTGCTTAGCAATGCTGGTATGTTTTGGGTATGACTCATCCAACTGTAAAGTCTCAGAACCCAATTGTTTATGTACGGTAGAATTCATTATGGATCTGTTACAAACTTATAGGTATGATGTTGTCTGAAGAAATAGATCAGAAAAGCATAAAGAATAAAATATGGACTGCAACTTATAAGTGGTTGCATAGTTAGCAACATTACGTACAAGCCAAGTAAGGAATGGGGTTGATAAATAAAACTCATATAGCAGAATGCAGTTCTTGGAAGTCATCCAGAATCAACTGGTGCAGATTTTCCAACCTCCTGCTGACAGCACCATACATCAATCCAGACTGTCTCATCCTTTGTTTAACTTTCAAATGCCCATCATTTACTATGTGAAAAATCAAATGGAGAAGAAAAGATTAACATAAAACTCTGGGTTGCAGGCTTGTACAGTCCTTTGTTTTCTGAATCTCTACGATCAAATGATAAACAACAATTTTTTCTATTGCAGTGGTGGAGGCCTGAGGCACAACCTTTTTGTTTTAAACCTATAAAAGGATATAAGGGATAATTTCAAATGCTTAATTAGAAGCATGCCAGAACTCAATACTATATTGCCTTGAACCCTTCTAGTTTTTAAAGAAAATGTCATCTCTTGGGATTGAATGTTGAAAACAGTTTAAGTTGTGCCTTGAGAAGAAGACATTATGATATAGAATGAGTTGTAAAGTTGCAAACAATCTGAACAGCATAAACTGATGGCAAAGATCTCGTACTCCTAGTTGCATCAATGGAGCAATTCAAAACACCACACAACAGAAGCACTTGTTACTGTAACACAGCGAAATAAGGCAGAAACCAGTAAAAGTCTCACTGAAAAGGTAGAATATTAATAAAATCATCCCATGAAGTTTGCTGCAGGAAGGAGACAAAAAAATTTTCCTCAAAATATGTAAATTTCTGAGAGGAATAACTGTTCTTAAAGAATGTAAACTTTACAAAACTTGAAGCAAATTGATCCTGATGAATAAAGGTAATTTTTTAGCTCCTATCCTAGCAAGTAGCACCTACTTAAATATTTGCTATCAGTCATTCCTTGTACTATCATATGAGTGTCATCAGTGCCTAAGAACACCTCACAAAAAATCCTCAGTCTCCCAAAATCAACTGTGTGCCTGATCCTATTTACATTTTTTGATTGCAAAATGTGAGGACAGACTATAGATAGTATACTTGACAGCAATTGACCTATCAACTGAGTGCCTAAAGACGCTTGTATTTTTTGTTGCAACAAAAAAAAAAAACTAGTGCCATATAGGGCGGGCTATGACTATAGTTGGTTACCTAATGCCGTGCTTGTGAACATGTGCTTTGCATGTGCATGTGACCCCATGAACAAACTCCCAAGCAATCTAGGTTTTTCCAATATGCCTACACTGTGCAATTGTCATCTATGTTCTTTTTAGACTTTTATTATTTTTATTCAAATAGGTGATACTTTATCTGTTATGTAGCTTCAAATGCTAACTAATTTTCCCTTCAATATTACAACATACAGAGTAGTGAAGAAAAGAGGTAGCGGATAACAGTTCATTACCCTGCATTGATTGCTTGTCATCAAGTGTGCATGTACAAAAGCATAAAAAATGTTCCAAATTCAAACCAGTGAGGAAATTAAATTTCATACAGAAAGAAAACTGTATATATGTTTTAATGTCTACAGATTTTATGCTCCAAATTCAAACAAGAGAAGAAATTAAATCCCTGTGTTAAAGTCCTTACAAAAAGAATACCGCAAACATCTTTATACTCCAAATTCAAACCAGAGATGCTAATAGTGGCATGGTGTGATGGTTAAGTTGTTGTGTTGTTATTCTTGTCATCAAGGTTCAAACCCCATTGGGGTGTAATTGTTGAGAATTTATAGTGGGACCTATGAGGTCCCTGTTTGTGAACTCACCGGTTCATAGGTCCATGTCAAATCCGTTTTATCCCTCTTAATAAAAAAGAAAAATTCAAACCAGAGAAGAAATCAAATTTCTTCTTGAGTCCATACAGAAAAAAAAAAAGAAGCCAAATATGTTTGATGTCAACAGATTTTATGCTTCAAATTCAAACTAGACAAGACATTAAATTTCTGTACTAAAATCCTTACAGAAAGAATAAGGCAAATATGTCTGATGTCTACAAGCATTGCCCACAACCCACAAATACAAAGTTTCCGAAACCCTTTCTGAAACAGAGAGCAAATTATGAACAATTAATGCTTCCAGCACCCCCAAACATGCACCTGCTATAACATCAAACACATAATGCCTACCCAGCAAAATTCTTGAAGTGGAAGTGGCTATGGCCCACACCATTATCAATATAACAACAGCCCTAAAAATCCCGGCACTCGGATTACCAACAACAAATCCAGGCATTTGTGCTTCCAAGAATTGCAAGCATAAGCATAAAAAAGAGCCAATAAAACAAGCTCTGGAAGCATGGCCACTGGGGAACGACCAGTTATCAACAGAGACCACCAAATACATGCCTTTATTGTACTCTGGCCTGGGCCTTCTAATTATGGACTTGAGAGAACCTATTACTAGCAGATCAAAGTGGAAGCCTATGAAGAGATTGAATAAAACCCATCTGATTTTGGGAATTGCAGGGGAAGAAAATGGAGCGAGCCAGAGGGCAGCAGTTGCAGGGATCAACAGCAACACATTTCCGGAGATCTCAAGGGCTGTGAGAAACAGCCTCGGAACTCTCATATTGTGAATGTATACAGACCATCTCTTGTCTACCTCAATCACACGCTCTATCATTGATTTTGACATTTCTGAGCGCATACCCCTACAATTATTACTAAGGTTTGTATTTCGTTTTGGATTTGTATATGAATTTGCTCTCCAAATTTGTTCATTGAAGTTGCCTCTCCTGCTTAGCTCCTCTCCTCCAATTCCCCTCTACACTTTTTTGAAAACAAATTGAGAAACACAGAAAGAAAGAAACAGAGCAGAGCAGATTTGAAGCGCTGGAGGACACAAGCTCATCCATTAGATTTATAGGAAAATATACATTAAATGTAGGCTTCACTGCAGCCAAGAGTTTGATGCAGTATTTATGGTAAGTAGGTGTAGCAACGGCTGGAGTCGGCTGGTGTACAAAAAAACGTACTGCTTCATAGTTAATTTATTCTAAGGGCACGGTCCCATGGAGGTAGGCTTCCTAAAAATCCGGGGCAGATCTGTGTAAATTTTAAGGAGAATATTTTGAAGCTGGTGGTCCCATGAACCTCAAAATTTAAGCAAGCTGGTGGTGGAATGGTGGTGAGTGAATACAAAATTAATAAATAATATCATTTCCCACCAAATTTGTTTTAAAATTGGCAGGAAAGTACTCTTAAACAAGTGGGGCAATTTTTAATCCCAACCATTTTTACCAGCTGAAATTTTTAGTCACCAGTTTATTTGGGCTAAAAAAGATTTTATTTAATTTTCTAGTAGATTTTTTTTTTCCCATGAGACCACCTGCTTCTGAGAAAATAGGAGCCCAAGCCCCCCATGGGACCGCTCAATAACAAGGATTGCATTTCGTTTTAGATTTGTATATGAATTAGCTCTTTGAATTTGTTCATTGAAGTTGCCTCTCCTGCTTAGCTCCCCTCCTCAAATTTCCCTCTACACTTTTATGACGTTTACGTATATTGTGAATTTGATAGATTTTTCAATTTTAACGTTTAAAACTTGTGGAGTTGAAAAAGTATTAAATTTATCATTAACAATTGCGAGAATAAAGTCTAATCAGATTGGTTTTGTAGGTGAGAGTTTGGGGTCCGAGTTCAACACTATGTGGAGGTTATTGCATTTAAAAAAATTGTTATATTTACGTCGAAGGCATGTCCTATTTGAGAATAGCCGACTAGTTTTGTCCATCCACGACACACGCTTGCTCGAGAGGGGATGCAAGACAGTTGAACCGTTCTTAGTCGTAGATCATTTTCATCAGTTTTAATGATTAGTTCATGGATTTTGCGATTTTTCATCATTGTTTTCGCGATGCATTATTTTTGCTTGCCGTTTAATTTTATTCCCAACTCCATCCCCACTCGGAATCCACACCTTCTATAAATAAAATCATCGTTTTTTGCCTTTTTTTTGGTTGTTTTTCATCATTTTTTATTGGCCCACTGTTATTAGTTTCCGCTCCTGCAAACTCTTCCTCGATGGTATTGACCTTTCACTTCTCTAATCGAGAGGGGATGCAAGACAGTTGAACCGTTCATAGTCGTTGATCATTTTTGTCAGTTTTAATGATTAGTTCATGGCTTTTGCGATTTTCTGCCGTTTTCATTTTTGCAGTGCATTATTTTTGCTTATTGTTTAATTTTATTCTCGACTTCGTCCCCACCTAGAATCCACACCTTCTATAAATAAAATCGTCATTTTTTTCACCTTTTTTTCAGTTATTTTTCATCGTTTTTTATTGCTCCGCTGCTATTGGTTTCCGCTCCTCCAAACTCTTTCTCAATGGTATTGACCTTTCACTTCTCCAATTTGGCAAGCTATAGCCGCTGCTATTGGTTTCTACTCCTCCAAACTCTTCCTCACCGGTATTGACCTTTCACTTCTCCAATTTGGAAAGTTGCAGCCTGAAAATAAGGTTTCCATGAGGATTTTAGAGTATGTTTATTAAAATGAAAATTGCCACCAAGATCCTAATAATGAGCACATTTAGGTTTTAACATTATGAGATCTTTTATCTTATGTAGTTAAGTATATATTAATATAATTAATATATAATGTATATTTTATATAATAAAAAATGAATTGTATATAATATAATTATACTATTTATTATTATTATATATTATATTCTTTAACAAGACAATAAAGGGAGAAGCTAATCTCCTAACAAAAGCACCCATGTATGTAACATTATAACATAACACCCACCCCCCATCCCATGCATTGGACAAAATGCATCGATAGAAAGACTTGACGGATTGCGTTGATGGATGTTTAGCACATGTCGTTTGGATTGTCGTTAGTTGTCATATCGCTGGTAAAACGTGGCAATGTCGACAAGTTTTTAAAATCATAACTTGGAATGCACAAAAATCCAAAAGCTAGCCATTTCAAAATAATAATTTGGAATGGACAAAAAGCCCAAAACATCACCATTTTCAACATTCACCATTTTGGAGGTTGTTGGAGAGGGTGGAAGGGAGTTGCAGGCATTCGGAGGTTGAAGCAGAGTGACCACTCTCCCTACCAAAACGCATTTGACAAGCACGAGCAACTAGCTAGCAGGTATGTATATCTGCCAGAAATATATGCCATTTTTCCATTCTGCCTAGGAACTGTGAAGAATTGAACGACTAATCATTGTGAAGATGGGTTTTCATTGACGGGAAAATAAAGGGTTTTCCTTGCAAAAAGGGGTTTTCATTTGAAATGCAGAGCTATTTATGTGTTTTTGTGTTGAGGATTTTTTAATTTTTCCATTTTAATGTTCTCACAACACAACTTTTAGAGGAAGCTGAATGAAATAACTAACAACCCATTGTGGAAATATGAGTGAAATAACTGAATAACGTTTAGAGAAACCAGAAACCATGGAAAATATATAACTAGGCTAAAAAATGCATTGTGGGTTCTGTAATGAAATGATATATTTTTAAAACCACATAAAGCCCATAATATCACCATTTTCGACATTCTCATTTTGAAGGTTGTTGGTGAGCTCAAAAGGGAGTTGCAGGGGTTTGGAGGCTGAAGCAGAGCAACCATTCTCCCTACCAAAACACATGTGACAAACGCAGGTAGCTAGCTAGTAGTTATGTATATCTACCAGAAATATATGCCATTTTGCCCTTTTTCTTAGGGACTATGAAGATTTGAACAACTATTCATTGCAAAAATGGGTTTTCATTAACAGGAAACCAAGGATTTTCATTTGCCCTCAGTGTGTTTAGGGTTTTACAACATTGTGTGGGTTGGAGGTTTCATAAATTATGTACTCACCTCACACTGTGTTTTCTAACCTGCAATCTATTGTGCATGTATATTTGAATAATATTAAGAAATATAATGTATATTTGGATAAATGTAGAATGACATTTCCCTTTTTTCATCTGATTGGAACAAATAAAATGCTCACATTATTTGAAGTGTTAGAAAACACATTGTCCCATGTCAATTAATTTGTTATAAAAAGTTTTGTTTCATTACGACCAAGAATGTAAAAGTCCACTTTCAAATTTTTAAACAACTCTTTGGTATAGTCAAAATGGCATTTCTCTTTCTTCATCTGATTGGAACAAATAAAATGTTCACATTATTTGTAGTGTTGGAAAACACACTATCTCCTCTTAGTTATTCCCTCATGAAATTTTTTTGTTTCATATGCTCCAAAAATGTAATGAAGTCCACCTTCAAATTTAAGAACAACTCTTTGGTGACGTTAAAATGACATTTCTCTTTTTTTCATCTGATTGGAACAAATAAAATGCTCGCATTATTTGCAGTGTTGAAAAACACACTGTTCCATGTTAGTTCGTTATGAAAAGTTTTGTTAGAGTATTTTGGAGGTAAAAAAAATAATTTAGAAAACACACTGTCCCATGTCAATTAGTTTTGTGCGAGCATTTTATTTGTTGGCAACATATATATTGTTTGCAGTGTTGGAAAACACACTGTCCCATGTCAGTTAGTTTTGTGCAAGCATTTTATTTGTTCTAAATTATATTTTGCATTTATTTTTAAATCATATGAGGAAATTGAAATGTAACTTTTAGTGTAAGTAAGAGTTGCTTTAAATTGTGAAGGTGAATGAACTTCACTACATTCTTACTGTCTACAAAACTAAAGGTTTTCATTAGACTCATGTTGTCTACATATAATTTTGCCAAACTAATAACTTGTAATTTTCCTAGGACACAAAGCACCTAAGTTGTCTTGTCCATCGAACCTTTTTCAAGAACTTCCCTAACATTATTATCATTTTTAGAGTCTAGAGTACAAAAGCAATTTGAATAATATTCCTCTTGAAGCACAACATTTAATGCATTTCCAATCAATCTTCACCACACTTTGGCTAACTCTTTCATCTCATTCAATCGAAATGAGCAAAGTGGAGTTAGCCAAGGTGTGGTGATAATTGAGTGGAATGCATTAAAAGTTGCTTCAAGAGCAAGAATATTCAAATTCCTATGTACTCTTTTTTTAAAGGATAAAAGTTAGGGAAGTTTGAGAAAAAGTTTTGATGGACAAATAATTTTGTGCAATGTGTCACAAGAAAATTACAAGTTATTAGTCTGGAAAGTGACACTTATGAAGCTTCAAAACTAATAGATAAAATAGTTAAATTATAGTTCATAGTGGAAAATATATTGTGTTGTAGAAATTATTCATGATAGAATTTACTTGTTCAACTCCACCCATAGCAGCATCTCTCACTTTATTTTCCTACACAAATTCTTGTGCAATACAAAACCTCTTCAGTTTGTCCACTTGTGCATTGCTATTTTCCCTTTGCATATACTGCACATTCATTTTCCTCAACTTCTCAAGAGCATGGAGGATCTCTTCAGTCAATACATTATCTATCTCTCACTCTGCTATGCTTCTTTTCAAGTGTTTTTAGAGAATATTCCTTTTTCATTCCATGCATTCAAGTACATGCTACCTCTGATTTTGCATTTCCATTTTCCCATTTCACATAGTGCACATGCTCCTTCGTCAACTTCTCAAGAGGAGGAACAATCTCTTTAGTCAATACATTATCTATCTCATTCACTTTGGTTTGCTTCTTTTCAAGCATTTTTAGAGCAAATTCCTTTTCCATCACATACTTTCTACTACATGTTGCTTGAGTTCTACGTTGCCATTTGTCCATTGTGCATACTACACATGCACCTTCCTCAACTTCTCAACAACAAGGAGAATCTCTTCACTCAATATATTATCTTTTATCTATCTCATTCAATGTGGTTGCATAAATTTCAAAGGTGATCTTCATTACATTATTGTTGTGTACTAAACAAAACTTTTTCATTACATTCATATTGTCTATATATAATTGCATGTTGGAAAACACTAGGTGTCTAATTAAATTGAGCTGAGGGGTGACAAACAATTGGGTTGTTATGGCATTAATCAAAAAAGGTTTTGATTGCATTCATACTGTTTTCTAAAATTCCAAGTTGGAAAACACTAGGTTTTATAAAACCTGCAACCCACATACTATTCTAAAACCCTTTACAAGTAGCAACCCAATTTGTAAGACCTCGCTTTGCATATGATTAATACTAGAATTAATTTGTTATATATCTCTGTAAATAGATGGTAAGTTATACTATAGGCAATAAATAATGTGATTTTGTGACCATCTTTTTGTATTTCATCTTGGCATTTGTTTCATTGCCATTGTCTTGAAGGTGCTATGGACTCATAAATTGGGAATATTAATTGAAGTTGTAAATGGAATTGTCGTGCAATTAAATTTTATTTTAGCTGTCAACTTAATGTGGTATATGATTGTTCTTACAATTGCATTGGCAATGTGCAGGAAAGAAAAATACCAATACGAGAAGGGAAAACTATTGAGAGAAAATCAAAAGGCATCTCTAGAGGATATGAATTTGACCCTTTTTATTTTGGGCTTAGAAGGAAATAGAGTTAATGTGTTGGAAGACTAAGATTGGGAAGGTTGATATTATAAAGGTTGATTTACATTGATTGTAAGGGTAATTAATTTTGTCATGTGAGGTGTAAGGAGGGCTAAAATTTAAAAACTCCTATCTAAGTTTAAAATTCGGATGAATCTTTAAATGAGCTTTTAAAGAGGGTTGTTGGTCAATTTCCTTGGTTGGGATGCAAAAATAAACCCCCTAGGGCCTATACAATAATGGTAGGATTCAAGTGGATATGCAATAGGACCCCAAGGACATGATTTGACTCTTGAAAAGTCCTCATAATGAGGAGTGACGAATTTTGAGGAGAGGATGGCGGTGAAAAGATTGGGGGTTGTCCAAGTGCATGTTCCCCTCTTCAATGAGAAAGACCCTCATTGATGAAGGGAGGTACACTCCACACCTCCCCATCCAAAAAGGGTGCAAGTTGAAACTCCTATATAACTGGGAGAGGTAGGATGAGTGGGGTGTTACCCACTTCTCCTCTTGGAGAACTTTAGTGGAGATGGTAGAGAGAATGAGAAGAGGAGAGGAGTCCACCTCTTTGGAAAGATAGTGAGCAAGGTTGATTGGCTTGAAGAAGAAAGATGGACACAAGAGTTTAGTCCCTTCATCTAAAAGAAAATAGATAAATTCTTTCCTATTCCATTCCCCTTAGTTTTATTTGTTGCAAGATGGTTAAATGATTGTATGTATATTGTTGAGTATGGTGAGTGAAGAGTTTAGATGCATGTAAGTAGATGTTATGCTATTTTTATCTCCTTGTGAAAATTGGGAGTACTCCATTAATCATCTTGGGGTTAGATTTTTCTTTCTCAGGGGTATGGCTAGAGCCCACAAGGCTCCATGATGCCATTGCGGTAGGGTGGAGAGCAAGCCTTAATTAGTTGTGTGTCCTTCATTGTATTTTGTAAATTTGTTTATATTATGGAAGGTTGATGTTGTTGTAATATGAAAGAAAATAGAAAAGAGCAAGGATAAATCCATTGGTATGCAAAAGAAATCAGTTACTCTAAATATTATTTGTATAATGCATGTTAAAAGATGAGTGTCATAATTTGTCTTAATGCAGAAATGAAAAAAAAACAATTCATCCCTTGGATTTATATCATGGTTGTTTATTAACTAGACTATTAAGGGTGGCCATTGGAAATTTCACCTTACTAGGATTGCTTTTTGAAAAGAATCAGATATGAAGTGAAATTTACTGCTTAGATTAGAGAGCTCTTATGTTGTAATGGGAGGCAGATTTATCTGATAGAACTTGAAGATAGTTAAGTGTGTAAATTTTGTTAAAAAGTATGAATGAATGTAGCTTTAAAATTCCCTAGATATGTTTGTTACTGCATTTTCTAAACTTTCTTTCTCACCAAAATAAATACATAAATTATATCATATCTCATTAGCTTTCATCAGTGTTGAAATGTGTGTTCTTCTATTGGATAATATCATCATTCTTTCATTTGTAATAAGATTGAATCAATAAAAAAAGTCTCTAGTCATTTCTCGGAACTGAGTAGAAAGAAGAACAAGAAAAATATAATTGTTGTAATTCATTACATCCCACAAATAAAGATCTAAATGTATATGCAGGAATAAAAATCTGAGATACACCCGGTATGTTGGTCTTATTGTAACACTCATTTTTGAAATAATGGTTAATGTAAAATGAGTTTTAAAATTTAGTTTTAAGGAAATGTATATATATCTGATAAAATTTATTCGCAGTAACATAATAAACAAAAAAAATGAAAATAAAGAAGAAAAGTGATTTAAATGGTGTGCAACCAAGTTTCCCCTAATGCGCAACCGTCTCTATGGGAGGCAGCCTTCCAACTCATGATAGATGAATGCTGGCATGATTTGGAATGTATATTGTTTGGCCTGCATTCGGTGAAAGGATCCCTTACTTCCAAGAAACACCACTATAAGTTGTAGCTTCTAATTTATTTTGGCACTACCACTTGTAGATCCATCCATAAAGATGAACTTAATCATTGTCCCCATGCTTCTTTATACCGTCCACCAATAATATGGAAAATTTGGGTTTTAGCGTAGGGACTATCAATGTGAGATTGATAAAACATTTAACAAAGTTTAAATTGGTCAATGACTATTGACAGGGTAGAATAAATTGGAGGACTAATAGTTCAAGTTTGTGTCTTATAAAGTAATTTACCTCCATAATAGTTCGTAATGTAATCACCAAGCTTTGTAATGGCAATATGTTTCATTTTGGAGATCTCGCGCAACCAGCCCCTATTCCTACCAAATTCAAAGACATTTATTAACTTAAGTATGCACCAGTCCATCGATGAACCTACAATAAATCTAATAGGCATGATGTGTGCATTGACCCATTAAGATATGTTGGGTAGAGTCGTAGTATCATATGGGTAAATGGGTAAGGGAGATAGCTCAATGCCCATGCTCCGTGCAATTCCTATAATAAATTGCATGGATAGGCATTGATTATGATAGTCGTATAAATTGGCCCAAAAAGACCCATGTTAGAAGATGGTATTGAATAGCCTATCAGCCTAGACAATAGGGCACTATTAAGTCATTATTTCATTGTGTTAGGTGATGCCATGAAGGCGTCTAAGTCTATTATGCCCTAAGTATTGGCTTGGCACCATGCTTTGACCTTCTCCTCAATTGATTTCTTTGAAAAAAAAGGGAGCATTCATAGTTTAGAGGCGTTGTTTAAGCATGCTATCATGTTGATGAACCAATTGGCTTAGAAGGGAGTCGTATTTCTTTCGGTGCTCATAGCTTTAGTTGAAATTGGTATAGATCAATGTTCTATGTCACACTGAGTGTAATCAGTGCCTATTTCAAAAAAAGGAAAAAAACTTTGTCTTGTTGGGTGAATCATGTTATAAATTTTTGTCACCATTATCTTGTAAAAGGGAGTAACAGGTTAAGTAGATAAATGTTAAATCACATCAAATGTAATAAGCTCCTCTTTGTCTTTAAACTGTCAGCTTGTGTCTTTATGATTCCTCCCCATATGCATACTCATGCAATTTTTTCAACATATTAAACTTTATTAATCACCTATTCATGCAACTGATATAAAAGAATAAATAAAAGAGCATATCCGCAATGTCTGACAATATTCTTACAAAAATAAGGATTAAATATTTGTGAGGCAATAGTAATATTTTATTTTGGGTCACGAATAGCATTATTATCTAAGAGGAATTAAGTGTCAAAATATTATTACAGTCATGGTAAAGTTGTGATCATAATATTGGTAAGGATAATTTAATATTTAATAATATCATTGTTGATACGGGTAGAGGAAAGATAACACTAATAATGAGATTCAATATTAATATTGTTTAGTGATAAAAATAATATTATTGTAATTATGAGATTTAATATTGATGTCACGGGTATAAATATAATTATCTATGTGTTTTAATCACAACAAATTTAAAACAAAAAGAAATTAAAGGCGAAATTAAAATAAATCTTTGTGTATTACAACAAAGGAATCACTGTGTTTTGCAGATTTAAAATAAAAGTAAAAAGAGTATTTTTTTTTGTTAATTGACTGTTGATATTTGAACAACAGTTTTAAAATAATTTTTCTTTTAACATTGAACAACAATACCTAAATAAAAATAATCAAAGTTGAAACATGCAGCTGCATAAAAGCAATATGCAATATTAATGCTTACTTACATATATAACCATAGATGGAAAAAAAGAACACAGAAATTAGCATGAGCATTTTAACACACTTGAATAATATTAAATCTACTCTTATTTTTATATATTTGCATATCCATACTTATAGTCTGCATGTGCTCATTTATTCAAAATCATATGAATAGAACTGAGAACACACGCTATGCCTTTTTCTCACACTCGCAAGGGGGTTCAATTTTAATCCAAATTGAAAGGTGTATGTGATTTTGCAAAGTGCTACAAAATGTTTCTGTTTCTCAAGGTCGCCAAATGGCACAAGAAAATTGCATACGCATCCAATAACAATGTTGTAAATCACAAAACATAACAAATAGTTGTAAATTTTAACCCCGCAAAGTAGTGATGAGTTCATTTTAAGCACTAAATGAAATATGAAGTTGTTATGTTTGATTTTAAACCCAAAAAAAATTATAAGATGAGGGTTCAAACTGTTTGAGCGTTCTTTTTAAACCCAAAAAACAATGATGAGGGTTTAATTTTAGCCAACTTTGAAAATGAATTTTAAGCCTAATTGAAAGCTAGTTGTCCTAAGATTGTAAGTTTTAAAACCCAATGGAAATTTAGTGGTCCTAAAACATAAACCAAAGCAGCATATGATGGGTTATAATTTCCCCACAAGTGTCATAACACTGTTACAATAACTACAACTAAGAAAAACCAAAAATTAAAATTTTCAAATTTTTTTAGTTTTTTCTATGCTATAGTAAATCACATTTTTGGAGGCCTTCGAAGTGGAATTTGGGGTTAAAACTTACATCAATCCCTAAAAATGGGCATGTTGTGGCTCAAATCTTTAGGAACTGAATTAGTACTCTTGGAGAGCTTTCCAACAGTGCAAACGATTTGAATTTCGACCATTGAGTAGAAAATTATGACCCCAACAAGTTGGGGTAGATTTTTTCTTAGTTTTTCTCCAAATCTGAAAAACCATTTAGGCTAAAAAGCAAAAACAAGAAGTCAGTGACATGTTAGCATTTAGATAAAGTCAAAAACTTAAAGCACATGCTGAAAAAAATAGTCGTTGAACTTCTTACTAGAGTTGGGTGTCGTTGCACTTAATAGCGTCGCAATTTGAAATATGGGCATTGCTCTAGTGAAGTTGGGTGTCTCTCTGCAGCAAAAACAAAGAGCTCGATAGTGTCAGTATTTGGTTGAGTGTTGCTGCACACAGTGGTGTCGTGATATAAAATCAGGGGCGTCGCAGTTTGAAATTGGGGCATCACTGTTTGAACTTTTTGATACCTCTATATTAAATTAGCATTGCCATATTTAAATCAATGCCAATGATGTAATTAGCGTCGGTGTTTCAAATTGAGATAGTGTCACTATATGGTGACACTCTTCAAAATGTATTGTTTGTGATTTGGGCGTCGTATCCTACAAAAAAGCACAAAAATGGAATTCAAGCTAAAAACCAGTTAAATTAACGGTTTACCCTCCTTCTAGCGCCAAAATGTGAGATGTGGATTGTCAGGGTGGGTCGATTATGCTTGATCCATGATGGATCAAAGCATAATTTATCCACTAAACCTTAATCTACCAAACAAGATCATTCAAATTGAAAAGTTAAACTAAGCATTTAGTGAAATTGAAAATTCTAAACCATGAAAACAATTAAATTCCTACTTTAACCCATTTGAAATTTATCATGTTTTGGAATTGGTGTCATGTTGATGTGGAACAACATCCCTTTCCCAATCCCTTGATTAGTGAGCCTGTTTCAATCGATTCTATGGAAGAGAATCGATGAAACCATTTTGATAAATGGATGAAAACCTAGTTTATGCTAAATTAAACATGATACAAGCTAAGTTAACATGATTTTATGCTAAAAATGGACTGATTATGCAATTGCTAAGCTAATCTAAGCTAATTTTAAGCTAAAATATGGAAACCCTAATTTATATACAAACTAGGATGGATGCATGGAAGCCATTAATGGATGTCTTAAGCTATTATGCAACTAAAATGAACTAAATTAAGCTAAAAGTGAGTAAATTGAGAGTGTGAGTGTGAGTGAATTCAACAACATGACTTTGCAATTGAAAGATGTATCCATTTGTCTCCAAATAGTGTTTTATTTATAGGAGAGCAAATGAGAAATGGAGGGTTGAGATCAAAAATATCAATCAACGGTCAAAGATGAAAGGAAGATGAGGCATGGATCATGGATTCTCATCAACAGATGAAAATGCATGATGGGATTTAATCAAGGGTTCACATTTGCTTCAAACAAACACACTTTTGACCTGCTCACACATGTCAATGGTGATTTGTTCAAAATGTTAAAGGTTAAAAATTGCATTAGAAGCTAAGTGAAAATATCCCTTTTTCAAATGATGGAGGAATAAGAATATTCATTTGGGTGTGGATAAAAAGGCATTTTCCAAATTAAAAGAAATTCTTAATTGTGCAAAAAGAGGATAAGGAATATTCCCCTCTTTTAGAGGAAAATTAGTTCAATTGTTAATTAATCAAGGTTTAATTGCACAATTAGGGGATTAGAAGAATTAAAGTGTTTTTCATTAAATTGAATGATTTAATGAATGGGGGAGGGATGAAATGATATTTAATTAAATAACTTAGGGTTATTTAATTAAATAAGATGACTTAGGAAATTAAATTAAATACTTTGATTTAATTTAATGAGATGAAATGTTAGCACAAAAGGGGAATGAATTAACCTGAATTGATAAATTAGGTTAATGGACAAAAATGATGCCATTAATTAAATTAACTAGGTTAATTTAATTAATCAAGTGAAAAGGAGATGGGTTTAAAGAGGAAATGATGTTAGTAAACCTGTTTCGAGTGTATCATATCATTCAAGACATTTTTTAGTGTCTACAGATACAAAAGATGGTTT
This sequence comes from Sequoia sempervirens, assembly GCA_007258455.2. Lineage (NCBI taxonomy): Eukaryota > Viridiplantae > Streptophyta > Pinopsida > Cupressales > Cupressaceae > Sequoia > Sequoia sempervirens. Next base: position 992,320,089 of record VDFB02271358.1, on the reverse strand, counting down.
AGTCATTTTTACTACTTTATATATACCTTCTTATGCTTTCAATGCTTGGCACTATGGTGAAGAAAATGACCATGACTCTTATGTCAATACTTATTCCCATTGTTTAAGTACCTATGAGTCTTGTGTAAACCCATGCGAAAGAATACAGGTATCCATGGAAGAGAATAACAAACTTATGATAGAAAAAAGATCAAATCCAAAGTCATAATGTTTTAATCTATATTTCAAACTTGTTCCTTCTTGTCGCAAAAAATATGTTACTCAATACCCTATTACCCCCCTTGAGATTACTTACAAAAAACTAGACATCTCTTGGGTTGATTATAAAATGAAAACCATACTAGGTAGAGTTTTAAAAAAACAATTTATTTGATGGGTTCAATTATATACAAGGGAATACTCATGTAGATATATTTTCAAAATTAATGGATTGGTTTGACTTTGATAATGAAAATATGTGGAGATTCTTTTGTTAGATCTCTAGATGGAGGTGTAATAATTTAGATAAAACATATTACTAAGCATCATTTCTCCACTTTGAATGACCTTATTGTTGCATTTGATTGAAAATGTACACATGTATACCTTTCCTCTCTTTTTAATGAACTGTTAAACATCAAGACACAAGAAGGAGGATCTAGCAATAAATTTAGTCATATATATTCTCTTGTTTTATTTGATATCCCATTGGACCAGGGCCTAACATATATCCACAAGCTTTGCAATTATGTTATCTTTCAAATGTAGCATCACTTTGTGCTATTTTATGGTATTCTACATCTCCCTCTACTTTTTTGTGCATTTTTTATACCGCATTGCTTTCCCTTACCTTATTATGGTGTGTTATTTATATTAGTTATTATTGCATTATCTCTTCATGGTGTTATTATTGTTATAAGGGTGAATATTCTAATTATTATTTATGTTTCCCCTTTGTGATAATTATTCATTTGTGCAATGATTATATTTGGTTTATGGTGGATACCAATGATTTTTGAACTTATTTTATGGATTTCTAGTGGATTTGGTCCCTCTTGGCCATGTTTTCACTTTATGGTTTTTGTGTTGTCATGATTGCCCTGGTTCATTTCGTAGTGATTCTTTCCATTTTCTAGCAATGGAATCCTTTCCAATAATGGCCCATCTTATCTCAATGATATTTTTGTGATCATACGATGGCCAATATGGCTTATTATTTCTCCTATCCCTAATATAATATTAATTATGATTATTTGTATTACTATGGTGAATTTGTAGCTTTCTTATAGTGATGTGGCAAAAACAACTTCATGTTCCTTGTCATCTTAATCTTTTGAGGTTGTTTCTCATTATTTTGAAGTATTTGATGTGCTTCCCATGAATATAAATCATTTATGTTCTTTTTTCCACATAGAAAAACAATATTGAAAAGTGGTTTAAAATGTTTACCTACCTTGTCATTCACTATTCATCCCCACCTACTATAGTTCACAATTCAAGTTTGTGGCTTATTTTCTAATGTTTAGCATATATAGCTACCCTAGTTGGTGGTTGGATGTCTCTACAATATTAATGGTTTGTCCTTTATTTTCCTCCAAATTTGACATATTATTTTAGGATGTGGATCAAGTGGTATTCTCAGACCATGTGCATGCCATGGTGGGCTTGTTTATTTCAAAATAGTCTTCCTCTAGTGTGGTTGTGTGTTTAATGTTGATATAATTTCTAATAGTACCTTGTGATTCTTCATTTTTGAACATCTTGTTCACTCACATTCGTAATTTTAAGTCATGAGACCATTTGTGGGTTGCTCTTGCATTATCTCATGTGTTTTACTTAGCAAGGTTTTGTGTGTATTTCATTGGTAATGAGATGACAATAATTTAATTTTTCTTTCCTAAATTTAAATCCAAATGCTACATATTAATGGGTTGGTGATGGGAAAAGTGGGTGGCTTATCGTTATTATTTGGTTTTGGTTGGTATATTATTGTAGAATAATAAGAAAAGGAAAAGTGTAGAGTTTGCCTTATGTCATGCATTGGGTTTTGGTTAGTATATTGTTGTAGACATGCATTTATTCTTTTAAGTGAATGAATCTCATCATATGCAAGATAAATTTCTTCCTCAAGATCCACTTCTTCATGAACCTCATTCTTCTTATCTTTGACATGTTCTTCTTCATCTCTTTCATTTTTATCACCTTTTTCTTTCATAGCCATGAAAAGTATTTCTGCTCTTGAATCTTTCTCTTCTTTTCTTTTGTCTTCTCCTTTGAACTACACACATTCAAAAACACAATAATTAGTTTTATCACAACTAAAAATTTTACACTTACCTTTGTATATGTTGGATTCTTCTTTAGAATTTTTATCAACATGGGCTTCCTTTGCATTTGATTCATTTCTTGAGCTACCACTTGATTCATTCTTTGAATTATCCATTCCTTTTGATGTCTTAAATGTTCCTTCTTTAGAAGAATTCTCTTCTTCTAACTCCATATCTACCTTTTCATCATATTTTTCTTCTAAATCCGTTTCAACATTTTCTTCCATTTTTAACTTTTCTTTTCTTTCACTCACAAGGTTATCTTCTTTTTCAAAGATATCATCTTTCTTCTCTGTTTCCATGTGTATTCCAAGTGTCACCTCATCATTTTCAATTGGTTTTATTAGTGCTAGTTGATTAACATTTTTCTTAGTATTTCCTTTTCTTTTTTCCATATGTACTCATACAATCTATCTTCTAACAGTTAGACTATATCTTAAGGAACTCACTTTGATAAAAATGGTTAAGCATACAATGATACTGAGAGGGGGGTGAATGAGTATCTAACACTAATTTATGTGGAAACCCTTGCGGGAGAAAACTATGAAAAAATACTGCTTATATATTATAGATTAATCTTCTTCTTGTAGGATCCAACCTACTAGAGACTCCAATCTCCACTTGATATAATTATAGGCTACAACCTATTGGAGGCTTCAACCCCCATTCAACTGAGCTCCAACCTTGCAAGGGGCTTCAAGGTTGATTTGATAGGCTCCAACCCCCACACAAACTGAGCTTCAACCCAACAAGAGGCTTCAACCTCTATTTAATAGGCTCCAACCTATTTAATTATTTAGTGCTGATATAATAAACTCCACCAAATCTGATACAAACACAAACCTGATCCAACTACAACTTCTCTTCTTACTCAAATCTGAACACACACCATGCAATATTCTTGATCACATTTCACACAATAAACTTTTCTCACACATCTGATCACAAATTACAAGTCCGATCCAAACACAAATTTGATCCACACTCAAATGTTAACCTTCCTTCCCAAATCTGATCACTATCATGCATAATATCTCTCACAAATTTGATCCAATCTATGAACCAATTCTTTTCACACAATTGATCATAATCATGGTAATATTTTCACATAATTTTTTGCCTTACCATATGCTCAAAATAACTTCACAATCTACTCTTAGTCTTCACATATATTTGTTAGATATATTTGCATTTATCATTCATATACGGGTTGCATATACACTCAACATAACTCTGAGTTACACTTCATAATTCCGCTTTTTAATTTATTTTCAATCTTCTCTTATATTCACATGATATTCATTGAAATTGTTACTTCCCTATCCACACCTTCTTCTACCCTTTATATCTTCATATTTCCAAGAGAGACGCCATTTCACAATAGGCATACCTTTTCAAAGGGAGGTGTCCTTTTCATGATTTGATCATTGCTTCTAAATAATTCCATTACCCTTTTAATCTTGGTTGATTTAAACTTTATTTATACACGTATTTAATTGTTGCTTCTTAATAAATAATTCCATTACTTTGTCAATTTACACTTTATTTATGTCTTGAAACACTTGTCAAGTGTGGTCGTCCAGTTAGTTATGATTTTATTTAATCCTATTTGTTGCCTTTGATTAATCGTTGTCTTCTCTTATACACTTTAATTTTTGCCTCTTGTTAATAACAATCATTTTCTCATGGAGACACATATTCACTACCTTATATGATTTTCTCATAGTCTTGAGTACATAGAAGTGGTCGGCTTGTTATATAGAATTTTATTTAATCTTCAGGTCACCTATTAGAGGGAGGTCATCCAACACCTAAATAAAGTATATTTCTTCGTAAGTTGCTGCCAAACATAGTAATTTGTCTTGGAATATAATTCAAAAGTTGGTTGGCCAAGATTTATTTTGTTAAGCATGGGACATCAATAATATAATTAATATAGGTCTCATAGTTAGTGCTGCCATAAACATGAGTTTTCCATGATGTGAATTGTGGACAATATGCTTAGCCATTCATTCAATAAGAATTTTTACTAGTCGTATCCTTGGGGTGATAAGCAATCAAACCATACATATTATAATTGTCTCTTTGCATATCTTGCTTCATTCTAAGAGTTGTCTTTCCCTTCATTAATATATCCTTGACATCAATGGCAATATGTCCAACGATCTCCGCATTAAACTCTTTGGCATTGACGAAGGGTACTCCCCTTTACAAATGAAAACTCACCACAACACAGGTTTGTACAACAAAAATGCAAGAAGAAAAACAAAGCTTTCTTTTTATTTCTGAAATGACATTACAACATTACACTACCATCATATGGGCTTCCTGAATACATCATTTGCAAATCTACAAATCCGAGCCAAACTCTGCTTTAGGCTCTCCTCACTGCCTACATCCTCCTTTCTGATGGGTTTATATCCTTTTCTCTAGTAAGAAATCTCCTTCATTGTAACCACGTTGGCCATCTAGGATTTCTTGTAATCTGATCGTCATTTAATTATTTCACCTATTTTACCTTAGTACTTCCTCCATCACCCAACCAACAATTAGGAACGGTTTCCTCATTGTCTGCACTATCGTTTCCAGCATGCCATCGATCACCATCTTCACGCCTTGCTATCTGAAACACATTGCATTATCAAGCTGAGATAGTTCCATGTCACATCGATATTGATCTCTCTCGCTAGTCGCCATCCTCGTCATCATTCACAATTCGCAACAACGATGCAAATTGACCTATCACCCAATCACCATCCGCCATCTATCTGTCCACGTTATTGAACTCCATCATTGTTACCTTCCTATCGGTTCCACCAAGGTCAACACCATGTCTTCACTATGTCAAGGGGACACCAAAACAACTCTCCCCAAAATTTGGAAGTCTCACTGATTAAGCCCCCCATCGGGTCATTGAAGACACTCAAACATAACTCACTCCGATACAAGGTCTCCTCGATGAAGAACCTCCATGTCATCCCCGCACAATCATTTGTCGCCACCTGTCATCATCATTCTTTGTCATCATCACTTAGCCTGGTCCTCTTATCAACATGTCGAACGGACTCCTCATGATCTCTTGTCGAAACATGAATGTTTCCACAATATCAAAATATCGAAGGGACTTGCTATCTTGTCACCCCGAAATCTCATTGTCACCTCGATACAGTTTCACTGCTCCATCAGAGGGACTCTTGAATGACTCCTACCGATAACCCAGAGTCTCCTCGATACAACTTGTTGGAATGCCTATAGTTCATTAGAATGTCGAAGGGACTTCAAATGTTGTCCCACCAAAATATAAACCTCCCACTTATGTGAACCTTTTGTGATCATTTTACTACTATTTCCCTTGAGATCAATATGTTGAAGGGACATGAAACAAGGTCCCATCGAAGCCTCCATATCATGCCGATGAGTATGTTGACCAACGCTAAACATCGAAATTCATTCCTTCTTTAGGTTGCTTGCTCCTAAGACCTGAATGCTTGCAGACCGCCCTACTCAGCTAATTGAAGCCGATTCAACCCTCATTGAAAGAAAACAACACAGATTGATGCAAGATTGCTCTCACACCCTGGATGCTCTTGCATCAAACACCCGAGGTAAGAATGAAATGTTTCATGAGTGTGACTCAAACATTTGTGGATCTGATGCTCATTCAGAATCCATCTTGCTGCCTTATTCACCCACACCTTCTTTCTTAACTGTCCCTGTAACTTGATGTCTCTTCCATCTTTCATCCTTCCTCTCTTTCACCCTCTTCACATAATTCATCTCCCACTGGTCAACATACATTATGAAAATCTGAAAAGTCATAAATATCAATTTCTTCTTCAAAAGAAGAATAATGAGGTTCATGCATTACTTCATTCTATATTACTTCTGCAATCATTTTTTCATCATCACCCTTGGGTACAACACTATACTCCTCTTTCTTTATGCCTTCTAAAAGACATTTTCCAACTGCAATCACTTCCTCCTATGCATCCACACCAATGTCAGCAATATAATCAAAGGACTTTTCCTTTTCTCCCTGCATCAAACTGTCAGGAATATTAATCTCCTTGTCACCAAACAACTCAACATTCTCCTCTTCATTTCCTTCCTTATTTTTAGTTGTAGTACTTTCAACTACAAAAACACTCACTGCTGCAATCTCTTCTTGTACATTACTCTTGTCATACTTAGACAAATCAGTTTCAACAAAACTTTCATAGAAATTAGAAGTTACCTTTTTCTCCCCCATCAGAACCTTCATTGTACTTGTCTTGGGTGCAGTCCACACTCTTGCAACTTCATCATTCTCACATTCTTTATCACAACAAAATTCATCAAGATTAAGATCTACTTGAGTCTTCTCCTCTGCTGCAACTTCAATATCATCTTCAACATGATATGTCACTATTTGTATGCCCTTAGAAGGACATATTGTAGTTACATGCTTCACCTCTTGTTCCTTGATTGCAATGCCCTCAAGTTGATCTATTGCTGCAACAACTTTTCCCATTGCTACATGTTGATCCTCATTGGAGCATATACCAAAATATGGGTCAACCTCATCACCTCTTGTTGCTGTTAAATTTATGATTAGATTAGAGATACAAAATTTAATTCAAAATAATCACACAATAACGCAACAAACACCCTGGGAAAACCCTCCACTTGAGGGAGAAAAACCCAGCAACAATATATCACTTATATATTGATTCACAAAGAGAAAATCCTTTACAATAGAGGTTGATAATGAGGCCAAGAATATGCACCACAAACTAATGCAATCTCAAATATAATCAAATGTAACTCACTAAAGATGAATCTCAACCTTCAACAATATCGAACTGCTCTTGTATATGAACTTGATATGCCTTGTAGATGAACTCACACTTGAGATGAATAAGAATGGAATGAATCGATGATAAAACAATGAGATATCACCAAGTATATATACAATGTGATGGAGGAACATGTGACCTTTCAAAAGGAACAAGTCAGCCACCAAAGAATGTCTCTTGAAAATCGCATCCCAAAGAAGCATGAGGTTAGCCTCATTAAAATACAACTCCTCATTAAATCACACCTCTTCATAATTAAATATAATTAATATCAATCATGCCTCTTCATCAAAACAATGGCTTTATAAATTAAATAGCTTTTGCTATTATTTAATTTATCAAATTGGCTAGAAGTAGTGACCAACGATGTATGAACATCAACACTCCCTCTTAGCTAGGGAGAATACCTCCAGCTGCACAAGACATCACCTCATCGTGATGTCTACCACAATGGCTACATCCATATGTGGAAAGGAAAGATATCACCTCATCGTGATATCAAATATCACCTCATCATGATATCAACCATCATGGCTACACCCATGTATGGTATGTACAAGTGTTCATCACTTAACGTGATGTTGTCACCTCATTGTGACGTTCACCATGGCTCTTCCAGAGGGTGAAAGACAAGTACAATAAAAATAATCACGGACTCTCTCACGTGATGTTGTCATGGAGTCACACACATGACATCCACCATGGCTCTCCCAAAGGGTGGAAACAAGGGCTTTCACCTCAAATCTCAAAAGAGAAATGCATTAACAAGGGCTTGCACCTCAAATCTTTCTCAAAGAGAAATGCATTAAAGAGGATCACTGATGTTGAGACTTCTTCTTAGCTAGAGCTTGATTCTCCACCATACCAAGCTTGTCTCGAAAGTACACAAACTTTATCTTGGAGAGAGGCTTGGTGAGAATGTTTGTCATCTGCTCATCAGTGCTGATATACCTCAACTAAATTGCTTTCCTCAATACCATATCTCTGATATAGTGGTATTTGATTTCCACATGCTTAGTTCTATCATGAAACATAGGGTTGACAGAAAGCTTCACACAACTTTGGTTATCACAATGAATGATAGTTGGCTCCATTGATTGTCCAAACAATCTTGCAAGGAGCTTCTGAAGCCACACTGCGTCTCAAGCTGCCACACAAGCTGCAATATACTCGGCCTTTGTTGTACTTAGTGCCACAGAAGACTGCTTCCTGCTACACCAGGATATCATCGCAAAACCTAAACTAAAACAACATCTAGAGGTGCTCTTCTGATCAGTAACACACCCTGCCCAATCAGTATAACCATGCAGCTCCAAGTCCACACCTAAAGAATATCTCAAGCCATATCCAACCGTGCCACGCAAATATCTCAGGATATGCTTCGCTACAACTAGATGTATTTGCCTTGGTTTACACATGACCTGACCAAGTGCACTCACTGCATAGCAAATATCCGGTCTAGTATTGACTAGATACATCAACGATCCAATCAATTGCCTGTATGTCATGGGATCCATTGAATCTGAAGTAGTTGCAACATCTTTTAGCAAGTTGGTCTGCATAGGTGTAGACATGGATTTGTAATCCATCATACCAAATCTCTTCAAGATGTCAATAGTATACTTCCCTAGACTTAAAATGATCTCATCCGGCTTCTGCCATACTTCTAAGCCAAGGAAGTAGTGCATGTAACCAAGATCCTTCGTTTCAAATTTAGAAGCTAACTCCTTGCATTTGATAATGAGGTTATCTTCTCTAGTAAGAAATAAATCAACATAAAGAACCAAGATCAACTAGATTACCATCTTCTTCAAGTTCAATAGGCTCCCTCTGAATCTTCAATTACTTGCATCAACCTTCTGACCTCTTCGCCCAAGATTGTCTGCAACGCTTTCCTTAGAGAAATGTTTTCTTGTGCACACCTCTGATATTGTAGAGACTTTAGGATTGTCCTCCTCGATCTCATCCTAGATCACTCTATTCTGAATAGGTTTGCAGAGCTACCAATGTTAAATCCAAATGACTGTCTTGAGCAATTCTAATCTCAGTAGCTGAAGGGATCCTCTTGAGGATTTAGCACCTAGCCTTGCAATACAATAATCTTCACTTCTTCTTAGTGAGTTACAAAACTCCCTCTTGATCCCTGCTTCAATGATTGCAAATAAGACTTCTGGAAGTGAACTCCCTCTAGCCACCAACTCAGTCCCATGGTTGCAAGTTGTGACTTCACGCTTGATCATTTCTTTGGTTGGCATGACTTCCTCACAAGATGCCTCAAGCTTTTCATCACTAAGCAATCTCTCATGACCTTCTTGCTCCTAGATTTGTCCTGGAAGCATTTTAGAGAGAGATTACTAACAATTTATAACTATGCAAAGAAATATCAAGGCTAGAAGCATACAAGGTTTACTATCTCAAGTTATAACATGAATACATAAGAATTTATGAACAATATTAAAGAATAAATCAACCTATAAGATAAATATATCAAAAGATCAGAATGAAGGGATAAAGAAACTTATCTTTACTGAATTCTGATATAACTCTTTCTTCCATCTTTTACTCCTCTTGAGAGTGCTAAACTCAGCACAACAAAAGACAATTTGAACAACTATAGATTTCTTGAATGCAATATGTAGTTAGCATGAAGAACCAACCCTCTCCAAGAGTCAAGGCTCTATCATAGTTCATGCATTAGAGAATGATATCGATGTGACCAACTAATCACCATCAAAATTGCAGTTCTCTTTTTATTTTAGAGTCACACTCAGAAATCTTCACAACTAGCATGAAAATAACTTGCAACAAATAATTTTGAATCTTCAAAGGATCTTATGTCAGTGAACACAATTCAAGAGAAACCATGATCTCTCTTTACTAATCACACATGATCCAAATAAATGAAGTAACTAAAATTCAACCTAGAAAGGTGATTTAAAACAAAACAAAGAATACTTATCTCTTTAAATATTTTGATGGGTGCAAATACTGGACACATTAAGATACGCTGCTCTTGCACTCAGATCAATACACAACCTTTACGGCTTGAACACAGGCCCATGACTTAGAATAGAAATTCCCTACAATCCTTTTGAGGATAGATCTCATCCACATCTACAAATGAAGCATGTTGATTAGGCCTGGTTGGGCAATCCTTTGCATAGTGACCAAACTTGTCACATCGAAAACATTGAACGCAAGATAGATCCTTCTTCTTCTTGAATGCAGGAGCACCATCTAACCCTTTATCTCTATTCCTCTTGAAGTATCCTTTCTTTCCTCCTTTTCCTTTCTTCTTCGAGGATTGAGCGGAAAGAACATGAATGTCTTCATTTGTAGAGCTTCGACCGATACCTTTCGCAGCCAACCTAGACTCTTCTTGAATACAACCTTCCCTCAAATGATCAAACTTGGGAAGTTTCAAGCTTGCACTAATTCCTTGAATGTAAGACTCCCAAGATGAAGGAAGACCATTAAGAGCCAACATGGTCAAATCCTTGACATCAACAATATGACCAATGGTAGAGAGCTGATCTCTCAATTCGAAAATCTTCATGAAGTAAGCGATGATAGATTCTCCTTCCGCCATCTTAACATGATGAAGTTGTTGCTTTAATGCAAGTGCACGGCTTGTGTTGTTGATCTCATACATCTCGTCCAAAGTCTTAAGCATCTTTCTTGTTGTCTTCAACTTAGAGATGATTGGAACAATATGATCCTTCATGGAATCAACTAACATCTTCTTCGCCTTAATATATTTCTTCTTCCATTGATCCTTCTCTTCCTCATCTGTAGGCTCGGGAACTTTGCTCTCCACAAACTCAGCCAATTCATTTTCTTCTAATGTGAGCATAATTTTGAATCTCCAAGATGTGAAATTTGATGCTCCCTCAAGTCTATCCTCAATCTTAAGACCATTCACCATCTTGACAGAGATAGAAGTAATCAATGATGAGAAAGAGAATGAAGAGAATCGTTGTAATACAAAATATGATCAAGATCTTCAAACCCGCTCTCATACCATGTTAAATTTATGATCAGATTAGAGATACAAAATTTAATTCAAAATAATCACACAATGACACAATAGATACCTTGGGAAAACCCTCCACTTGAGGGAGAAAAACCCAACAACAATATATCACTTATATATTGATTCACAAAGAGAAACTCCTTTACAATAGAGGTTGATAATGAGGCCAAGAATATGCACCAAAAACTGATGCAATCTTAGATATAATCAAATGTAACTCGTTGAAGATGAATCTCAGCCTTCAACAATATCGAATTGCTCTTGTATATGAACTGGATCTACCTTGTAGATGAACTCGCACTTGAGATGAATAAGAATGGAATGAATCGATGATAAAACAATGAGATATCACCAAGTAAATATACAATGTGATGGAGGAAGACGTGGCCTTTCAAAAGCAACAAATCGACCACCAAAGAATGTCTCTTGAAAATTGCGTCCCAAAGAAGCATGAGGTCAACCTCATTAAAATACAACTCCTCATTAAATCGTGCCTCTTCATAATTAAATATAATTAATATCGATCATGCCTCTTCATCAAAATGGTGGCTCTATAAATTAAATAGATTTTTCTATTATTTAATTTATCAAATCGGTTGGAAGTAGTGACCGACGTTGTATGAACATCAACAGTTGCAACTTTCACTGCTGCAATGCTTCCTTCATTATCACTCTTCATGTCATTCCAACACAAACCATATTTGGTTATGCCAAAATCTAAAAAAAAATTAACCTTTCCATACCTAGCCATCCCATTCATATTATGCAAAACAAAATTTTCTATGCATTCACAAGATGCAAGTTTTACCTTTTCTTTCGCTGCTACCACTTGGGCTTCTTCTTATTCAAGGTCCTCCATTGCTCTCCATCTTTTTGTGGTTGCTACCACCTCTAGACCTTCATCCTTCATGTCTTCCAATAGACATCCCTTAGCTTCAAGCTTAGGTCCCTCAATCTTTTCATACTCATACTCTTCCTCAGTGCCACATGCATGACACTCTGATGCATCCTCTTGCTTTCCTGCAGTGAATACATCATTAGAAGGATAATAACAATTACCTTAAGTTCCTGTCTTCCTTTGTTTCATCTGTTCAATCTTGTTCTCCAATTCATTTATTTTCTACTTCAACTCTATCCATTCTCTTTCTCTGATCTTCCAAAATATCTCTCTAATTTCCTCTAACCTGGGAATCCTTGGAACCCATCTAATGACGAAAGTTTGTTTTCCCTTTCTCTTTTCCATTTTCTAGGCATCACAAAGTTGTAACAACACAAACCTTCAACCTTCAAGTTTCACAAATGCAAATCGCCTCACATTCAACGATTTATTTATAGATCTTCAACACCTTCAGATGTTATTGCAAATCCACACACTCTCAATGCTTTAACAGACACTTTTAGAGACTCACAAGTCCCTCTGTAGTTACAAGTACTCCTTGCAACAATATCTCACTCACACAACTATCCTCTACCCAACAAAGACTCTGAAAGATGCTTCCTCTACCCACCCTCTCTCAGTGGAGGAACTCTACACCTTCTACCCAACTTTATCTGTGTTGGAGGATAGTAGTCACAAACCCTCTTTCATGCATGCAACAAACATATTTTCCCACAACTCTCTCTCTCTCGCAGCTTCATTGCGTTACTCTTCACCACTCTTCACCTGCAGGTCCTGGTGCATACTTCGCACTCTCAAGATCTTCTGGTTGTGATACCGTTGACGAAAGGTACTCTCCTTTACAAACGAAAACTCACCACAACACAAGTTTGCACAAAAAAAATGCAAGAAGAAAAATAAAGCTTTCTTCTATTTCTAAAATAACATTACACTACCATCATATGGGCTTCTTGAATACATCATTTGCAAATTTGCAAATCTAAGCCAAACTCTGCTCTAGGCTCTCCTCGCCACCTACATCCTTCTTTCTGATGGGTTTATATCCTTTTCTCCAGCAAGTAACCTCCTTCACTGTACCACGTCAGCCATCTAAGGTTTCCTGTAATTTGATTGTTATTTAACTCTTTCACCCATTTTTCCTAAGTATCGCCTTTGTTGCCCAACCAACAATCAGGAATAGTTTCCTCATTATCTACATTATCATTTCCAGCACGCCATCGATCACCATCTTCACGCCTCACAATTAGAAACACATTGCGTTATTGGGCTGAGATAGTTCCATGTCACACCAATATTGATCTCTATCGTTTATTGCCATCCTCATCATCATTTGCAATTCGTAACAATGATGTGAATTGACTTGTCACCCAATCGCCATTTTCCATCTATCCGTCCATGTCATCAAACTCCATCTTCATTACCTTCCTATTGGTCCCACCAAGGTCAACACCATGTCTTCACTATGTCGAGGGGACACCAAAATGACTCTCCTTGAAATCTAGAAGTCTCACCGATTAAGCCTCCCATTGGGTCGTCGAAGAGACTCAAACATAACTCGCTTTGATGCAAGGTCTCCTCGATGAAGAACTTCCATGTCATCCCTGGTCAATCATTCGTCACCACCTGTCATCATCACTTAGCCTGGTCCTCTTATCAACATGTTGAATGGACTCCTCATGATCTCTTGCTGAAACATGACTGTCTCCGCAATATTGGAATATCGAAGGGACTTGCTATCTTGTCACTCCAAAATCCCGTCGTCACCTCAATGTGGTTTCATCATTCCATCAGAGGGACTCGCAAATGACTCCTATCAATAACCCAAAGTCTCCTCGATACAACTTGTTAGAATGCCTACAATTCATCAGAATGTCGAAGGGACTTCAAATGTCATCCCTCTAAAATATAAACCTCCCACCGATGTGAACCCTTTGCAATTGTTTTACTGTTGTTGCCTCTGCCATCAGTATGTCGAAGGGACATGAAACAAGGTCCCATCGAAGCCTCCATATCACGTTGATGAGTATGTTGACCAACGTCAAATGTCGAAATTCATTCCTTCTTTAGGCTGCTTGCTCCTAAGACCTGAATGCTTACAGACCGCCCTACTCAGCTAACTAAAGCCAATTCAACCCTCACTGAAAGAAAACAACACAAATTGATGCAAGATTGCTCTCACACCCTAGATGCTCTTGCATTAGGCATCAATGACAACATTGTCCACTTTTGACATCAATGACAAAATTTCCAACATACTTTACACAAGAATATGTCATTTGTCAATATATAATTGGATTGAGTCATTCCATCAAAATGGGCCCCAAACTAAATGGGAATTGGTAGGTGTATGCAAACTTCACCATTAAATATATTATTTGAATATTGTAAAGGTAAAAGTAACCTTTTTAAATCGACATAGGCTAATTAGAGTAATGCAAACAATATAACACAAATTTACCCAAGTAAACCAAAGTTGGATAAATATCAAAATAATGAAATGTTATTTTAAGGAATTAATTGTTAATGAGAGGTTGCTTACCTCTTGAACTAAAGATGGATTATTAATGTTGATGATTTGTAGAATTAGTTCACCACAATGTAGAAAATTAGAGACCTTGATGTGTTAATCATCCTTGAACTTTGCTCAAACCTAGTTTCTATGTAGAATCAATTCCACAATTTAGGGTCAATGCTATGCCATGTGGATCTAATCTTTAGGGCGATATTGATGTAGCCAAGTGTAGACTTATAGAATCTGGTTCACGTCTATTCCTGTTTTCTACTAATGTGTAAGAGTAATGGTATTTAAAAATACCTTGGAAGGATTGTTGAATTGTGAGGGTTCATCTTCTCCTCAATCAACCTCCTTGAATGACTAACTTTACAATATTTAGCAAAATGTTGTCAAACACAAAGCTAGTGAGCAAGAATCTAGATGCGAATTATGAGGCAAACACTATTCTTTTTAGTGCTCCAAATCCAAATGTTTCTATAAATGCTCCTTGTAATGTAGATAATGCTTAATGACTCTAAGATGTGAATTAATGTCTAAATGGATGTCTTTGAATACCAGGACATAACTCGACTCCCAATAGCTGGTAGAAAAGGAGAAGAGTTAGTAATTTTAAATTTTAAAATTTAAATTTTTGGCGAGATCCATGCCATGTGAGATCAATCTTGTGAGTCACAAAAATGACATACAATAGGAAATCGCAGCTCTCAAGATCAAGAATGGATATGTGTAAGTGTGGATTAATAATGAGACAAACACGTGGGAATAAGTGGAGATAGGGCTCAGAAAACTGAATGTATAGAAATGTAAGTGAAAGTAAACAAGGGAGGGTGGGGGAGTGGTAAAGAAACCAAAAAGGGTAATGCCACACATCACTATGTAATTGTAATAAGACATTCTCTGGAAATTTGCCCAAAACTATGTAGTTCCACTTGAAATGGTGCAGTATACTATCTTTACCATTTAGATAGCCACATATAATATTGTCAATCACATTATATAATGGGAGTTACTCATTCAGCATGATAACTGTTTTATCTAAATTTCCCTCATCTTCTTGATAGTTATGTTGAGTTGCATGTTATTTTTTCCCTCGTAATGCATCTGGCTTAATATCTTTTATATTTAAATATTACTCCTGCAAAAGAAACTTGCTTCTTAAGCAAATTTAACTGACAGAAGGAAAAAATAATTATTTTCGAGTTCAGAAAATTTTGCAAAAAACAAGTTTAGTTTTTTAACCACCAAAGTCCGTGTTCGTATCTTTTTTCAAATCCATTTCTTTCTAATTGCATATCTTTCTACCAAAACCATGAATGACCTTAAACTCTGTACATCTCAATATAACTCTTTAAGGGTCCTCTATTTGTTTATACTCAAAATACTTTTCTAACTTTGTAATCCAATTTATCTAACTCCTCAAGATTTGAACTTCCAAATTAGTATTACTTTTTAGCTTGCCTCCAATTTCCAAAAAGATTTGGATTAGCTTCTCTGCAAGTCAGGGCTCTTCTTCAAATGGTTGCTTCTTTCCCATGACTAGTTTCTTTGCTTATTTCTGCAGCAACTCCTCGTTGTCAATCTGCTTCAGTGAAACCTAAAAAATCTTGCAATCTTTTCATCATTTCAACAGGATCAACAGCTCTTGCTGTCGACCTCTTCTCCTTCCAAGAGCTATTCCTCTGTGAGCCATTTTTTACACTTCTATACAAACTACAAATTTTACTCTCGTACCAAAACTGATGGAGTGCCTGAGGATCAACTGAACTACCATCTCACTCAGGGCTGAAAGCAAAAACACTACTAGAAGCCAAAATTCACATACAAAATTTCATTTTATTAATACTGCAGAAATGAATACATACACAGCAAGATAAACATAAAAACCGTTCTAAGATTGTTCTCACATTCAAAATCTTTTACGACCCAAAAAGAATTAGCTAGCTTCGTGCACTTGGTTTTCAAAATTCATTTGTCTTGTCTTCAATTTCACCAGCGATTTTATTAATACTGCAGAAATGAATACATAAACAGCAGGATATACATAAAACCCGTCTAAGGTTTTTTTCCCATTCGAAATCTATTACACCGCAAAAGGAATTGGCTAGCTTCATGCGCTTGGTTTTCAAAATTCATGTGTTTTGTCTTCAATCTCACCAGCACACCAATCCTTTCACATTGTTTCCTAGAGTTTAACATACAGAAGGTGTTAAAAAAGAATTTTGAGATGAGAAGGTGAGGCAATTCATCTTCTGAGCATTACAAGAATACTATTTGTAGTTGAGTTCAAGTTGATCAATCTATTATCTTATGAATTACTACATACCACATGTTGACCATAACACGTGTTAAGTTCATAATGCAATTTCCACTGAGACACTCAAGTTTTATAGATGACATCTAAGAGTTGGGCATTTTTCTAGATTATTTTACTTGATATCGCTATTGCAAGACCACAAATTTGGATAAAAACCTGTCACAATAGAGAAACCACAAAAAAAAAAAATCTGTAGCACCATTACATACCCTCAATAAAGTACAAGAAATCAAACAACATTTAATTTTGAATCTGGATGACAAAGTTATGCTCCCTGTAATGTATTGTCGTTGCAAGACAACAATATTGGATCCAACTTGGCATTGCAATTGAGAGAGCAAAAAAAATTGTGAATTTGATGGCACCATAACTAATCCTCTCAAAAACTGGGAAAAAGGCACTCAATTCTAACCCTACATGCCAAAGTTATGGTCCTAACAAGTTTGAGGTCTTCACAAGGTCTCATGATGGAGAGACCAAAGAGTGATTGCAAACACGGACATCCCAATATGATTCCAAACGTGATAATTTTCTGAAATGAAACAAAATAAACTCCACTCCAATCAGCTGTTGCTTCCATGAGCCATAACATTCATTAACAGTCTAGGCTCTTCTCTACTGCAATGATCGTTCCTGATAAAGGATGATGGCGATGAATATCTTGCTGCTGCATCTAGTTCTGTAAGGAATTCCTCCAATGAGGAGTAAATCTCTTTTAGCAGAACTTTTGTATTAATTAATATCTACCAGCTGTAATTTAGAATGTTCTGGGGTTTCTTGCTGCCAAATAAATTAATATCAGAGTTACTATGGGTCTAATACAGTTCTTGTGAATAGCATTTAGTTCCAGTTACTTGTCTGCTTCATTCTACCTATAAATGATTTTCATGCAGCCTGGTTGGTTTATAGGCATTGGTAAAAACTGTCAACTTCAGCTATGAGTTTTTGATTGCTGTATAGATAGATACTCTTCAGTTGTTACAGGTAGCGTTTGTATTGGAATTCCTAGAGACCTGTTATCTCTATCCTACTGATAATAGCTGCTTACATGTAACTCTGGCCACCCAATTTTGGGATTCCTGATTGGTTTCCAAATTGATATAGTATCGCTATCCTGTAAATCCAGATAATTAGCTTTTGTTGGTACTAAGTCAGTGGCTGCTATGTGCATCAATTGCACCATAATTAGTCAGATCTAATGGATAAGAGGTGCCATTGTGAGAGTATATGAGATCAGTTTGGATTTTCTATTCTTGTCTCATCTGTTTACAATGTACATCAATGATCATACTTATATTGTGATGGATTTAATCTAGTATAGGGTTTGATGACGGATGCATCTCAAGGCATTTGATGACTCTTTGGAGAGTCATTCTCCACCATTATATTGTATTGGGCCATTTGGCCAATTTCCATTCTTGTCTCATCTATTTACTTCTCTGATCATACTTACATACAATGGATTCGGTCTAGTATATAGTTTGATGATGGAAGCTTCTCAAGGCATTTGAAGACTCTTTAGGCAGCCACACTTCGTTATTGTACTGATAGTTTTAACTTTTACTTATGCTGTAGATGTTTAAGACTGATATGCATTAGTGCATAAAGACTCACTCATGTTTCAGGATAAATTTTGTCTCAGGCATCTAGAGTATAAGCAGTAGACTACATAGTATATTTGTTTGTTTTAATATACAGTATATTCTTTTATATTAAATAACATAGCATTTTTAGTGGGTGGTCCTAATTTTAGTTTCCATTTGAGGGGGTCATACTACACCAACAAATGTATAGGCAAGTTTCAGTTTATGGTATGGCCCCTGTTACTATTTGTGTTCCTCAAGATTGTCGATAGTTTTAGTTACCTGGGCATTATAACCTTTACATTCTGTATTCCCCACTTCATGATTCCAGATATTTCACTAGTTAAGGCAGAATTGTCAGGCTGAGTAAGATGGACACCTTGCTGATGTTTGTAGTCTACTTGACAATGGTTTTACTGTTGATGATCATTGATTACAATGTTGGTTTATACTTTATACATCTTTTCTTTATCTCCAGAATGACTCTAGTTTGGAGCAGCTAATGGTATGCACTGATACATAGATAGTAAGGATGCCTGCTTAGCAATGCTGGTATGTTTTGGGTATGACTCATCCAACTGTAAAGTCTCAGAACCCAATTGTTTATGTACGGTAGAATTCATTATGGATATGTTATAAACTTATAGATAATTGATGTTGTCTGAAGAAATAGATCAGAAAAGCATAAAGAATAAAATATGGACTGCAACTTATAAGTGGTTGCATAGTTAGCAACATTACGTACAAGCCAAGTAAGGAATGGGGTTGATAAATAAAACTCATATAGCAGAATGCAGTTCTTGGAAGTCGTCCAGAATCAACTGGTGAAAATTTTCCCACCTCCTGCTGACAGCACCATACATCAATCCAGACTGTCTCATCCTTTGTTTAACTTTCAAATGCCCATCATTTACTATGTGAAAAATCAAATGGAGAAAAAAAGATTAACATAAAACTCTGGGTCGCAGGCTTGTACAGTCCTTAGTTTTCTGAATCTCTACGATCAGATGATAAACAACAATTTTTTTCTGTTGTAGTGGTGGAGGCCTGAGGCACAACTTTTTTTGTTTTGAACCTATAAAAAGATATAACGGATAATTTCAAATGTTTACTTAGAAGCATGACAGAACTCAATATAATATTGCCCTGAACCCTTCCAGTTTTTATAGAAAATGTCATCTCTTGGATTGAATGTTGAAAACGGTTTAAGTTGTGCCTTAAGCAGAAGACATTATGAAATACAATGAGTTGTAAAGTTGTAAACAATCTGAACAGCATACACCGATGACAAAGATCTCGTACTCCTAGTTGCATCAATGGAGCAAATTCAAAATACCACACAAAAGAAGCTCTTGTTAATGTAACACAGCAAAATAAGGCAGAAACCAGTAAAAGTCTCACTGAAAAGGTAGAATATTAATAAAATTATCCCATGAAGTTTGCTGCAGGAAGGAGACAAGAATATTTTCCTCAAAATATGTAAATTTCTGAGAGGAATAATTGTTTTTAAGGAATGTAAACTTACACAACTTGAAGCAAATTGAACCTGATGAATAAAGGTAATTTTTTAGCTCCTATCCTAGTAAGTAGCACCTACTTAGATATTTGCTATCAGTCATTCCTTGTACTATCGTATGAGTGCCATTAGTGCCTAAGAACACTTCACAAAAAATCCCCAGTCTCCTAAAATCAGCTGTGTCTGATCCTATTTACATTTTTGCTTGCAAAATGCGAGGACAGAGAATAGATAGTATACTTGACAGCAATTGATCTATCAACTGAGTGCCTAAAGACACGTGCATTTTGTGTTGCAACAAACAAAAAAGAACATGTACCATATAGGGCGGGCTATGACTATAGTTAGTTACCTAATGTGGTGCTTGTGAACATGTGATTTGCATGTGCATGTGACCCCATGAACAAACTCCCAAGCAATCTAGGTTTTTCCAATATGCCTACACTGTGTAATTGGCATCTATGTTCTTTTTAGATTTTTATTATTTTTATTCAAGTAGGTGATACTTTACTTGTTATGTAGGTTCAAATGCTAACCAATTTTTCCTTCAATATTACAACATACAAAGTAGTGAAGAAAAGAGGTAACAGATAACAGTTCATTACCTGCATCGATTGCTTGTCATCAAGTGTGCATGTACAAAAGCATAAAATATGTTCCAAAATCAAACCAGTGAAGAAATTAAATTCCTATATTAAATTTCTTACAGAAAGAATACGGTATATATGTTTTAATGTCTACAGATTTTATGCTCCAAATTCAAACAAGAGAAGAAATTAAATCCCTTTATTAAAGTCCTCACAGAAAGAATAACGCAAACATTTTTATACTCCAAATTCAAACCAGAGAAGAAATCAAATTCCTGCCTTAAAGTCCGTACAGAAAGAATAAGGCAAATATGTTTGATGTCAACAGATTTTATGCTCCAAATTCAAACCAGACAAGACATTAAATTCCTGTATTAAAATCCTTACAGAAAGAATAAGGCAAACATGTCTGATGTCTACAAGCATTGCCCACAACCCACAAATGCGAAGTTTCCGAAACCCTTTCTGAAACAGAGAGCAAATTATGAACAATTAATGCTTCCAGCACCCCCAAACATGCACCTGCCATAACATCAAACATATAATGCCTGCCCAGCAAAATTCGTGAAAATGAAGTGGTTATGGCCCACACCATTATCAATATAACAACAGCTCTAAAAATCCCGGCACTTGGATTACCAACAACAAATCCAGGCATTTGTGCTTCCAAGAATTGCAAGCATAAGCTTAAAAAAGAGCCAATAAAACAAGCTCTGGAAGCATGGCCACTGGGGAATGACCAGTGATCAACAGAGACCACCAAATACATGCCCTTATTTTACTCTGGCCTGGGCCTTCTAATTATGGACTTGAGAGAGCCTATTACTAGCAGGTCAAAGTGGAAGCCTATGAAGAGATTGAATAAAACCCATCTGATTTTGGGAATTGCAGGGGAAGAAAATGGAGCGAGCCAGAGGGCAGCAGTTGCTGGGATCAACAGCAACCCATTTCCGGAGATCTCAAGGGCTGTGAGAAACAGCCTCGGAATTCTCATATTGTGAATGTATACAGACCATCTCCTGTCTACCTCAATCACACGCTCTATCATTGATTTTGACATGTCTGAGCTCATACCTCTACAATTAGGAGTTACGTTTGCATTTCGTTTTGGATTTGTATATGAATTTGCTCTCCGAATTTGTTCATTGAAGTTGCCTCTCCTGCTTAGCTCCTCTCCTGCATTGCTCCTCTCCTCGAATTTCCCTCTACACTCTTTTGACGTTTACGTATATTGGGAATTCGATAGATTTTTCAATTTTAACGTTTAAAATGTTGAAAATGTCGGACCCTAAACTCTCACCTACAAAACCGCTCTGATCAGACTTTAGTCTCACAATTGTAAATGATAAATTTAATAATTTATTTATCAACTCCATTACATTTCAAAAATGACAAATTATTATTATGGAAACATTTTTGGGCTAAAACTGTTAAATTGTGTATTGTTTATCCAGCATTTTGGATATACATTTGACTGTATTTATTAATAATTAGTTGAAATTATAATATGATTTTGAATTTCAATTATTTAATAAATAGATTAAAGTATCATGCAATGTAATTAGATTGTGAGTTCAATTTTTAATATTAGAGATTTATGTTTTCACAATGTCTAATATATATTGATTTAGTGGATTTAAATTATGTTTTAAAAAAAATGTTGGAAACAATTTAATAGGTTTTTTTTTTTATTCTTTAATATACATAAAAAAATATTATTTTCTAAAATTTGTAAGTCTGAGATTTTTATCAATGGTTTTGTTTAATATATTGGTCATATATAGAGTGGGAGGCTATGAATTGGTTCTTTATTGGAACATGTCATTCACTCCATTACTAAACATAAAACTTATACTAATATAGAGATAAATAATTTCACTTGATCCACAAGCTAATATGTGAATTCCATTAATATTAGTGGTGGTAGTGTGATTAGAGCAATGTGATTTATGATAGTCTTCATTATTTCAAGCAATTTTGAGATAGGTATAGAGAAAGGAGAGACAAAATATGTTAAACTTGTTGATTTTGATTGGATTCGAGTCCTTTAAGTTGTTTCTCTTTTTTTATTGGTTGCACTTCTTTCTATCATTGTTTTAGGGGCGCATGTGGTAGATGAGTACACCTCTTACCATGGGGGATAAGGTAGTGTTCTTGTTGGGTTCCAAAACCGTTGCTTCGCTTCCTAGAACAAAATATCACTGACAAGGCCAAGGTTGTCATCGAGCGAGTGAAATTGGTTCATCAATAGAACGATGGAACATTTAAGGTCAACTCTACAAGAGTAGATTTTCTCTCATATGCTTCGATCTCAGCTTAATCTTAGGAGGGTGTTCCTAAAGGTTGGGATATATGAAATGAACAAGTAAAATTGGTAGCTAAACCCAAATTGTCAATTCAACCCCAAAAGATGTCATCGGGTTGAGAGAAACAAACTAATCTTATTACTTCTATATAGCTAATTTCTACACTATTGTAGTGAGTGCAAGGTGGGGGCAAGATACATAATCCACAAAGTTTATTATAGTTGTTTTCATTGTATATCATGAAATCATAAACTACAAAATATTGGAATAAAACTAGAAAAAAATGTTTGATGGTTTTTGCATAGTTGTTTGTTTTTGTGTGATTGGAATAAATATACCGGAGACTGGTGCCAATCCAATGAAGGGTACAAAGTCACAACTAAAAAAGATAAATAGCAAGAGACACTAAAGAACATCAAACTTGATATATCATTTAAAATATAATCAAAATACCTTATTTACAATTCCTGTACTCTTAGTTATCCCTTAATGAGCTTAACAAAATCATATGAAAACACAAAATGATCTATTACAAACATTGTAATAGGTTTCAAAACTTTGTCACATTCATCAAATGATGTTTACATTCACAACAACAAATGTGTTGAAAATATTTCATAATAAACATATTTTATGAAATTTTCCATACATTAATGGAGACATAAAATTGAACATGAGTATTCAATAACCTCTATAATGCTCTAACTATTGAAAAAATGTTTTCATTGATGTTAAAGGAGTAATGTCAAAGAATATTATCCTTGATGTCAAAAGGTGTTCACTAATGTCCAAGGAGTAATGCTAGCCGAACAATGAGAATTAAATGTAATCGTACTTGTATATCAAATCATTTTGAGTATATTTAAGAAGACTGGCTATAGTATTCTTGTAATATCATGCTTGTATCTATTCATGTTGATAGAGGTAATTTAGAAGTTTGATTTGGAATGTTTGAGGTCAGTTACTTAAGGGAGAGAGATTTCTTTGGCAACATATTCATGATCTGTATTTCTTCTTGGAGGTGAAATTTGGTCTGCAAATTATATGAGAGTATGTCTACACATGTTCTATCTTATTCCAGAGTTTTTGGGAGTTATGTTTGGCATGTAAAAAGTTTGAAGTAATAGAAGGGTCATTGTGCTAGTTATTTAACCAGATGTTGTTCTAGAACTATGCGGCATCAACTTGAAGTGTGTGACCTCTAAAGATAGCATGGGCAGGTAAAATAGGTCTAGGTTAAGGTTCCTATGAAAGCACATGACATCATGCTATTTTAGCAGCAACAAATTTGATTTAGGACCGACCTACTACATGTTTCGTGTAAATTCAAATTTAGGTCCATCTTAGCCAACTTGGTTAGTCGTAGATGGTGTTATGGATTCTTGGTTGACATGAATTAATGCTAATGTAGTGTGTTGTATATAATCAACATAGCTTTAGATCTCACTTGACATGATAGATTGATATGTATGTACTTGCATGTGTGTGAGTGTGAGAGTAGTTGTGCAAGCAAGTGTTATTCAATGTGAGTTGCATCTCAATCATTGTGCACCATAATCAAAAGATCATAAGGAGTGTAGGAGAGTACCTGAGACAAGATCAAATCTTGTGTAAACTATGTAATCAACATTGAAGTTTTGCAAGCTTTATCTTTATAATTTGGTAGGACTGGTGTCCTACTTGTTGAGTTGATGCCTAGGTCTTTGTATTGGGGATTGGTGTCTCTAGCAGGTTTGTGCCTACAAACACAGCAGGGGATTGTTGTCTCCAGTAGGTTGGTGCCTACTTCATAACTATAACATATTCATTATTTCTATAAGGTTGGATTTGGACAGTAGAGCTCCAAGCAACTGTTCTCACCGTAGTTTTTCCCATTTTGGATTTCCACATCTATTTGGTGTTCATTATGTGGATGTGTGTTTCTATGATTGTTTGATTGATATTATTTACTTTGGCTCATGTTTGATGTTTTATGCTTGTAGATACATGTTGAATTAAAGATTTTTAAATAGATTTGATATATTGATTCACCCCCACCCTCTCAATATATTGTGTGCCCTTCAATTGGTATCAAAGCTAAGTTCCTTTGAAAGGGATTAATAGATTAAGGTAGATTTGGGATGACACACTTTGTGGCTCAAGAAGGATTATGGTTTTTGGAAATTAAGGATGTAATCATATCTAATGGCCCCTAGGGTTTGAGGTTTGGCAATTAGTTGGGGATGGATATGAGATCCCTAAAAGTCCTCCAAGAGATCAAGTTGGAAAGAAGGCTTGTGAAAATAATGCTAAGTAAAGGAATACTATTTTATGTGGTTTGTCTAACTCCGAGTTTGTAAAGACCATGCATTGTAGGACAACTAAGGAAGTATGGAGTAAGCTACACAACATCTATGAAGGTTGTGAAAAAGGTCAAACAAGCAAAGCTTCAAACTCATCGAGGTCAGTTTGAAAGTATGAAAATGAGGGAAGAGGAAAACATTGCTATATTTTTGCTCTGGTTTGATGAGGTTGTCAACTCTATCAGAGTTCTTGGTGAAGAACTGAGAGAAGGTATGATTGTGAAAAAGGTACTCAAATCCCTTCCTAAAAGGTTTGATGCAAAAAAAATTTCTATTGAAGAAGCTAAATATTTGAATTCACTAACTATGGATGAGTTACATAGACTCTTAACTACCTATAAAATGAGAATTGATAGTGACAAATCCACAAGGAAGCGACATTCAAAGCATCTAATAAGCAAGTTGATCTAGATTTGAAGATGATGGATCAAATCTGGAGGAAGCAAACTTTGTCAGGAAGTTGCACAGGGGTTTCAAAAAATATAAAGGTAAGTTTTCTTTCAAATTTTGTAATTATGGTGATGTAGGACATTTCATGGCTAAGTGTCCATACAAAGATTCTAACAATGTTGAGAAAAGCATGGAAAGAAGTCATTTTTAAAATAAAATAAAATTGAGAGGAATTAGAAAAGTTTCTTCATCAATGAGGAAGGCTATTCTTCTGATGATGAGGATCAGACATCTCTAGAGATGGAGAGAAGACAATATTCATGGCTATGGAAACTATTAAAGATGCAGAAATGAATTTTGAAAATGATCATGATGAGGTAGATCTTGTGGAAGAGTTTCTCTCTGTTGGAAAAGAGATTAAGAGACTAAAGAAAATAATTGCTGGGGAAGTGAAAGATAAAGACAATTTATCTCAAAATCTTGAGAAGGCGGAGAAGATGATCATTGACTTGAAGATTCAAGCAAAAGAAGCAAAGAGGATTGAAGAAATTTTGACTAAAAGGTTATTTTCAAGAAACAAGGATTGTGAAAAGCTTGAAGTAGAAATTGTGTCATTAATGAAAGATCTTGATAAAGTAAATCATCAACTAAAGATGAAATTTAGAAAGAGCATTGGGATCTTGGATTAGATAATAGATGGCCAAAGATCAACACATATCAAAACCAGACTTGGTTTTACTAATATGTAGAAGAACAAGGTGAATGAGCAACTTGTGAAGCTTGCTAATGAGAATCCAAAATAGATTGGTTCCAAAAGTTCAAAGTCTGAAAAAAGTGTAGCAATCAATGATAGTAAGGTACAAAATGATGGTTTCATCCAAGTGTAAAGACAAAACAGAAGATCCAAAAGAGAATTTCAAGGGACAAGGATACAATACCAACTTCAATCATTATTTTTCTAGTTACTATTTTAATTGTAATCATTTTGGTCATAAGGTTGTGAATTGTAGAAGGGATTCGGTAAAAAGAAATAACTTTTTTAACAGTAATGCATTTGCACCTTTGTACAATTTCAATATTATTTATCCCAAATGCAACAATTTTGGATATATTGCTAGAAATTGCAGAAGCAATTTTGTGAGTCCTCCTCTATCGAAAACAAAAGGAATCAATTCAAAATGTCAAAATAATGAAATAGATAAGTTTTTGAAAAAGAAACCGAAGGAGAATAGATAAAAGAAATCCATGTTGGCTTAAACTACATTACATGCTCAAACAGAGAAGAATCTACAAATCATTGATCCAATGGATGTTCAAGTCACATGACTAGAGACAAAAGTAAGTTCATGCATTTCAAGAAGTTTGATGGAGGATCTGTAACTCTTGAAACAATTCTATTGCTAAGATTACCGATAAGGGTACTTTGAATCTTGATGGTGGTAAGACAAAAAATCATGATGTTCTATATGCTAAAGGATTGCAACATTATCTTCTAAGTGTAAGTCAAATGTGTGATAAAGGTTACAATCTTTTATTTAGTGCTAAAGGTTGTGAAATAAGAAAGACTAATACCAGTGAGTTAATTGCAGAAGGAAGCAAGATTGATAGTGATGTATATCATCTCAGTGAGTTGAATGGGTAAATTATTTTTGATATATAGAGAGAGGAGAGTTGGCTCTAGCACACAAGATTGAGACACATCAATTTTGATGATATTGTGAAGATTAGTTCAAAGTGAATGGTCAAAGAAATTCCAAAGAACAAGAAGCCTCAGTCTACCGGCTGCAAACCATGTCATGAGGGAAAATAGACAAAGACTAGATTTCCTAATAAGGAATATTCTACAACAAGGCCATTGGATTTGATTCATATGGATCTATGTGGACCAATGAGGACAAAGAATTTACAAGGTGATAGGTATTTCATTATGCTTATTGATGATTATTCTAGAATGGCTTGGATTAATTTTTAAAAGAAAAATCAAAAGCTTTTGAGAAGTTTAAAGCATTCAAGGCAATGGTTGAGAATGAAACCAGAAGGACAATCAAATGTTTGAGATCACATAGAGGTGGGGAGTTCACTTCTAACAAATATGATGAATTATGTGAGATGCATGGGATCCGGAGAATTTTCTGCTCCTAGGACTCCATAGTAAAATAGAGTTACAAAAAGGAAGAACCAAAAAGTACAAGATATGGACATAACAATGTTAAGTTTGTCAAGTTTACCAGATATATATTGGAGAGAAGTAGTTCAGACTGTAGTGTATTTTTTGTACAGAGCTTAGATCAAACCTCAGACTAATAAAACACCTTATGAACTATGGAGAGGAAGACCAACTTTAGTTAGACATCTCAAGATATTTGGAAGCAGTGCTACATCAAAAGGGATGAAGAACATTTGGGTAAGTTTGATTCTAGATTTGATGAAGGTATTTTTTTTTGTTATTCTATGACAAGAAAAGTATATATATGTTATAATAAAAGGTTGCAAAGAATTATGGAAAGTGTCAATGTAAGTGTTGATGAAACAATACAATCTAATGACATTCGAGAAGAAGAAGATAATGAAGATCCAATCTGCAACAATGACTAAGACTCAAAATTTGATTCCGAGAATACAATTACAAAGACTCTGGCTAAGTAAGTGTAGAAGAATCATTTTGAGGATCAAATCATAGGAGATAAGGATAGTAGATTTTAGACCTAGAAAATACTTTAAAGGGAAAATGAACAAGTAACTTTTTCCTTATTATCAAAGATTGAACCAAATTATTATACAAAAGGAAAGCAAAGAGAAAAGTTGGATAGATGTTATGGAAGAAGAGTTAACTCAAATAAAAAAAAAATGAAACTTTGGAATTGGTTCCAAGACCTAAAGGCAAGAATGTTATTGGTACCAAATGGGTCTTTAATAACAAGTTGAATAAAGATTAAAAAGTGATTCAAAACAGGGCCAAAATTGTGTGTAAAGGATATGCTTAGGTTGAAGGACTTGATTTTGAAGAGAAATTCGCTCCAATAGTGAGATTGGAAGCAATCAAAATGTTTTTGGATTTGTCAACATTCAAGAATTTCAAATTATATCAGATGGATGTGAAGGTTGCATTTTTTAATGGAGGATTAGAAGAAGTTTACATAGAACAATGAAAGGATTTCAATGTTCAAACAAATTGAATTTTGTGTGTAGGCTGAAGAAAGCTCTTTATGGGATCAAACAGGCTCCTAGAGCATGGCATTCCAAATTGGACATATATCTACAATAGCAAGGGTTCCATAGAGGTAGTGCAAATATCAATTTGTACATAAAAAAAGGTGATCAATTGTTGATTGTTGTGTATTTTGATGACATCATTGTTGGAGGTAGTAGTGGGATCCCATAATAGTGGTTTACAATTTTTGGCCAAACTGGACAGAAATTATTATTTTTAACTAAATCTTCACATTCGGGCACCTATAGCGGCTAAACTGTGAAGAATTTGAAGATGGTACAAACTACAGTCTCATCAAATTTTGTCGTAGATTCTAAATTTTTTTAAAATTTTGGAATCAAATTGCACTTCTTTCCATCTCCCATGAAAATTGATTTTTTGAAAACAACATTTTTAAAAAGTGACGACAATTATAACGATAAATTTTTTCCATGAAGGATAAAATTCTAATTCTTTCAAATTTAGATTTGTAACTCTGATATCTAGTAGGAATTTTTTTTTCCTTAAAAAAAAGTTTCGAAATACATTCACCACACCCAGATAACATAACTTTTTTGTATATGTCAAAATTTAATTTTGTTTTTGTTGGATCAAGGACTTCAATATCTGGTGCACTCATAATTTTCAATTTTTTTTTTTTGATAATCTTCTATTTTTCCACATGTGAAGAACAAAGAAATTCATTTTCGATGAAAAACCTATGTTTAATAAAACTTAAAAAACAAATACATAACAAAACCAAAACATATTAAAATTATATTCATTGGATAGCTTGTTCTGAGGAATACCATAATCATTTGAAATAAATTTTAAATGAATTCATTTGATCCCCAAAGGCTAAATCAAAAGTGATTTTTTATCAGCATTTTGATAGGTGTAAAGGAGATGCATTTATAGGTATGGTTTAAAACTAGCGAGGTTCTATCCAAGGGGTTTGATCTAAGGTGATTTGATCAAACCCTCTTCAATTGAATCCTTAAAATGGAACTTTTTAAGGCTTAAATCATTATATTTTCTAAAAATATGTGATTTTAGCTAAAATGTTCCTCTCGGAATTGTAAACCACTATTATGTACCTGATGCTATGTGTAAAGAGTTTTGAGATGCAATGTAGAGTGAGTTTGAAATATCAATACTTGGTGAATTATATTTCTTTCTTGTTTTACATATTTCTCAATCAGACAAAAGCATATTCATTTCTCAGAACAAGTATATAAAAGAAATGTTAAGAAAGTTTAAAATGGAAGAATGCAAATCGGTGAGTACACCTATGGTTATTGGGTTTAAATTGAGTAAGGAGGATGAATCTGTTATGGAAAACTAGACTTTCTATAGATCTATGATTGGTAGTTTATTATATGTGACTGCATCTAGACTAGATATAACGCAAGTAGTTGGGATGGTAGCTAGAATTCAAGCAACACCTAAGGAAACTCGTGTTAAAGTAGTAAAAGGGATATTCATATATTTGAAGGCTACAATGGATTTTGGTTTGTGGCATCCTGAGAGTGAAATTTTCACTCTGACTGCATACACAGATGCAGATTGGACAGGAAGCATAGATGATCGAAAGAGCACAAGTGGTGGAGCTTTATTTCTTGGTGGTAGTCTTGTATCTTGGTTAAGCAAGAAGTAGGATTCAACTTCCTTATCTAAAACATAAGAAAAATACATTGCAGCAGCTTCATGTTGCACTCAAATTTTATGGATGAAGCAAAAATTGAAAGAGATGAATATAGAGTTTGATGAATCCATCTCCATTTTGTGTGATACTACTAGTGCTATAAAATTTTCAAAGAATTTGGAAATGCACTCAAGGACAAATCATATTGCAATCAAGTATCATTTTCTAGGAGAGAAGGTTGCAAAAAAGAAGTGAAGTTAGAATATGTTGAAACAAGGAGCAAGTAGCAGACATTTTCACAAAATTGCTTCCTAAGGAGACTTTTGAGTTTCTCTGGAAGAATTTGGGAGTTGTGGCTCCCTCCTCCTAAATTAAGAGGAAGTATAGGCTGAGGGGGAGCATTGTCTCCCTTCCGCAAGAAGACTTGGTGGTCTTGTGGATTTTTTCTGAAGTAGCATAGTATGAACTCAGGGGGAGTCTATCTGGGAGACAAGTTTTTGGATTATATAGTGAGAAGTTGAATTTTTACATTGATGTAAAAGGGGGAAAAATAAAAAATGACACTCAAAATGCTAAATCATCTAAGGTGAAAAATAATTAAAGTGATGTGGCTTCATGATCCTAACATATTAGATTTATTTGTGTTTGTATCAACAATATTTTGTTGTTTACCATCAATGATAAAGGGGGAGATTTTTTAGCAGATTTTATCATTGATGTCAAAGGAGTAATGCCAAGTAATATTGTCCTTGATGTCAAAAGGTTTTCACTGATGTCCAAGGATTAATGCTGGCTTAATAGTGAGAATTAATGTAATTGTACTTGTATATAAGAGAATTTTGAGTATATTGAAGAAGACTAACTATAGTACACTTACAATATCATGCTTGTATCTATTCATGTTGATAGAGGTAATCCAAAAGTCTAATCCAAAATGTTTGAGGTCAGTTACTCAGGGAAAAGATACATCTCTGGAAACATATTCATGATCTGTATTTCTTCCTGAAGGTGAATTTTGATCTACATATTGTATGGAGATTATGTCTACACATGTTCTATTTTATTCTATAGTTTCTGGGAGTTATGTTCAACATGCAAAAGGTTTGAAGTGACAGAAGGGTCATTGTGTTGGTTATTTAACATGTTGTTGTTTTGAAACTATTTGGCAATGACTTGAAGCATGTGACCTCCAAACATAGTGTGGGGAGGTAAAATAGGTCTAGGTTAAGGTTCCTAGGAAAGCACACAACACCATGTTCTTTTGGCAGCGATAAATTTGATTTAGGAGTGAATTGCTACATGTTTTGTATAAATTTGAATTTAGGTCCATCTTAGCTGACTTGGTTAATTGTGAATGGTGTTAAGGGTTCTTGGTCAACATGAATTAATGTTAATGTATGTAGTGTAGAAAAATGTACACCTTTTCACACTATGTTTTCATCCCCTTAATTAATTGGACGTGATTAAGCCTTTAATTGGCTCAATTATGTATTCACAAGCCTAATTAATTTCATTTTTTTGAAAGGGAAACCCACTTTTAATCAATGCATACACTTAATTACACATCTTGGAAAATGTGTGTCCTAGGTTTAGGGCCTAGGACCCATTTTCCCAAGGGAAAATGGGTCTCCCTTAAGTCTTGGATCCCATTTTTTAATATGTTTTTGGTGGCATTTTAATGATCTAAATTCAAATTGCAAAGATTGGCTTGTGGTGTTTAATTTTCAAGTAATCAAGGAAACACCTATAAATACAAGGTCTTTTTATCAATTCAAACCTAAGCATTACTAAGTGGCATGATTCAAATTTCACAAGAGAAAATATTATTGTCAAGAGCATTGAAGAGTAGATTTATTAATCATCTATAACAACATTCAAGATCCTATCATGATGTCAAGATTTATGTGTGTTCATGTATTTTTTTGAGCTAGCATTGTGATGTAGGTTTCAAGTTTCAACCAAGTGTTCAAGCATCAAGATCTATCAATCAATCAAGCCATTTCATGCAAGATCCAATCCTTAGAGTGATGTGTTAGACTTCAGTCCACTAAGGGAATCCATGAAAGGGTTTGGTGAGGTGTAACAAGCTTTTTCCATTCATCAATTCCTTCCTTTTATCATTATTCCATTATCAAGGTTTAATTACCAAACTAGGGTTTGACCAAGGCAAACCCTTATCCACCAAAAATAAAAATAAAATCTTCTCTCTCTGTGTTTGCAGATTTGCAAGTGAAGAAGGATTGAAATTGGATCAAAAGTGCAATTTTGCAAAGTTGTTAAAGTTGTCATCAAAGTTTTCAAGACACGAAAACTCACCTATAGGTTTTATTTCTAGATTTTTTACAGTCAAACTTGGGGGGAATTAGAAGCTTAGATCCGAGATTTGAGGACTACAAAAAGAATTTTCAAACCCCTATACAGAGACCCATTCGCCCCTAGACAAATATGTCCTTTAGTAGAGCTTGAAACCCACTTTTAGAGATAAGTACACACCATCCTAACATTCTCAAATCTGCTAGTTAATGGTTGTTTCTATCAATGTTATCATAATACTTTGTATTTCAAGTGTTAAATCTTATAGGTTTGATTGCTAAAGCACTTTTATTCTTCTCCCAATTTTTTTTTTCAGTCATTTTTATCATAAGGAAGTCAAGGAAACATAGTGTCCAAACCTAGGGTTGACTCACCTTGAGGGTTACAAGTCAATTATAATCATTTGTGGTACTATCCCTCTTCCTAATGAACATGGAAATGGTGGATTTGTGATTAGGTGGACACCCCCTTTTGCTTTTGGCATAGGTCCCTCATTTCACATCACATTTTTAGGTCTCCTATCCATCTTCCTCATTTTCATATGTTTCATTTTGGTGAACCTAAGCTTGTACATCCTAAATTTTGATTTGGAGACATTCAAAACCCTAGATCTAGGTTTGTATTAGTGTGTTTTACATTAGTGTTCTTTGCATTGCATTTAGGGTTTAATTTTGCATGTTTGCATCATTTAAATTCATAAAAAAATAAAAAAATTGCATTAATTTTGCATACATCTTGTATTTTGGTTGCATCAAGAGTGTCCTTCAGTCATTTAGATTCAAATTTTAGTTCAAAATTGCATCTCAAAAGTTGTCACTTTTTTCGCTATTTGTCACTAATTGCACTTGCATTAAGACACCTAAAACAAGAAAAAATTATCATAGAATTCAATCTACAACCTGAAATAGATAACTCAAACATCAAACCATAAACACAAACTTTAATTTTTCAACCCCTGTACAAAGACCCATTTTCCCTTGGGTGAACCTATCCTTGTATAGGTTCTTTTTCAAAATTTTGGGCATCATTTTGTATCTATTTGCTTCATTTCATTTTGATGTTAGATCTATATTTCATTTTTACAAAATAGGAAATTCTATACTATCTTGCATTAAGTTCAATTGGTAAAATTAAGTGCATTGTTTGAAATCAAAATTGGCGTTAAAAAGACATCATTTTCAAGTTTTTTCATAGCATAATCAGTAAATTATCATGTTCCAAATTTGAAAATTGAAAAATATTTTTACATACTTACATTGTGATTCCTAATTTTGGGTGTTAATTACATTTGCATAGTACCTTTTCTCCATTTTGGGTGCACTTTGGTTTGGTGAAACTTGTATGAGATTCACAACCTGGTGTCCTATTGCCAATACTTTAGTGAGATGTAGTTCGAGACTTATATCATCCCGCGCTAGTACATCCGTCATGGATCTTGAGTTTTCTAACTCTTACACTCATAGTGTTGACACTAGTCAACCCATTATGAACCATAGCTTTTATACCATATTTCCCATGACTACTTTACCAACAATCAATGTAATTGATGTTGACACAATGGTTGCTAATGTCCCTCAAGAGAAGCTAAAAAAATGGATGAAGAATTAGAAAAACTTAAAAAAATTGTGAGTGTTGAATACATTGTTGGTATTGTGGTTCTTGTCATAGATAACATGAGGAAATGCTTGATAATGAACAAGGAATATAAATTATGTGTAGCCTAGCTCATATCATTGACAATCATGTTCCTATAATGGCTAGTTGTGGTCAAACTTTGGGGTACACTCAAAGTCAAGGTGGAAATATAATTCCCCCCCTACAATTGTGGCCTCTATTCCTACATACACTCATCCAACTATTACTACAATAAGGCAACCCACTAGCAATGTCAATACAAATTTAGGTATTTCCACTGGGAATCCTTTTAGCTTTGTGAATTCAAATCTCATATCTCCTAATCCATCACCTCTCACAAACTTGCAATTCACTTGTCCTCCCAACACATACACACCTCCACCTTATTCACCTCCATCTCAAAACACAACCAATGATTTTGTCCTTAACCAAATTTTGTAAAATGTTTCATCCCTCCAACAACAAATTTCCACATTGTACCAAAATCAAAATGGCCAACCTTCACAATATGTCAAAAGAAACCCATTATCCTTGGATATATTGAGAGCACAAATGACACAAGGTATAGAGATTTCTATATTTGAGAAATATGGTGATAAAGGAGATCCTAGTAATCATGTCTCAGCATACATAGCCTTATGTAGTGATTTCATCTTCGAAGACAAGCTCTTGGCTAAACTTTTCCCTAGATCTTTGAAAGATACAACCTTGGAATGGTTTTTCTCTTTACTGAATAACTCAATCAGTTCATTCAATGAGCTTGTTGATGCCTCCCTCAACCATTTCCAAGTGCACATTGGTCCCAAGTTGACCTTAGCTGATTTAATGAAGTGTAAACAAAAGGATGATGAAAAGATCACTAATTTTATAGCACGATCTACCAATTGCTTTACTCACAAATCAGCATTAAGATTCTTGATGCAGATCTTCAAAGAATATTCATTGAAAATTTGCAAAATAAAATTCAAGACAAGCTTGGGATGATGAAATTTCCCTCCTTTGAAAATTTGTGCACGACCCTCTGTGACTATCAAAATTCAGTTAGTCATTGTGAAGCAAAAACTCCCTCTAATTTCCCTAAGAAATATGAGTCCATGTCCCATAACAATTTCCAACCATTCAAGAAACAAAATAAAAGCTTTTTACAAATAATCCTACCTCAAACAAGTCAACATGTTGAGTCTCAAGTGGCTGCCATAAAAACAACTCCATATCAATTCACATAACACAATAGACAATTTACCCCATTACTCGATACCCTCCATTCCATCATGTTGCAAATTTTGGTTAAGAACCTAATTACCTTACCTCCCATTAGAACCATTAATCCTACAAATCCTTTACCTCTGAACTATAATGCCAATACCTTTTTCTATTATCATTGACAAAAATGGACATGATACAAAACATTGTGTCTTAAACACATTGTGCAAGACCTCATTGATTCTAACCACATCCAAATTGGTGGTGTTAATGATCAAGGAAATATGTTTGTTTCTCCACCAACCAAAATTTTCAAATTTTTACTAATCCCATGCCAAATCATAACATCTCTTTTGTGAAAGCTAGTGACACCAAGAATGATGTGATGAATGTTGAGATGACTGATGATAACATGAGTGATAATGAGGATGATTCTATAGATACTATGGTTAAACTCATTAATGTTGAACCTTGTGTTAGAACTGTAAAGTTCTGATAATTTTACATATTGTTCATACTCATAAATTTCAAAATAAGTCCTACCATGAGCACATTTTCCCTATATTTGGCCATGTAGTCCCATAAAATCCATCAAGCCTTGAGTATTTCACATCTATCTTCCTATCGGCATGAGTTGATGAGGGTCTCCCCGATCCATACTATATTTTTGCTAATATATATCTGTTGTTGGTCTATCAGCAAGACTTCTTTGGTGTCACAACAATCATAATTCATCTATAGGCACCTATCGGCAGGACATACGCATTGTTTCAGCGACACAGAAGATTCATATCGGTAGGAGGGTCTTCGTTGGGGTGAGTCACAGTGAAGTTATATTGTCTCACCGACCGGCGTCGGAGTATTCACTTCAGTTGAAAAAATTGTCTTCGGTATGTGGTCTTGCTGATCGTGTTTTGTCTCACTGACCAACGTATCGAATGACTTATCGGCCAAACTAAGCGGTCATTGGAGTGAGGTCTCAGCGAATTCATGGTGTCTTGCTGACCGGTGATAAAGATATGCATATCGGTAAAACTAATATGCATCAGAGTAAAGTCTCAGCGAGTACCTCTGGTCTTGCCGACATGCGTAGGGGTTCTATCAAGGATTATCGAGGTAATGTTATATAGTGTTGCCGACCTATTTTGTCACACCGAAGTGTTCCATTGGTGAGAAAATGATCATGTCCTAGCGACGAGAATGTATCATGGAGACTTTCGGTAAAACAAATTATAGTTTATGGAACCTCCCCCGACTCTGAAGGGTCACGACGAAGCGAATGAGACGAAGGGATATTGCTCAGTGAGAAATAATGTAGTTAATGGGACATCTCCCCAACATTGAAATGTCACAGTGAATCACATGGGATGAATGAAGATTCGTCGGTGAGACTCCTGGTGTTGATGAGATGGCATAACCTCATAGCGATGAACAGATGGATGACTGTTGGTGTAACTTTGAGGATTGGTATGACTACAAAATGTCTCAGTGACTGTTCTGTGAGTATTAAAAGGCCTGAATATAGTTGATCACCGACATTGGAATGTGAAGCAATGTGTCCTTTTAGATGCTGGTGTATAAATATCCATTTTTGATTGTAAATGAGGACATTATGAATTATATTAGATTAGACACAGTAGGTAGGTTAGAGATGGATATAGTAGAATAAAATTCTTAGATCAGAGACTATGTTGCATGATTTCAAATGGAGATTTCAATGAAAATTAGTTGATGTGGCTGTTCATTTATGGTGTCAATTGTCTATTGTGCTTATTGAAAGTATTACCAAAGTTGTCTCCAGGGTTGGTATTTTCTAGTTATTTAAATTGGTATAACAAGTTTATATTCAGTTTATCAGTGCACATTTGTTGTATCTGTGTGGTTAATTAACTAGTTCTTTAAAGGAGGGATTAAATCCTTTTGATTAATCATAGTAATAAGGGAAATTCATCTGGATCATTAAGAAGAGCTTAGTAATCACAGTCTTGCATGTTTATACAAGTTATAAACAAAACATATGCCAAACAATTTGAGTGTTCTCCAGAAATAAGTTGCCCATTTCTATTTCATTTGACTCTGCATACCCAATAAGGCACTAGTCTCTGCATTTCACCATTTAGATTCATTCATTTTCTTTACATCTGTTAACTGAGCATATTAGGATTTAGTTTTGGAATATTTATATACAATCTATACCAAATTTGATTTCATTTGTCCACTCCCATTTTCCATTGTGGGAAAACATTTCAAGAGAGATAAGCACGTTAAGTCTGCTTCATTCATTTAGGTACACTCGCCTAGGTCTAGCAGCACCTAAAGAGTAGAAAGCTTAAACCATTTGGCTTTGTCTGTTACCCTAAAACATACCAAGAGATTGGCAACCTCTTGAGGTATTCTTACCTACGTTTTTGAGAGCTAACAAATTGGCGACTCTGCTGGGGACAAATCAATCAGAATCAAGGCCTTAATCATAGAGTCAGAAATCCTTGTACAGACTCCGCTGGGAATACTAATAAACAAATTTTTTCTCACTTTTGAGAAAGTGAGTGGCGACTCTGATAAAAACATTGCAACATGAATGGAAGAAGATCTCAATACAGGGGAGGTCATACTGGAGCTCCTGCTGGAAGCAGTAAGTGGACTCACAAGGATGACAAGGTTGATAAGGGAAAAAGGATAAGTGAGGACATGTGCATAACAAACAAAGACAAAGCATCAAGGGCACATTGTGAAACATATGATCACTATGATACATGGAGAGATAA
The DNA here is from genome assembly GCA_007258455.2 of Sequoia sempervirens. Classification (NCBI taxonomy): domain Eukaryota; kingdom Viridiplantae; phylum Streptophyta; class Pinopsida; order Cupressales; family Cupressaceae; genus Sequoia; species Sequoia sempervirens. The sequence continues at coordinate 992,281,713 of VDFB02271358.1, read as the reverse complement.
TTCGAGTGTAGAACTTTGTACTCTAGAGGAACAAAGAAATCCATTTCCATTTTATAATCCTCAAGAACAACCAGAGTTTGATGCTAAACTCGAAGCAAAAGGACTTAGATATCAACTGGAATGTGAACAAAGAGAGGAGGGTAATCAAAATGAATTCAGTGAGAATGTGATTCCTCAAGAAGATTATGAATCTTTACCTTATGAAGAAGTAAAGGCATGGTTTGAGTCTTAGAAAAAAGAGAGAGAGGAATAGGAGAAAGCCCAGATGATGCACTGAGAGATTTCAAATTGCAGAAAGTGAAAATAGAGGTTGCCCAAAGTATGTACCACCTCATAAATAGGTAATCATGCAGGGCCTTCTGATCCTTCAAAGTCTCCTCACCATCAAATAGGGAATCAATACAGACAGCCAAATCATCCACCTCATATTCGCACACAACATACATACACACAGCCACCTCATGGTCAACATTATGTGCCACATCATAATACACAATACAATAATCCAATGTACCAATATCCACCAAACCCTCCCCCTCATCATTATACAACAATGATCAAACAGTTTGATTTAGCAGGGTTTCATTTATACCCTTACCCTATGGATGGTAGTTGGAGGAGTCTGGTGCCTAAATTTACAAGGAGTAGTGCAATTTCTGCTGAAGACCATTTAAGGAGTTTCAATGCCTTCATTCAAGATTTGGATGTACCTTATGAAAATTTACATATGAGGTTGTTCATGATGTCGCTTACTGAAGAAGCCAGAGATTGGTTCAACAGCCTAACCACTGCCTTTATTGATTCTCTCCAAATATTTTAGGACCGATTCCTCGAGCAATATGGGAATCAAAGTGCACTTGATGCTGCTCTTCATGAATTGATGCGAATTCAGAAAAATCAGAATGACTCAATTTATGATTTCAATCGAAGATTCAATAAACTTCAGAATAAAATACCTCCTGGATCAAAATTTCCAGACTCTGTGGCATTGAGTGTTTATTTGAATGTGTTCAATCCTAAAACAGGGTATGAATTGAGAAATAGGTTCCCAAGAGACTTGGCTGAAGCACAGAAGACAACATTAATAATTGAAAATAATAGGAGGGCTGCTGGGATAATTGATAAAAGAGACAATCATAGGGCTCCCCAACAAACCAATAATTATCAATACAAACAGGAGAACACATATAGAAACGAAAGGCCTAGGTTACATGACATGCCCTATAACACAAACTGGAAAGATGGGAAACCTATAACAGAAAGGCCTAGAAACAAAGAGACTCTTGATCCATTAAGGAAGAAGGGAACCTATATGGTAAATAACAATTATTTTTGTGAAGTTTGTAATAAGCCACATTCCCTGGATTATTGTGTTGTAGCCCAAAGAATGCAAGAGGAAGGAATGTTGATGGGAAACAGTGGAGAAGATCATACAATGTATTTGACTTCAAATACTTGTCACCATGTGGAGGAAAGGTACTCATCTTTAGAGGATGAAGGTTATGAGTATGATGTTTCAAATCAGAAATACAATGTCCATATGGCTGAACAGTAAATCCTTTTTTATTTTAAAGAAGATTATACAGAGCAACATTCTGATGAGATGCCTACTCAGGGTAGTATGAGGAAGCTTACTGAAGAAGAGATAGAGAAATTAACTGTTGCTGCAGTTGAAGAAGCAAAGAGTAAGTACTGGTTGAGAAACAAGACAGTAAATGAGAAGGAAGGTGTCCCCAGGGGAATCTTTATGAAGGATCAAAAGGTGACACAAGGAGCTTTGAAGAAAGAAGAAAACAAACAAAATGATAAAAGAAAACAAAAGCCTGTCCAAGAGAAGGAAGTAAAGGAATTGCACAAAGAAATGCAAAAGATTGATCAACAAGGCAAAAGAGAAAAGGAAGAGAACAAAGGAGAAACATCAGAACAAAAGAAAATGATTAGGGCTGAGGGTTCTTCTTTTGACTTCACTCAGGCTTTATCTCAGGTGAAAATGTCTGTTCCACTACTTGAGATGATGAAAATTAAGGAATATAGGGACAATGTTGTTCAATTGATAACAAAATTTGAAAATAAAGTGGCTACTAAAGTAGTTAGTAGGAAAGAGAAAGTAAAAATCCCAGACGTCTGCTTGAGTGATGTATTAACAACTCCCCCACAAGTTGATCCTTTTTTCACTACATTACTCATAAATAACAAATTGTTGAGGAATTGCATGGTAGACTCTGGCGCTGCCATAAATATTATGCCAGTAGGAGTTATGAAACAGCTTGGTATGTGGGTGGATACTACTAGAGGGAGGTGCTATGCAATGGATAATAGACCTATTCCTGTGGTAGGTATTATGAGAGATGTTGAAGTCAAACTGGCTGCTTATCCACATGTGGCTTGTAATATAGATATAACAGTAATTGATACTCCTTAGTTTGAGATGCTTTTATCAAGACAGTGGACAACAGTAGTTGGGGGAAATGTCCAGTTTGATTTGTCTTATGCAACTATTCCAGTAAATGGTCAGGAAGTTAAGTTGTATAGGGAGCCAAGGATGAACCAAGTTGTTGACTGTGTACCTCAAGATCAAATCAATTGCTTTTGTGATGTAAATTTCAAGATAGAACCAGCCCAGCCAGAGTTGGTCAATATTGATCCAGTTGAAAGCCATGAAGACGCATTTGATGAAGAAGAGGTTTGTACATCTGAAAGTGGTTTCCAAAACTTTTCAAACCCATTGTATGATGAAGAGTTAAAAGAGGATCAGATGATATTTTGCAAAGGTGTGCCCAAGAATGAATTTCAGGTATTTTCAAATCCACTTTATAGTAAAGAGGAGATATTTTTCAGACAAACAAAATGATGGAATAAATGACTATGCTGGTAATGTTTCTAATTTTTAATTCTCTGAGGATCTTGGACCTCTTTTTGATGATGATAAAAGTGAAGAATACAATTGTAGTGATGTAAATGAAGAAACATGTGCACTCAGTAGTGAGCAAATTTAAGATTTGCTAACTCTTGAATACCAGAGATATGTACACAAGGGTGATTCTGAAGTTATGTGTCCAACTTACATTTGTTTTGACAGTGAAAGTCCTTTGTGTAATGATTCATATGACTCCCAGTACATTTCCTGAAATGATGGAGAAACCTTTGAAGTTGATCAAGAATCTTTGTCCATTCAGGAAGAGGTGTGTGATTTTAAAATTTCTAACTCGCGTGGGGAAGATATTTATTTGCATACTAAGGATGATAGAAGTCTAGTATTGATTATGCATGATATTGAAGATATGAGTCATAATCCAGTGTTGTTTCCAAATGGTGATATGGAGGAGGTGCAAAAGGTTTCAGATTTATTTGTCTCAAACAGTGTTGATATGACCAAATTTTTTGATTCTCAAGAGAAGCACTCTGATGGTGAAATTTTAGTACAACTGGGAGAGTGTTTCATAATACATAATAATGAAAAGGATAATGAGAAATGTTGCATTGAATATGCATGTACTTTGTATGTTGAAGGTAACAGAGATTTGTCCCATGATGATGGAGAATTTGAACTACAGAATGATGAAGGAAATTTGGGCCAAGCTGAGCACAATGATTCTCTAAAAAATTTCAATAATAGTGACAGGGAAGATTGCATGAATATATTCAAGAAGAATTTGATGAACTCAAAGCAAAGCTGGGTGTTTGATAGAGAAAAGTATGGGCCTTTCTTTTGGATGGACTTGAGCCATAATTTATGGTTTGAATTTTAGACCGTAATAGCTCAAAATAGATGAAGTTAAAGCACAGAGGATTAAGGGTTGCCAGTGCATGGACAACTCTTAATAATCCTCTTCAAAATTCTTTTCCATGCATAGTAGTTTAGGGTTTTGTTCATCTCCATTTTGCATTCATTTTCTTTTCCATTTTGCTCATTGATTCGTCATCTTGTGTTTGGTCTGCTCACCCAAAGATCTGGATTCTTGCAATGATTTTACATCCATTCATCCCCAGACGGAGCCACTATTAGAACAATAAAATTTTGATAATTTTACATATTGTTCATACTCATAAATTTCCAAATAACTCCTACCATGAGCACATTTTCCCTATATTTGGCCATGTAGTCCCATAAAATCCATCAAGCCTTGAGTATTTCACATCTATCTTCCTATTGGCATGAGTTGATGAGGGTCTCCCCGATCCATACTGTATTTTTGTTAATATATATCTACTGTTGGTCTATTGGAAATACTTTTTTGGTGTCACAACAATTAGAATTCATCTATAGGCACCTATCGGTAGGACATACGCATTGTTTCGGTGACACAGAAGATTCATATCGGTAGGAGGGTCTTCGCCGGGGTGAGTCACAGTGAAGTTATATTGTCACCGACCGGTGCAGGAGTATTCACTTTGGTTAAACAAATTGTCTTCAGTATGTGGTCTTGCCGATTGCGTTTTGTCTTACCGACCAACATATTGAATGACTTATCGGCCATACTAATCGGTCATCAGAGTGAGGTCTCAGCGAATTCGTGGTGTCTTGCCGACCGACGATAAAGATATGCATATCGGTAAAACTAATATGCATCAGAGTAAAGTCTCGGCGAGTACCTTTGGTCTCGCCAACATGCACAGAGGTTCTATCAAGGATTATTAGGTTAATGTTATACAGTCTTGCCAACCCATTTTGTCACACCGAAGTGTTCCATCGATGAGAAAATGATCATGTCCTAGCAACAAGAATGTATCATGGAGACTTTCGGTAAAACAAAGTATAGTCTGTGGAACCTCCCCCCGACTCTGAATGGTCACGACGAAGTGAATGAGACGAAGGGATATTGCTCAGCGAGACATAATGTAGTCTGTGGGACATCTCCTTGACATCGAAATGTCACAACGAATCACATGGGATGAATGAACATTCATTGGTGAGACTCTTGGTGTCGATGAGATGGAATAACCTCATAGCAATGAACAAATGGATGACTGTTGGTGTAACTTTGAGGATCGGTATGACTACAGAATGTCTCAGTGACTGTTCTGCGAGTATTAAAAGGCTTGAATATAGTTGATCACCAACATTGGAATGCGAAGCAATGTGTCCTTTCAGATGCTGGTGTATAAATATCCATTTTTGATTGTAAATGAGGACATTATGAATTAGATTAGATTAGACACAGTAGGTAGGTTAGAGATGGATATAGTAGAATAAAATTCTCATTTCAGAGACTATGTTGCATGATTTCAAATGGAGATTTCAATGAAAATTAATTGATGCGGCAGTTCATTTCTGGTGTCAATTGTCTATTGTGCTTATTGAAAGTATTACCAAAGTTGTCTCTAGGGTTGGTATTTTCTGGTTATTTAAATTGGTATAACAAATTTATATTCAGTTTGTTAGTGCACATTTGTTGTATCTGTGTGGTTAATTAACTAGTTCTTTCAAGGAGGGATTAAATCCTTTTGATTAATCACAGTAATCAGGGAAATTCATCTGGATCATTAAGAAGAGCTTAGTAATCATAGTCTTGCATGTTTATACAAGTTATAAAAAAAACATATGCCAAACAATCTGAGTGTTCTCCATAAATAAGTTGCCCATTTCTATTTCATTTGACTCTGCATACCCAATAAGGCACTAGTCTCTGCATTTCACCATTTAGATTCATTCATTTTCTTTACATCTGTTAACTGAGCATATTAGGATTTAGTTTTGGAATATTTCTATAAAATCTATACCAAATTTGATTTCATTTGTCCACTCCCATTTGCCATTGTGGGCAAAACATTTCAAGAGAGATAATTAGGTTAAGTCTGCTTCATTCATTTAGGTGCACCCGCCTAGGTCTAGCAGCACCTAAAGAGTAGAAAGCTTAAACCATTTGGCTTTGTTTATTACCCTAAAACTTACCAAGAGATTGGTAGCCTCTTGAGGTATTCTTACCTATGTTTTTGAGAGATAACACCTCGTAAGGGCTAAACCAAGTTGTCTATGAACATTGCTTCTCACAAAATGGCATAATCATGTTGGAAAGAAGCAACACTGAGAGGGGGGGTGAATCAGTGTTGTGCAAAAATTCAATTTTATTATTCTAACTTAACCATTCAACAAAAGAAACATGCATCAACAAAAAATAATCACAACCCCATAACACCAGAATTTTTATGTGGAAACCCTGTTAGGAGAAAAACCATGGTGGATGGCCAATCCATAATATAATATGAGTATACCCAAAATGAAAAGTACAAAATGGGAATGCACTTGCATTCAGGCTCACTGCCTAGAGCTCACTGCTCAAAATGGATGGGCTCACTACCCTACAAAGATTTGGAATAGATCCAAAAGATTGAACTAATGAAATAGCATCTTTAATTCTTGATTACAGATATGATCAAGCTATGTAGATAATCTTCTATCCTTCTGACTGATTCAACAATTCTACTTTGCTTTGCAGAACTCGCACTGCAAAAATCTTAATGCACAAGTGAAACTGTGCATAATCGCCTAATCACTCTTCTTGATGATCGTAACTCACCACCACACTTCTTTTTCGCATACCAAATGATATATCGAATCTGTTATATATATCTGCATCTAGAAATAAAATCACTATAGGTCAGCCTTAATAAAACTTGGAAATATTATCAACTGTCGGCCCAAATCATGAACAATTTTGATGCCCACCCATACAAGTCAACTAGAATATAGCTAGGACCCATAATTAAATGTTTGAACATAAAAACAATTTAAATAATTTCACTTTACATATCAACAACTGGGCACATTCATTGAGTTGGCTACAATGATCAAATAGACAGAAAACATCCTACCGGACCTCCAAGCTCGTACACCTAATGCAACACCATAAAATTCAGCAATAAGATAATGTACATGCTCAAAAAGCAATACCAGGGATCCACAACTCAAAATGACGATCCAGTGATGTAGACAGATTAATTGACTAACTGGATACCCTGTTCTTCAAGTATTTTTCCGGTAACACATGGTATTTCACTTTATCTACTGGTATGATTAGATACTGATCTACGGACCATGGAAATGACTTCAATTGCCATCAATGACAACAATATAATCCATATGCCAACAATCTCCCCCTTTGGCCTTGATGGTAACACTTAGTGAAAAATGACTAAGTGTTAAAACTGGTAAGTAGACTGCCAAAATTCAAAATACTACTCCCCCTAAGAATGTCAAGGCATTTTTCACTGCACTCTCTCCCCCTTTGACATCAATGACAAAATTAGGGAATCCAAAATTGCAAAGTTGTACAAACATAACCTGAGACTTACAAAAATATTAAGACGTCTGCAAAGTCATTCTTCAGTCCACTTAAGTTTGAGTCCCAAACACTTCTCAAACTCTCCAAAATGGTTATATGACCACAAAGAAGATATGACAAAGTTTGTGCTGCTTTGAGATTTACCAGATCTGGAGCAGCCACAACATCTTTAGCCTCTTTCAAAGCATTCACCATTATCTCAATATTTGTACTTATTCATCCCTCAAGTTCACATACTCCCAATAATCCTTTCATTTTCAAGTTTCAGACTCTTTATTTGGTTGAACAAGGACATTACCTGGATTTCTTGTTTACAAACACTATGGGCTAATGGGTCAAAAGTATTGGAAATAGTGACCAACTGCTATTCAATGTCTTTCACCTTCTTCTCATTTGCTTTAATAAATTTTGACAAGACCAAGCAAGACTTGTACACTTTTCCTCCTTCAAACATAGTACCTTGAATATTCTTCATGCAAGTGCCTAATAGATCTTTGTCTTTGGAAATCAATTCATTTAGGCTACCAACTCTCTTCTCCTTGAAGTCCTTTTTCACTTTAACCAAAGCTGATTTCTCAAAAGATTCAAAATGAGAATGTACATAATTTATTAGCTTCTTTAAATCAGTGGAGGAGGAACCTGATGGGTCCATAACATAAGTTGGCATTAATTTCTATAAAACTCCAGATGCAAGATTTAGTAGTTCACTGCCCTCTATGTGAGATTTCAGTATCCTCTCATTAGCTTTGGCTTGAGAAATTTTAGCGACCTTCATCATCTGAATTGGAGATAGAGTGGATAGGTTAATTGAGCTTTCATCTAACTCAGGATCTGACTCTTCCTATTGCTCCAATAGATATCTCTTCACTTCCTCTATTATGATTTCTTGATCCTTTTCTTTTTCAACCTTGGATTCTGATTCAGGATTGACTTTAGGCATTTCAACTTCTTCAATATGCACTTCCTTTTCCTTAGCTAACACCTCAATAGGGACCTTAGTTACCATAGGTGTCTCTATATTTTGTTTAATAGGAGAAGTCAGAATATCCTCAAATTTTGGAGGATCAAATACATTCATGTTCTCCTCATTCACATTCTCTTCTTTATCTACATTTACTTCCACATTCACTTCATTTTCTTGAACATTTTCAGTATTGATTTCCTCAATATTAATCTTATCCCTTGTCAAAAACTCTTCCAAAATTTCCTTAGTTTCACTGACAACAGCATCAGTTTCACCAATCATGAGTTTATTTACTCTTGTCTTGCTCTTAAATTCCTTTTTAGCTTTTTCAAGGAGTAAATCCATCTCTTCAATTGTCATTTCTGGGCACAAATCGACAAGAACTCTCTTCCTCATATTTTATTCTTCTAATTTTGGCACTCAACCTCATAGATTCCAAAGCATTATACAAACTTGTAGTCAAACCAAACATGATTTCAACAAGAGCTTTATTAAAAACATTCATATGCTTTATTGTAGCTTCTTCAAGAGTTCTCTTACCGGATTCATCAAAGGTCTCATACCAATCACAGAGTGGCTTGATATTTCCATCTTTCACCATTGCATTCTCAACTTCCTCAACAGTCATATTGGGCTTGTCAACTTTGGCCTTTTTCTTTGCTTCTTCTCCTTTTCTGAATGATTTTCTCTTGTTCAATTTGACAGCCCGAGTACCAGTAGCCTTTATCTCTCTTACTACTTTTGAGTCAGTTTCTTCCTCTTCATCTGTAGACATAGCTTTGTAAGATCTTGAGTTTTTATTCTTCTTCCTTTTTCTGGAAGCCTCAACTTGATTTGACTGAGCTACAGGGGAACTCCTAGTAGATCTAGTGTGAGCAAGAGATGTTCCCGAACCAGTTGATTCTTCCTTTTCTTTCTTTTGAGTTGCTTCAACTTCATCTCTTTGCCTTCTCACTTCTTTCAGTTGCTGCACAGGAATGCCCATACTTTCTGCAAGAGCTTCTGTCTCTTTTCTTACCCTTCTGACTATCACGAGCTTTTTCAATTCTAAATGAACCTATAAGATTTTCTCTACATAGGTTCCAAACCTTTCTTCTCCTTGATCCAACAGTGAATTCAACAAGTGTTTTGCATACATCTTCAGAATGTTCCCATCTACTTCATAACCCATAGGCATGATCCAAATTGTTCTAGGATCAACAACTTCCATATGGCACTGGTCAATGTCTACCATGAAGCAAATCATGTCTTTGTACTATTCCACTATTGTGGCAAGAATTCTCTCTCTGGCGTGCATTAAATTTTGAAAGCTTTTAAAGTAACCCCACATGATTGTATTGCAGGTTTGTCGATCACCCAGTCCAAACAATATATTCCTTATCTGGATAACTACCGGTTCATCATTATGTCATTGAACTTTACCAAATCTTGAAACCTCACCCGAGAAGTAGAAAAATAAACATATCAACAGGTTACTATATTTGAATATGTTCTTCATATCCTTCTTGATTTTTCCCAAATTTTCCAATAACTGGCTTCTAAGTAGTTCACACAAATCATAGTCTGCATTCTGTTTGACCATCTCATATGCTCCATAGATAGTTGTGTTAGATACTAAATTCTCCTAACTTGAATGATTAATCTTATAGCCGATAACCATTGATGCAAATTTTACATCCACTACGGAAATATCATCTATCATCATTGCTCTTTTGTCCCATTGCGAGCCTGTCACATCAGTAACCTTATCATTCTTCCCAGACTTCAAAACTGGAAGTCTACCAGTGGAATTTAGACCTATAACTACATATATAGCTTCTTTTGTGATTTTGAATGACACATATAGCCACATGAATTCATCATGGACATGACTCAACACATATCGAACCCATTCATCTTCTTCAAATGTGGGAAATTTTTCAAATTGCACAATTTTTTCTTCTTCTAGGGTTTTAAATTCTGGTTTTAGAGTAAAATATTCTTGAATTATGTGATGAGAATACAAATCCAACAAATGAGAGGTTCCCAAATCTTCAATTTTGCATGCACATAAGCCCTAATATCCTCAATATGCAAGACTCCATACGACATCGATGAAAATGCAGGGCTCTGTATCTACAGACTTATACAGATACCATTTAAATTTTGGACATGGCCTATCCTTAAATTTGACTATAAGAGGAGTAGACATGATTGCAATCACACAAATTTATAGGTTTTTCAATAAATACCTTTTGGGGATGAAACAAAATTTGATTGTGGATTCTCCTTTATGCTTGAATCTTTCCAAAAATTTGCAATGATCACGTCAGAGCTCTCCAAACCGCTTTTCTCCAAATGCAATATGACAAATGAGGGTTGAAGCCGTTATTTTAATTCCCACATACCAAAATCCTTTAGTTTGCAATAAATGCCCTTGCCCTAACTCATCTGGTTTCCTTCCTTTCAGGCATCGAGATAGATGACTCTTATGTGGATCTCCAATATTCTTCACTAATGCTTCTAACTGGTTGAACAACATCTGAAAAGCATCAACTCTTCGACTAGACACATCCAGATTCTAGTATCATTCACTTGCAAGAGGGGGTTTAAGAGTTTTTCTTGATAGCTCCCCCTATGCCAGAGACCTAAATTTAATTCCCTAAGGAATTACTAGAAGTTGCTTCTGGTGTTGGAGAATTTCCTTCTATAGAGGGATTTTTCTTCACCCATTTCTTCTACATTTGCTTTTTGATTGCATCAATAGTGACTTTTCCTTTCCCTTTAACATCCTGTTGCATGCTTTGTTTTACCAAACCTCTTCTGTTCCAACATAATCTAGCAATGTGGCCAAATTTTTTGCAGTTGTAGCAAACAACATTTCTCTATTCAGACCAACTGTTCCACTGAATTTTTCTTGATCTACATTGGTTAGCAATATGTCCAAATCTATTGCATGCATAACATCTAACATCTCTATGAAAGTTATTCATCACAATTCTGCATTCACTTGACTTATGACCATACTTATAGCAATTAAAATGCTGACTTGAGAATGATGGTCTACCTATATTCATTCTACTTCTACATTGAGAAACCATATGACCAAATTTGTTGCAAACATAACAATAGCCATTAAATCTTTGAGCATTTGGTTGCCTTACTTGATTTCTTCTGGCTCCTTTCATTTGATTTCCTTATCTAAATCTTCCTTTTCCAGAATTCCTTTGTCTAGAGTTCCTTTGTCCAAATCCAGAACTTTCTCCTTCATATCCAAGACCTTGTCTATCACCATCAGTCCTCTGTCCTTTGATTAGTTCATCAAGTTTGGCAAAAATTTCTTTTAATTTCTCCTTATACTCATTTGCAGTAGTAAGTTCATCTCTGAGATCATCAAGCTGCTTTTCAAGCACTTCTTCATTGTTCTTGGATTGCTCCAATTCATTATCTAGTCAGCTACATTGTTTAGATTTTTCTTTCAAAGACTATGCAAGATTTTCTTCATTCTTCTTTATGTCCTCAGTCTCCTTGGTCATTCTCATCATGATAGATTCAATTTCACGCTTCAAGGAAACATTCTCTTTGGAAAACTTTTCACATTCTTTTGTTTTCTCTTTTAGAGCCAGACTGAGTTGTTCATCTTCCATGCTTTTTTTCTTCTGTTTGAGCTAACCACATAATTCCTTTCTTTTCTCCCTTGATTCATTGATTTTGTCTTTTAGTGACTGAATGAACTTTTTTGTATTCTCAATATTTTCTTGCAGTTCCTGGTTCTCATATTTTGATTGGTCTAGATCATCAAGGGCCACCATAAGTTGTTGTTGAAGACTGCTTGTATCCATTGAAAAACACCTTCCAAGATCTCCCCAAGCTGTACGACTTCTTCTGATGAACTAGCTCTAATACCAATTGTTGGAAACAAGCAACACTGAGAGGGGGGGTGAATCAGTGTTGTGCAAAAATTCAATTTTATTATTCTAACTTACTTAACCATTCAACAAAAGAAACATGCATCAATAAAAAATAATCACAACCCCAAAGCACCATAATTTTTAAGTGGAAACCTTGTTAGGGGAAAAACCACGGTGGATGGCCAATCCACAATAAAATATGAGTATACCCAAAATGAAAAGTACAAAATGGGAATGCACTTGCATTCAGGCTCACTTCCTAGAGCTCATTGTCAAAATGGATAGGCTCATTTCCCTACAAAGATTTGGAATAGATCCAAAAGAGTGAACTGATGAAATAACATCTTCAATGCCTGATTACAATTCTGATCAAGCTTTGTAGATAATCTTTTATCCTTCTGACTAATTCAACAATTTTGCTCTGCTCTGCACAACTCACACTGCAAAAATCTTAATGCACAAGTGAAACTGTGCATAATCGCCTAATCACTCTTCCTAATGATCGCAACTTACCACCACACTTCTTTTTCGCATACCAAATGATATATCATATCTCTTATATATATCCACATCTAGAAATAAAATCACTATAGGTTGGGCTTAATAATGTTGGACACTAGGAACACTGAGAGGGGGGGTTAATCAATGTTCCACAATATTCAAATTAAATCTTCAACTATCAACAACAATATTAAACTTTAATAGCATCCACAACATATACACAAAAGGAAACATGCAACCACATTAAAAAGATAATGTGAACACCATAACACCAAGATTTTTACATGGAAACCTTGTTAGGGGAAAAACCATGGTGGAGATTAATCCACAAAGTATACTCTATTAAAAGTATGATCAAAAGGGAATGCACTTACATTCAGGCACACTCCCTAGAGCTCACTACTCGAAATAGGGAAGGCTCACTACCTTACAAAATATTTGAGAATACAACAAAAGTTGAACTGAGAATATAGCATCTACAAATGCTTGGATTTAGTTCCAATGAAGCATATGAAATAGAATTTGGACCTTCTATCCAGTTCGCACTTCTGCTCTGCTCTACTCTCCTCTCCAACAAAAATCCTTCTGTTGCACAAACAAAATTCACTCAACGGATCTTTTGATATTAGCTCATATAGTTGTTCTGCACTTTTTGCACACACACACACCTCACCACTTCATACATTTCCATACAAAATAAATTACCAATCTCATTTTTATATTCACTAACAAGGATTTCATTTCTATATGTCAACTTTTAAATAAAATATAATATTCTTCCACATGTCGGCTCAAATCACCAATTAGAATTAATGCGTACCCACACAAGTCGGCTAGACTATAGTAGAGACCCAAATCAAAATTCTCAACACAAGAAATAGTTGAAACAACTGCTCCTTATACATCCATGACATGCTATATACACTAGGTTGGCCATAATGAGAAAATAAACAATAATTCATTCTACCAAATCTCCAAAATCATACACCGATCAATGCAACATTGTAAAACTTACCAATTAGGTAACATACATGCTTGAAAAGCTTCCTTGGGGATCCACACAACAAAATAATGATCCGGTGAAGTATTTAGACCAACTTACCTACCAGATACTATGTTCTTTCTGCTTTATGCTGGTAAAATACTGTCTTCTACTTTCCTGATGGTATGAGCTACTTTTGAACTGCAGACCATACTAAAGACTCTAGTTGTACTAAAGACTCCAGTTGCCATCAATGACACCGCTAGCAACCAAAAAAAATCTCCCAAAGCCATATGCCAACAATCTCCCCCTTTCGTATTGATGGCAATACTTAGTGAAAAATGACTAAGTGTCAGAACCAAAACTCAAAGCTTCAAAACACAACAAAACACTGCTCCCCCTTTGGATGTCAAGGCATTTTTCATTGCATTCTCTCCCCCTTTGACATAAATGATAAAAACTTCCACTACTTTTCTCTCCCCATTAGTATTTTTACTGCACTCTCTCTCACTACATTCTCTCCCCCAATTGATAAAAAAAGTTGCAACTGCTGCTAAATTCAAAAAATTATTTTATACCTATCTTTCATCTCCAGAAGAAATTTCTGCCAAGATTCCACGGCAATCCCAATAGCTATTATCAGACTATTATTTTCTGATGTTCTATTGATGACCTAGACAAGGGATTCAGGAATGGTAATGGCTTCTTCCAACTTTTCTCCTTTCTTCAGAACTTCAACAATTTGCTCTAATCTGCATTCAATCTATTTCTTCACTTTCCAGAAGGTATCCATAAGAGTGTTTCTAGCAAAGTGAACCTTTGCATGCTCAGCCTGCAACTCATGAACCTTCTTCTTAACTTCTCCATCCTTGTCTTGAAACATACTGTAATCTTGACCGATTCTAATCAACTCATTCTCAATTTCCTCCAACTTGTCCTTGTATTTACCAACCACATGAGCCCACCTAAGACAATAATTGTAGATCTTATTCACTGAGTTAATGCATTGTCTTAGTACATTCATTTTCTTTTTCAGTTTGGTGAGAGATAGCCTAAACCGCATCTTTAGATGTGAGATTATTTCCTTCTCTTTTCTGTCCTGAGGCATAGAGGCCATAGCCTCCCTGATACATTCAATCAATTCTTCTGGAAGTGCATTCTGAAAACTTTCCAATTCAATTTTATTTTCCACAAATTATCTTCCTAGAGTGTCCTCAATGAAGTCTTGTTCATATGATGGTCCATTTATCCATATGTCAGTTATCTTTTGCATTCCATCTTCTTCCTGAACAATCTGCAGTATCTTTGTTTTGAATAAAGCACCTTCTTCATCACTTTCTTCTGCTATTATCACATCCAGTTCAACTGGTTTTGGTTCATCTCTTGATGTATCATTGATTACATCCACAACTATCTGCTCTTTACCTTCTCCCTCAACTTTTTTTGACTTAGGTGTCAGAGGAGTGTCACCAGCCAACTGTCTTTCTCTTTTTTTCTTTTTCACCACCTTATTGGAGGATGATCCAACTTCAACTAATTTTACCAGGAGAGGAATATCACTTACACCAAACTTTCCTAACAACTTTCTAAACAAGTTTTCATAAACTTGTTCACCATTTTCAAAAGTGTTGAAATGTTCAAAAATTTGCTTACAAACTGGTATGTTTTCCTTCCATACCACATTATCATTCCGAGGTAAGCAATTCAAGAAATACATCATAATGCATATAACTAGGATACCAAACCTAAAAGAGTAATCTATATCCTTCGTCAATTGCACATTCTCCATCAATTGATTCTTTAGCAATCCACATAGATCAAAGTCTTCGTCTTCCATTATCATTTTGTGCGCAATGTAGATTGTGCTTGCAGAGGTTGCACCTTCCCTATTTCTGAAGAAAATATTGTACGAAATTCCATATGCAATATACTTTGTTAATGGATCTTTGATCGTTGAAATCATTAAAGCCCTCAAATCTCCTTTTACACCGGTTAGGGCTTTGACCTCAACATTCCAAATCGATTTCTTTTTTAGGACATCTCCAATTTTGCACAATCCTGTTAAATTTCTAATTACATCCTTAGAAATTTGATAGGGTTTATCCAGAGTAAGGATATCACCATCCAATTTGTTCAAGATAAACCAGACTACCTCCGTGTTGATGAAATAAGGGAATTCATTCTGGGGGTGATCCCACAATAGTGGTTTACAATTTTTGGCCAAACTGGACACTGAAATTATTTTTTCAAACTAAATCTTCACATTCGGGCACCTATAGCAGCTAAACAGTGAAGAATTTGAAGATGATGCAAACTAGAGTCTTGTCACATTTTGTCTGTAGATTCTAAAAATATTTTTTTCAAAATTTTTGGAATCAGATTCCACTTCTTTTTCCATCTCCCACGAAAACTAGTTTTTTTCAAAAAACAACATTTTTAAAAAGTGATGCACATCGTATAACGCATAAATTTTTTTCCATAAAGGATAAAATTCTAATTCTTTCGAATTTAGATTCATAACTCCGATATCTAGTGCTTCCACTTGGTTAGATAGTTTTTAGTTGAATATTTTTTCTTTAATCAAGTTTCAAATTCAAACCAATTACAATTTAGACATAGCGCAACCGTATAATGAATAACTTTGTTTGTATATATCAAAATTCAATTTTTTTTTTAATTGGATCAAGGACTTCAATATCTGGTGCACTCATATTTTTCAATTTTTTTTGATAATTTGCTATTTTTTCATATGTGCAGAACAAAGACCTTCATTTTCGATGAAAAACCTATGTTTAATAAAACTAAAAAAACAAATACATAATAAAACCAAAACATATTAAAATTATATTTGTTGGATAGCTCGTTCTAAGGACTATCTGATTCCAGTTGGGTTTGTGAATATTCCTTCATTTTCATCCTCAAACCAAGCTCCAAAGTGCCAAAATTCAAGTTTTTTTTTTTTTGTCTCAGGGGGGATGAGGAATAAAGGGGGTTCAAGCGAACCCCTAGGGGTTTATTCGAACTAGGGTTCATTCGAACCCTGGTTCATTCGAACCCTGGTTCATTCAAACCCCCCTTCTATAAGGGGTTTTGATGGCTTTTTTGGCGGGAAAGTATTAAGAGGGTTCAATTGATCCTAGGTTCTACTGAACCCCTAATTAGTTTGGTCGAACCAATAGGTTTGTACGAACCCATAAAATCAAGTTTTTTTCCATGCATTCATTTTTTGTGAGTTTTCATTCCTCACTTCAATTGTAAACCACTATTGTGGCTGCACCCCTGGATGTCCAAATTCTTATGTTTCAAACCTCCAAGCTTCTTTAATTTGTCAACAGACAACAAATTTCTTACATCCCTAACCTTTTGACTACTATATTCATCGAGAGTTACTATTCCCTTTATTTGCTTCATTTTCCATACCAAATAGGGTTCTACCGATCACCGAATAAGTATGAAATTGACAAGCAACTAAAATACCTAGAGATTTCACTAGTGATTTGACTTTCAATCCTTTGAATTTTTTGTTGAAAAAGCTCTCCAATTTTTCTCCTTCAATGCATGGTGACAAATGAGGGTTTCAAATTCCCTTTTATAACTTCACACACTTGACTTCCTACCATATTAAATGCTTTTCCCTAGAAGTTTTAGTTACTCTGCATTCTCAAACAATAAGAGTAGAATCCATTTGCAGACCTTCAAGATTTCATCTTTCTGAACAAGTGATCACCAATACATTTGAAGATGAATAATACACCTACTAACAACTTCCTACGATCTAGTACCAACTACACATAGGGGGAAAAAATATATTCATGAAAACTCCCCCTAGCCCAATGGCCTAAAATTAATTGCCGGATGAATTACCGAAGGGAGCTTCCAATACAACTTTATTACATTCATCAGATCCACTCTTCTTTACCCACATTTTCTTCATCTGATCTCTTATCTCTTCCATGGATGGTTTTTTTTTTTTTTCCTTTATCACCTCTCTGCGAGTTTCTTCCTTGATACACCAGACCTCTCCTATGCATGTTTCTATTCCTGCAGAATCTTGCAATGTTACCAAATTTGTTACAATTGTAGCACACCAGATTTTTCTGTTAGACCATCCTAATTTCCTCCCGATCTGCATTGATTAGCAGCATGTCCAAATCTTCTACAAGTGTAGCATTTAGCATTCCTTATGCTGACAAACATGATTTTGCATTCTAATGAATTATGACCAAACTTTTTGCAATTAAAACACTGACCAGAAAATGATGGACTGCCAGAATTTATCTTACTTCTACACTGAGAAGCCATATGTCCAAATTATTACAAACAAATCAATATCCATTAAATTTATGAGCATTGGGTTGCCTTACCGGGTATCTTCTGCCTTTGTTCTTATGAGTTTTCTTCTCAGGGTCCTTTTGTTTAGATCCAAAGCTCTCATCCTTCACATAGCCAAGGCCTCGATTATCATTCACATCCTTTTGTCCTTTAGTCATCTCATCAAGCTTAGCAAAATTGATCCTAAGCTTCTCCTTAAACTCATTTGCAGTGGCAAGCTCATCTCTGAGAATAACTATCTATCTCTCAAGCTCTTGCTCATTGTTTCTATATTGTTGTAGTTCAATCTCTAGCTGAATGAATCCACTATTAACTCTGCTGCATTCTTTAGACTTTTCTTTCAAGGACTAGGCCAGATTATCCTCCTTCCTTTTTCTCTCTTCAATCTCTTTGGTTAACTTCATCGCCACAAATTCCATTTCAAGCTTTAGAGCAGTATTGTCCTTAGCAACCTTTTCACATTCTTTTGTTATTTCTTTTAGGGTTTGATTTAGATGAACATCTTCTAGGCTTCTACTTTCTTTTTGCTTCAATTGTCCACATAGTTCCTTCCTCTTTTCCCTTGACTCATTTATTTTATCCTTTAGTGATTGAATGAATTTTTTGGCAGCCACAAGATTTGCTTTTAACTCCATGATCTTAGCTTTAGACTGATCAAGGTCATCAAGTTCCACCATAAGCTGTTGTTGAAGACCACCAACGTCCATTGTAATCCAAGACCCACCTCAAACTATTAAAATTCATAAGAGGAACCTACTTTGACACCAATTGTTGCACTCTAGGAACACTAAGAGGGGGGGTGAATTAGTGTTCCACAATATTCAAATTAAATCTTCAACTATCAATAGAAATATTAAACTTTAATAGCATCCACAACATATACACAGAAGGAAACATGCAACCACATTAAAGAGACAATGTGAACACCATAACACCAAGATTTTTATGTGGAAACCCTGTTAGGGGAAAAACCATGGTGGAGATTAATCCACAAAGTATACAATATTAAAAGTATGATCAAAAGGGAATGCACTTGCATTCAGGCACACTGCCTAGAGCTCACTGCTCAAAATAAGGAAGGATCACTGCCTTACAAAATATTTGAGAATACAACAAAATTTGAACTAAGAATATAGCATCTACAAATTCCTGGATTCAGTTCCAATGAAGCATATGAAGCAGATTTTGGACCTTCTATCCAATTCACACTTTTGCTCTGCTCTACTCTCCTACAAAAATCCTTCTACTGCACAAACAAAATTCACTCAACAAATCTTCTGATATTAGCTCATATAGTTTTTCTTCACTTTTCACACACAAACACTTTCTCACCACTTCATACATTTCCATACAAAATGAATTACCAATCTCATTTTTATATGTCAGCTTTTAAACAAAATATAATATTCTTTCACATGTCGGCTCAAATCACCAATTAGAATTAATGCGTACCCACACAAGTCGGCTAGACTAGATTAGGGACCGAAATCAAAATTCCCAACACAAAAAATAGTTGAAACAACTACTCCTTATACATTCGCGACACGCTATATACACTAGGCTGGCCATAATGAAAAAATAAACAATAATTCATTCTACCAAATCTCCAAACTTGTACACCGATCAATGCAACATTGTAAAAATTACCAATCAGGTAACATACATGCTTGAAAAGCTTCCCTGGGGATCCACACAACAAAATAATGATCCGGTGAAGTATTCAGACCAACTTACCAACCAGATACTCTGTTCTTTCTGCTTTCTACTGGTAGAATACTATCTTCTACTTTTCCTATCGGTATGAGCTACTTCTAAACTGTAGACCATACTAAAGACTCTAGTTGTACTAAAGACTCCAATTTCCATCAATGACAACACTAGCAACCAAAAACAATCTCCCAAAGCCATATGCCAACAAATAAAACTTGGAAATATTATCAACTGTCGACCCAAATCATGAAAAAATTTGATGCACACCCATACAAGTCGGATAGAATATAGCTGGGACCCATAATTAAATGTTTGAACATAAAAAAAATTTAAATAATTTCACTTTACACATCCACAATGCGCCACATTCACTGAGTCGGCTACAATGAGCAAATAGACAAAAACATCTTACCAGACCTCCAAGCTCGTACAACAACTAATGCAACACCACAAAATTTAGCAATAAGATAATGTACATGCTCAACAAAAAATACCCTAGATCCACAACTCAAAATGATGATCCAGTGAAGTAGACAGATTAACTGACTGACCGAATACCCTGTTCTTAAAGTATTCTGCCGATAACACATGATATTTCACTTTATCTACCAGTATGACTAGATATTGATCTGCGGACCATGTAAATGACTTTATTTGCCATCAGTGACAACACTAGAAGCCATATGCCAACAAATCAAACATACACCCGATGGTCCTCTTTACATTTATGAAAGAATCAATGACAAGCCTACCAAAGGGATACTAATTGATCTTGTGTATGTAGAGAATGTGATCACTGAGAAATTCTTATTTGTGCATGAACTTTATCAATATTCCTATGACAAACTGAAAGCATGGATCTAAACACATAATGGTTTTTCTTTCCCTATGATAGGTTCAATCACTCTTCCTTTAAAATTTGCACCAAAATAATTAAATGTCTCGTTCACCATCATCCCATCATCTGATCAATTATGTGTGAAGCTTGGTTATCCATGGCTACACTCCATGGATGCCATCATGTCAGTAGTGCATAAATGCTTAAAATTTTTATTTGGAAATGACATCTTTAATGTGCATCATAGTGGCTTTAATCTTGTGTCTTCCCATGGGAATTTCTCATTAGATTTCTTTTGGTGCGAACCCATGGAGCCTATTAAGCCTTGTGAGGGATTCTTTTTCAAATCTTTCCAAATTTTTTAAGGAAAAGCGCATAGCAAAATTATCCCTTAGAAACATGCCTCAACCCATGATTGAGTCTCCCATAATTGATGAAGCCATGATTGAACCAAAAGCCCTTCTAAGTAACCAAGACAACTCCATGACAAATCCTCCGCCTATTTCCTATAACTATACCATTCCTATTGTGCCTCCTAAGATCAAACAGGTTTATAAAGCCAAAGAAAAAGTGGTTGACCAACCTTCCATGGTTCCTTACGTTCCTACCTTACAAGAATAAAATAAACCAATGGTTGATAATCCCACTCCTACAAAATCACAACTTGAAAATCGTGCAAGAAGAAACTGAAATGTTAAAGAGTGTAGGCATATATGTCATTCTATTGCTCATTAGTTAGAAGAGAAGAACAAATAGACAACCAAGATCAAACACCAACTCAAGCAACACATGATGATTCTCCACCTTCGCCACAACAACAACATGAAACTTCAATGGACATCAAAATTAAGCCTCCTATTATGGTTAACTTGGATGATGATGATGAGATTGCTAAGATTGATGAGGAACTACATAATGAGCTAAATTTATTGTTTTCCTCTTCCATGAGCTTAGATGATAGGAACCATGATGATCCTCCTAAAAAGAGTGACTCACCACATGTTGAGCCTGGTGATGCTCCTAATATGACACTTGTCATTGTCCCTCTAGCTAGTTGTCCACCTTCTGCCTATGATGAACAAGATTGGGATGTGAATGACTTGTTATAGGTTGACTCACATGTGCCATACTAGTCTTTTCTTTGTCTTCTTTTCATGTTCTATGTGATTGCATGCACATAATGTGATCCCCCATATTGTGTTGCTTGGTGTGTATTTATATGTTTGTGAGCCTACTTTGGATGACCCTTGTCACTTAGTTGGTGCAAGGATACAAAGGAAGCAAATCTATTGTAAATTCTTCTATTTATATGTACATTCTTCTATATCTTGTCACAATTATCTTTTCATTTGTCTTGTGATATCCTTTTGGGGATGACAGCATTGAGACATTTAGGTCTCTTCCATGTTGATCCAAAATATTTTCTTTGTTTTTGCTCTCTATGTGTCATTCTTCCTTTGTGTTATTTGTTCCATGAGTTATTTGGGGAATGATGACAATTCATAGCTCTATTATATCATTGTAGCAAAGACATAAAACTGACCCATATTTGTGGATCCCTTATGTGTTATCTTAGGATTGCATTTGGGGGGAAACCTCCTTTCATGATGTATCTCTACTTAGAAACATATGTTTACATAAGGCTTTCTAAAGAAAGCTGTCATTTATTGGCATTTAACATTTTGCTACTTCAAAGTAATTTCTCAAGGCATGGTGCTTAGAAATTTCTTTAAAGTGGTGTCAGCTATTCACAAGGGAATATTTTTTTACTCAAGCATGTCATACGACTTGCCTGGATACAGTACGATATTCAATTTTGTAGAATAAAAAATAAAAAAAATTATCTTATATGTTCTGCATTATATTTATCGGGCTATGAAAAAAAATTTGGGCAATATTATTGGAAATTTATAAAGTTTTGCGGCATATATATTACTCTCAGCATTTAATTTTTTATGGATTTGTTTTAAATTTTTGAAGCATTTATTATTTAGGTGTACATCTCTAACAACCAATCATTTTTCTTCCCGTTGCATTCATTTTATACTTTTGGTTCCATTTACCCAGTGCCTATGGGATTTCTCCACCATGTTTATACCTTTGTCAGAGTCTTTCAATCCATCACTGGATGCTTTATTCTCCAGTCAGGTGTGTATCATACCTGTTGACTGTACCTTCTATCAACATCTGCAAGCATTAAATTTTGGTTGACTCTTACCAGTATAATCTTCCACTGACTGTCATTATATTGAAGTCTTTGTCAACCCATCTTAAATACTGGTTGGTTTTAATATTTTAAAATCCTTGTTATAAATGCCAACTATATATTAAATTCATTGGTCAAAGTTTCATTTATTAAATTTTTTGTAAAGTTTCATAGCCAACTTATCGCTACCGAGTGGCGCTTGGGGAGCTGCCCCACCACCCTCTTGGTGGTGGGCCTTATTTTCCCCCCCACCAACCTATGGTCACATGATTGATTGAGGGCCAGTGCTTGGGAGCTCCAATTTTTCCCCTATTTAGCCTTATTTGTACCCTGAAGTTCCCTAATACAACTATTTTTTTCATTTTGCCATAACTTTTAGGCATGATATTGAAATTATGCAAACAAGATATCGACAAAAAGCTGGACCCATGTTCTTCGTAGTAGTGCAGGCCATTTTGCTAGATTTTTTTGTAGGTACAAATTCTATCCAACTAAATTCATTGCTTCCTTTTGGACTCCTGAGCTCATATCTTTTCACCAGTTTGTTAGATTTTGGAGATTCCAACGGTATTGCAAGGTGATTCAGAGTTCTATCATTCTATCCATCTACTTTTTCAGATTCAGCCCCAGGTACATTCTATTTAGTTTTTACAATTTGAGGCATTTACTTGATAACTTGGACATATTTCAATTTGGAGAAGGTTTATTTGTATTGGGAGACTTCATTCTTAGTTGTGTATCATATTTGAGAGTTTCTAATTGCTATTGAAGGTCAATTTTTTTGTAATCTTGGAGATCAATCATAGTTCATTATGGCGTTTTCATTTCATCCTTCACTGATTATGTTGGAAGGGAGAAACTATAAACAATGGAGATATTGCATCATAAACCATCTCCAATCACTTAAATTATTTCCACATTTGTATGGTTTTGTTCCCCCTCCAAATAAAGGTATCCAAAAATTTGATTGGAGTAGGTATGAAGTCTTAGAGGTTATTGCAATGCATGTTGATGATGATATTTTGAAAGCTATTGATCATTATTATTGTCCTCAAACTCTTTGGAATAATATTTGGGAGATATATGAAGATCCTAATATTCCACCATTCCCTGATGATCATGATTCAAAATGTCATTAGCCTCTTCATTCTACAAACATGATACCATATGATCATAATACTATGTAGGAGTTTACAGATTTGGAATGCTTTGAATCTTCAGATGAGGATGAAAAGGGTTCTT
This sequence comes from Sequoia sempervirens, assembly GCA_007258455.2. NCBI lineage: Eukaryota > Viridiplantae > Streptophyta > Pinopsida > Cupressales > Cupressaceae > Sequoia > Sequoia sempervirens. The sequence continues at coordinate 992,257,765 of VDFB02271358.1, read as the reverse complement.
TAGATGCTCCTTCTCCATCAGAGATAGTGATTGTACCTTCACCTTTAGTGATTCATTGTGCAAAGTAATTGATTGAGACTTCCATCACTCATGTTCAACATGACCATTCATCTTATGTTAGTGATTCATTGAGCACATCCAATGATTCATTACAACCAGTATCTTATTGTCTTCCTGATTGGGATTATTATTTGATAAACATTGCATCCTTGTTTGTGGAGTCTCACATTTTAGATTTGGAGGACACATTTGAGGGGTTATCTCTCCTATTTGATGACAACCATTACACAACTGTTGTCAAACCATATTTATCTTTGGATATTGTTCAACATAAATTTCCACATAGTTTTGATTTGTCACCTTCTTTATTGATTGTACATGTACCTAATTTGATTGTGGCATCTTCATCTTTAGTGGCCAAGGAGATACATGAGCAGCTTTCAGAGACATCATCATCATCATCCATATTCATCCTTCCTTCAATTCCTATCCAGAATGGGAAGAATTCCTACATTTGTACTTGGTTTTGTTTCTTCCAAAAGAGAGACGAGTTGTTTTTCAATATTGGATCATGTTTTGTCTTCAAGAACTTACCATTTTTATAGGAAATGACACATTATGGGGGGGCTACATAGTCTCTCTCTTTCCCTCTTATGGGGGGATATTGATTGTAATGCATCTATGTGACATATGGTGTACTTGGGGGGTGTCGTGGAGTCCTCCATCCTTCCTCACATGATTTCCTTTTATTTACATTTTATCTCTTTTTTGGAGAGGAATTTTCTTCCCACTAGATTTTCTCCTTTACTTCGTTTATGAGAGATTAGTTGCATTGATTAGTTGTACATGGGTACCTAACATGGCCTTGTTTCTAGGACCCATATTGCATTTGCATCATTTGCATAATAACTACAATCCCTAAGTTGCACTTATTGGGCATGTTAGTGTGAATGGAGTTATTTCCTAACTAGTTATTAGAGAGGACCTATTCACATTATTATAAGTTTACTTAGGAGTTAAGTTTCCTAGTTTTTATTTGTAGAAACTAGTTATAATGGGGCCATGTCTCATTAATTATCTTATAGTTATCTAGGAATTTAATATTTAACTTATGCATTAGGCATTTAATGTTTGCATCCAAGGTAGTTATCCTACCTCCTCACACCTTACCTATATAAACAAGGTGCTTGTACATTTGTAAATAATTCTAGATCAATTCATCATAGATTATCATTTGATCATATTGTCTTCTTGCTCATGTTGCAAAAATTTCTTGTGTAGGTGGTTTATTTCATTGTTTGATCCTTTAAAATGTGCGCAACTTCATTTGGGTTATTGTTCATTCATATTTCTAACATACGTGTCCCCACTCATTGTTCTCATATTCCCTTCAAAGTGTGGTCTTCTTACTTCATGCAATGTGTCCTCTTGGTGGTGACATTGGGTTTGATTTCCTTCAAGAGCATGAACTTTCTTAGCATATGCCATTCCTCTTAGTGGTAATGCTATGACTTGCATTACCTAAGGTGTGAATCCTTTATTCCTCGACTAGTCCTCTCTTAGTGACATTAAGCATGATGTTACCTAAGGTATGACCTTTCATGAACTAAGAAAAACCCCTTTGACTATCCTATTGCATTGCATTTACAACTTTGTCATGGCCACTAAGCATAACACAAATTCCTTGCCAGTGGTGCCTTTTTTTTTCATGAGTGTCTAGCATAATGCAACTTGATGGCCTTGTGGAGCCTTTAACCATTTTATGTGGCACCTTATCAAAGTTATCAAGAGTATAAATTTTGGTATGGTTGATGTATGGTGTAAGGAAGCTAAGGTAGAAGAACAACTTCCTACACTAATATTGAGAGGAGAATAATGCAAAAATTTTACATATCTTTAACAGTTACAGGAACTTAAACAAAAATAAGCATAAATATCATGCATACCATGACACAGTGATTTATGTGGGGAAAACCCTTTCAGGAGAAAAACCCCACACTCCAAAAGCCACCCAATATATTATTCAACAATCAAAAGATTACAATATACTTGCAGAGAAAGCTTATCACAGGAGTATCACCACTCAAAGATCAAGAGACAACACGATCGCTATTAGAATCTAAAAATCATCACAATCTCTCTTGTAGTCCATAATACAACAACCTCATTAAATGAGAGTTACATTCTGGAAAGACATGCCAACAAAATATCTTCCATTAGATCTAAAACCTAATAACGAATGGTCCAGATTTACAATATATCATTATTTAATGTAGGTCAGCCATTCGAGAAGTTTCCTGAAAAATTTAACACACTCACATTTCACTCTGTGTTGCCATTCTATACACCTATCGGTGTGACTAGGAAACATATATATAAATATATATCCTATCAACAATAAACCACATATAATTGCAAGGTTGAGACACATTTTCCCAGCTCACGATCTCCTACTTTTGGACACGCCACAGATCAATGTGAGGTGTAAACGTATCTCTTTGGTGAGGCAAAAGGCCCATAATCTTTTAACACCATATGAACTTCTCTATGCTCACAGGCTTAGTTAAAGAATAAAAAAACTCACCAAAGTCTCTACCTTAACCAACTTCACCTTGCCATCTTCGACCATATCTAACAATGATATTGTACATCAATGTGCTTGGTCTTGGCATGAAATGTCAGTTTCTTGGCTAGACATATTGCACTCTAACTGTCATAATAAATTGTCACTGCACCTTGTTTTATTCCAATATTTGAACATAGTCTCTTAAGTCAAATGCGCTGCTTTAAAAGTATGAGTAGCTGCCATATACTTTGCTTCAGTAGTCGATAAAGCAACCATAGCTTTTTGCTTACTCATCCAACTAATCACACCACCAAATAAAGTAAAAACATACACACTAGTGGATCTTCTACTATCAACATCACCCACCCAATCTGAATCCACATAACTGTCCATATCAAAGAAATGTCATCTTGATCACATTACTATGATAACGCAGAATAATCAGGTACCTAAATATCAGACTCTCTTTTAAACTTTGTCCCAATGAACTCTACGAAGTTAGACATATGGAAGAACTCACTACTTGGGAAATGTTTGGTCTAGTACAGACCATATCATGCATCAAACCTCGGCCACAGTGAACTACTTTGTCATGTCTTCCATCTCCGATGAGGATGGACAATCTAAATAAGATGACTTTGTTCCATTGAAATATGAACCACTAATGGTCTACAATCCTATCGACTTACAGCAAATTGAATTCACATACTTGCCCGCTTTGGCAAACCATAACTTTTTATTCCTCTATCTCTTTTAATTTCCATCCCAAGAATGTGTTTAGCTGCACCAAGATCTTTCATTTCAAATTTAGTAGCAAGTTGAGATTTTAGTTCTAAAATCATACCTTTCCCTTTGCCAATAAATAACATATCATCAACATATAATGCAATAAACAGGAAACAATCACCATTAGTTTTATAACAAACACAATGATATGATTTAGAAAGCTCAAATCCTAAACTCAACACATATGTATCAAATTTTTGGTACCACATCCTAGGACTCTATTTTAAGCCATACACAAATTTCTTCAATTTGCAAACTAATTTACTTTTACCTTTAACCACGTAGTGGTTTGGTTGTCATATAAATATCCTCCTCCAAATCACCATGAAGGAAAGCAATTTTCACATCCATTTGCTCACCCTCTAAATCATAAGTAGTAGCAATAGAAAAAAAAAATCTAATGAATGTCATTTTTGCAATAGGAGAAAATATCTCACCATAATCAACACCTAATAGGAAGTAACCCTTCACAGCCAAACTGCTTTGTATTTCTCCAATCTTTATCTATGAACCAATCTTTTCTTGAAACACCCATTTACTAATAGGTTTCATCCTTGAGGCAATGGTACAAGATCGCTGTCATTCTTTCCAGTGCCATTTCTTCATCCATAAATCTTCTGATTCCTCATTCATACCTAGTGCTTCTTCTACAGATCCGGGTTCATCCATGTTAGTATTTAAAGAAAAAATGTATCTCCAATCATTAGGTGTATACCTTTCAGGTGGTTGTATATGTCTTGTAGACCTACAAACAAGTTGAGGTGGAGGTTCTTCTTGTTAAAAGGTGTAGGACAACTGGGAGAGGGGTTGAATCAGTTGTCACCAAATTCAAACATAAAACTCCTAACACTTATCAACTTCACAACCACACTATTTTGTTATTAAGTATGAACATGAAATG